>QANY01004596.1:613926-967238 GCA_003255025.1 Datisca glomerata
AAAAAAAAAAAAAAAAATAAATAAATAATTCTCAACTAGATTCTATAATTTTGAAATTTTTTTATGATAAGCTCGTTACAAGTATTATTTTCTTAATGTTTTCTATCAAACTACCTTTAATTTCCCTTTCGGAAAATTAAAATCTAATTGAATATGAAAGACCTGATGATGAGATGTAAATAGTAATTAAAACAAAAGCGTGTTTTTTTTTGGAAGAAGAGAGTGAAGGGAGTACATGACATAGAGAACATACACGAAAACAATTAGAAATTAATAGGGGCATACTTGAATTTTTCTGCAGATACATATGCCAATTATCAGTGTTATTTGTCCCTGATGATAGTAATCTCTTCTTTTCATATTCATAGCTTCGTGTTGTTCGAGCAGTGGTGGTTCTTGGAGGGTTGCTCCAAATTGTCCTCTTCATGTGCTTGTGTGGGATAACAGCTTCGGTACGTCTAGCATTATGATGAAATGTGGAGGCCAGTTGTATACTGAATACAATATACCGCTACTATTGCTATTTGTTGGGGACTTAATTACAAAACTGAACTGAGAAGGAACGTTTCTCGATGAAGTTCTTGCTATAATTAGTATTTTAACCCATGTTTAAAAATTGTCAAATTAATTTATGGTAGTCTTTACTTTTTGTCATCCTTTACTAATATATATTAGGTAAGAGGTCAGCTTCGAAGAAATTCTAGAATGTCACATGTATATTCGATGCTTCTAGTACATCAATAAATATTACTTGATTGCTGATCAGAGTGCATTTAGCCCCAAGGGTGAAGGATTTTTTATGGCACTTCATGTGCATTCATGGATAGTTCGGGGCGGGTGTTTGGATGGAAGGTGATTCTGCATGCTCTAATTCAAAACATGAAAGCCTGTAGGCTGGGTTAGGTTACTTGGCTGTGTCTTTGTTTTATTTTTTTATCAGTACCTGGTGTTGGAGAGAAAAGAAGAAGAAAAGAAAAATCAAAGAAATATTGAAAAATGAATGAAAGTGTGATGTGAAATAGAGTGAGAATTTGTCCCACATTAAAAACTCAAGAATAGAATGTTGGGTTTATAAACTCAACATTCATGCCTTGGGGCTGGCACTCCACATTTTGTGGGAAAGAGAGAACCTAGATGGCACATGATCCTCCCTTCACACGCGCGCCGCCACCGTCTATCCGGTAGGCTCGGTTGGGTACGGTCAAAAGATTTATGTTTGAATAAATTTTATTTGATTTACTTGGAGAGGAAGTAAATATCTCCAAACAGAATCTGTAATTATCTGCAGAAGATAATTTAAATATCTCCATTATCTCACAAAATCTCTCCATTATCCCACAATATAATCATAAATCTGATTCTAGTTTATCTTCAAGTTTGGCTTACTCTCCAAGCTAAAAACGTTATATATAGAATAGGACATCATTAGCTTCATTTTTAAAGGAGAAATAAACGAACACAATAACACTTGACAAAGCATTCTGCATATTGAGAGAAATACAAAGGAGTTCTGTGAGGGTCAGAGTAATCGGTTGCTGTACTCTGGCTTAGATCGTTGTATCCTGCAGAGACTATTCATCGTAGTCTCCAAGCACCCTGTGGAGGACGATTATTGTCTTTAGGATATTGCTTTCGAGCAATCCTCGATTTACATCATATTTCCGCTTTTAATTTTGCTGTAATCATTTTTTCGTTTTATTTGTTTATTAGATCAAATAAATTTTGCTGTAATCGTTTCTGTTGCAATTACGTTGTAATCGTTCCATATTTTCTTGTAATCGTTGGTTAATGAAAGCATCATCTCTACTCACAATAATCTAAAGATAATAATTATGGAACAATCTGCTGGGATAAAAACTCTGCACGCTGAGAGACTGGAAAAATTCAAAGGGGACGACTTCAAACAATGGCAACAAAGAGATGGTCTTCTATCTGACAACTCTCAATCTAGTACATCTGCTGACGGGCCATATTCTTCCTGCACCGATGGAAGGATAATCGAAGGAACTAGCATCTGCACGGGAAGCCTGGATCCATTCGGATTTCCTTTGTCGAAACTATATCTTGAACGGCTTGGTAGACACCCTTTACAACGTCTACTCGTCATTCTAGACGGCAAATGAACTGTGGCAAGCCTTGGAAAAGAAATACAAAATGGAGGATGCCGGGATGAAGAAATTTATTGTCGAAAAATTCCTGAAATACGAGATGGATGATAAGAATACGATAATATGTCAAGTGGAGGAGTTGCAGATCATCTTCAACAAAATGAAGGTCGAGGGTATGTCGTGAATGAACCGTTCCAAGTCGCGTCCATCATCGAGAAGCTGCCGCCGTATGGAAGGACTTCAAGAATTATCTGAAGCACAAACGTAAGGAGCTCAGCATAGAGGATCTGATTGTTCGACTGAGGATAGAGGAGGACAACCGAAAAAATGAAAAGAAAGCGATGTGGGCAACCTACGGAATGAAAGCTAATGTGGTAGAAGGAAACAAATCCAATCCACCGAATAAGAAAATGAAGATATCGACGAGTAATGCTCAAAAAGGTAATTCAGATAAACGCATTAAGGGCAGTTGCTGGGTGTGCGGTAAAGCCGGACATAGAGCAAAGGACTGCCGGTTTAACAAAGATCAAAACGATAGTAATCAAACTCAAAATGAACCAAGCAAATATGATAGAGATAGATGATCTCTGTGCAATGATTTCTGAGATCTGTATGGTCACTGACGCCAAGGAATGGTGGGTCGACACTGGTGCTACGAAGTACATGTGCAGTGACTGAACCATATTTTCAACTTATGCTAAGGTTAATAAAGATGAGGTTCTCTATATGGGGAACGTCTCAGAAGCTGCTGTTAAGGGAAAGGGAAAGGTTGTGCTGAAATTCACATCCGGAAAACAACTTACTCTCCTAGACGTCCTGCACGTGCCTGAAATTCGTAGAAATTTGGTTTCAGGATCTCTTTTATGTAAAAGTGGATTTAAGTTTGTCTTTGATGCTGGCAAGTTTATTTTGACTAAGGGAGGGATGTTTGTTGGGAATAGTTATAGTTTTGATGGTCTTTTTAAACTTAATGTGTCTGCTGTAACTCCTGCAATTATTAATGCAATTATTAATAATAATTCTGCTGCTTATTCCGTTTATATCGCTGAACTTTTTAATATTTGGCATGCTAGATTAGGTCATGTTAATTTTCGTTCCTTACAACGTATGATTAATTTAGAACTTCTACCTAGATTTAATCTAGAAAAAGGAAATATTTTAAATCTGTAGAGAGAACGAATGACCTAAATTTGTAAGAAAATCATTTAAATCTGTAGAGAGAATGAATGACCTACTTGATTTAATACATAGTGATTTATGTGATTTAAAATTAACTCCTAGTAGGGGAGGTAGAAAATATTTTATTACATTTATTGATGATCTCAGTAAATATTGCTATGTATACATGCTTCATTCAAAGTATGAGACTTTGGATAAGTTTAAGACATACAAGTCTGAAGTTTAAAAACAACTTGATAAACATATCAAAGTGCTTAGATCTGACCGGGGTGGAGAATATGACTCCACTATGCTGTCTGAATTCTATGCTCTACACGGAATTGTGCATCAAACTATAGCACCTTACATGCCTCAACAGAATGGGGTGGCTGAAAGGAAAAATAAAACTCAGAAAGATATGGTGAACTGTATGTTGAACAGTTCTGGATTACCCCCAAATTTGTGGAGGGAGGCCTTGCTTACAGCAAACACCATACTTAACAGAATTTCACGTAAGAAGACCAACAAGTCTCCTTATGAAGAGTGGAAAGGGAAGTTACCTTCCTATAAAATCCTAAAAGTGTGGGGGTGTCTCGCAAAGGTACAAGTACCATTGCCAAAGAGAGTAAAGCTTGGACCTAAGACAATAGACTGTGTTTTCATTGGATATGCATTGAACAGCGCTGCATATAGATTTTTGGTTATTAGGTCAGAAATTTTTGACATAAGTACCAACTCTATAATGGAGTCTGTCAATGCAGAATTCTTTGAGAATGTGTTTCCTTTTAAGGAAGGAAGACAGTCAAAATGTCAAACGAGGATTAGAAGAAAATTTTTCTAGAGCTCAGATTGATGAAGAATCTGAACCTGAGCTTAGAAGAAGTAAAAGAGCTAAAACGAGTACCTCATTTGGCCCAGAGTTTCTAACATACTTGACGGAGGCCGAACCTCAAACCTATAAGGAGGCAATGTCCAACCCTGAAGCTCATTTTTTGAAGAAGTAGTCGATAATGAGATATATTCCATAATGCAAAATAATACATGGATTTTGGTTGATCTCCCTCCTGGGAATAAACCAATAGGCTGTAAATGGATCTTTAAAAGAAAGCTAAGAGCTGATGGTACTATTGAAAAGTACAAAACTCGGTTGGCAGCTAAAAGATACCGACAGAAGGAAGGCATAGACTTTTTTGATACCTATTCTCCAGTGACGAGAATCACATCTATTAGGATGCTGATTGCACTAGCATACTTTGAAAATTCATCAAATGGATGTAAAGACTGCTTTCTTAAATGGAGAATTGGATGATGAAATATATATGGAACAGCCTGAAGGGTTAGTGGTTAAAGGCCAAGAACGAAAGGTCTGTAAACTTGTTAAATCACTTTATGGATTAAAACAAGCACCGAAGCAATGGCATGAGAAGTTTGATCATACAATGTTATCTGATGGATTCAAGATAAATGCGTGTGATAAATGTGTCTACATTAAATGTACTAATGATTAGTTTGTCATAGTATGCTTGTATGTAGATGACATGCTTATAGTGGGATCAAAAATGATATAATATCCTCTACCAAGAGGATGTTGAATTCTAAATTTGACATGAAAGACTTAGGTCAAGTAGATGTCATTCTTGGAATTCAAGTAAAGAGAACTGAAAATGAATATATCCTTACCCAGTCTCACTATGTAGAAAATATTTTGAAAAGGTTTGGGCAATTTGAAAGAAAACCTGCTGTAACTCCTTTCGACCCAAATTGTAAGTTAAGGAAGAATAATGGAGATAGAGTATCTCAATTGGAGTCCTCACAAATAATTGGAAGTTTAATGTATATCATGAATTGCACCAGACATGATATAACCTATTCAGTTGGAAGGCTGGCAAGATATATAAGTAATCCTGGACGCGATCACTGGAGTGAATTGGTGAGAGTACTAAGGTACTTAAAATTCACAATGAACTACGGACTGCATTACTCAACCTATCCACCGGTGATAGAAGGATTTAGTGATGCTAACTGGATATCAGACAGTTTAGAGACTAAATCTACTAGTGGATATGTGTTTACCCTAGGTGGTGGAGCTATCTCGTGGAGGTCTACTAAGCAGATCTGTATAGCTCGTTCAACTATGGAATCAGAATTCATAGCATTGGACAAAGCTTGTGAAGAAGCAGAACGGCTTAGGAATTTTTTGGAAGATATTCCGGTGTGGCCAAAACCTGTGTCAGCTATATGTGTCCACTGTGACAATATGGTTACAACTTTTAGAGCGAAAAATAATGTGTATAATGGTAAGTCTAGACATATTAGACGAAGACATAATACCATTAATCAATTGTTGTCCAATGGAGTGATTTCCTTAGACTTTATAAGGTCAAAGGAGAATCTTGCTGATCCTCTGACAAAAGGATTGTGAAGGGAACTAATAAAACAAACATCGAGGGGAATTTGGCTAAAGCCTATTCAATGAATCATTCAGGTGGTAACCTAACCTAGTTGACTGGAGATTCCAAGATCTAGGTTCAATAGGCAAACTGGCAGGGATGATTAAAATTGAAACACCTGAGAAACCTATGGTTTCTTCCTGTTCCTATGATATAAAGTTAGTGTGTTGTCTGTCGACGTAAAAGGGTATACGTAAGTATTTAATGACATTGATGTTCTGCTTGCCATATGAGTAGTGACAAAATACTCTTAATCGTTGTCACCTATATGAGAGTAGAAGTGGGGTCGCTTATATGAGAGGTCTGAATGGCTTAACCTCTCTAAAGCTCTTATGAAAACGGGATATGTTAAGGACCAAAATGAACAAAATCGTATGAACTCATATGTATTAAGATGAGATATGTGTGAAATTTTTTGTCTCGGTTTATCTCAGTGGAAGTTCAGTTCAGGAACGAAGTTCACTATTCTTCACAATAAATCCGATGAATTCTCACTACGGAAGGTTTAAGTCCAAAAGACACCTCTCTTGATGCATATCTCATATGCTCTTCTCATGTTGTTGTCTAGTTAGGACACATTTCATTCATGTGGGGGATTGTTGGAGAGAAAATAAGAAGAGAAGAAAAATCAAAGAAAGATTGAAACATGAATGAAAGTGTGTGATGTGAAATAGAGTGAGAATTTGTCTCACATTGAAAACTCAAGGATAGAATGTTGGGTTTATAAACTCAACATTCATGCCTTGGGGTTAGCCCCAAGGGGCACCCCACATTTTGTGGGGAAGAGAGAATCTAGATGGCACATGGTCCTCCATTCACACGCGCGCGTCGCCGTCGGCTTGGTTCCGGTTCGGTACGATACGGCAAAAAATTTATTTTTGAATAAATTTTCTTTGATTTACTTGGAGAGGAAGTAAATATCTCCAAACAAAATCTATAATTATCTACAGAAGATAATTAAAATATCTCCATTATCCCACAAAATCTCTCCATTATCTCACAATATCACCATAAATCTGATTCTAGTTTATCTTCAAGTTGGGCTTGCTCTCAAAGCTAAAAATGTTATATATAGAATATGGCATCATTAGCTTCGTTTTTAAAGGAGAAATAGACGAACACAATAACACTTGACAAAACATCCTGCATATTGAGAGAAATACAAAGGAGTTCTGTGAGGGTCAGAGTAATCGGTTGCTGTACTCTGGCTTAAATCGTTGTATCCTGCAGAGACGATTCGTCGTAGGCTCCAAGCACTCTGTGAAGGACGATTATTGTCTTTAGGACATTGTTTTCGAGCAATCCTCGATCTACATCATATTTCCATTTTTAATTTTGCTGTAATTGTTTTTCCGTTTTATTTGTTTATTAGATAAAATAAATTTTGCTGTAATCGTTTCTGTTGCAATTACGTTGTAATCGTTTCTGTTGCAATTACGTTGTAATCGTTTCATATTTCCTTGTAATCGTTGGTTAATGAAAGTATCTTGTTCCATCTTTACTCACAACACCTGGCTGTGTCTTGTTATGAGCCATTACCTAGTGTTGCTGTTATATGTGGAGAAATTTATTTTGATAATTTCCTTGCAAGTTATATGTACTACATTTTCTCCTCAAAAATGTCCACGGGTTTATGATTTGCAGTTGGTGCATTCCTGTATATGTCTTCAACTGCAGTAACGCCTTTCTATATGTTTCATATGCCATGAAGTCTGGTGGAACATAAACCATCTTATATGTTTCATACTATGTTTAATGTTTGGTCTAGCCGTGTCTAACAATCAGGCAAATAGCATTTCTCTTTAATGTTATCTTTACAAGAATATATTAACACAATGGGATCGAAAATGTCGAAGCTCCACACCAGAAAAAAACTTCATGAGTGAAAAATGAGTGAAACAGAAACTGGATAAATAAAATGTCAGAATTGCCAGAGCAAGCTATTTGAAACTGGATGAATAAAATGTCAGAATTGTCTGGCAATAGCCAGATCAAAGAGTAAAAGCAAAACAAAAGAAAAAAAAGAACAAAAGCCGAGGAAGGAAAGTGGTCTAAGATAAAGAAGTCAACTGTTCAAAAGTTCATTTATGAATAGATAATATTTCTTCAGCTCATCTTCTTCCCCCATCTTTTCCAATTGACGTTGCTTTACGCTTTTGATTTTGAACTTGAGCTTAGGTCATTTATTCATGAATAAAATGAGCATGGCCCTTTGACAGCTCATTGTAGTTTTACTTTATTTTGGCCTTAGGTCTTGAAAATTTTTATGGAAAAAAACAGCATTAATGGCCTTCATGGTCAAGTGACAGTGGGACCCTTATCCTGCAGGTATTTCTTCTCTCTTTCCTCACCGAAGCATAGTACTGTCGTGATGTTAATGGTCTGCGGATTTTGTACTTAATAATAATGATATTAAATGCATCTTTCCCATGTTCTATTTCTGATCGGTTTTTGGTATGGACTACCAGGATTGTGCTGTTGGTTTGTTGTTTGCTTTGCTTCCGATCCTTGTTGGTTCTTCTGGTATTCTTGAAGGCGTTTTGGAGAAAATAAGAAGACGAAATCATAAGTAAATAAGAAGTTATATATTTGTAAGAGATATGCCAGTCTTTATTTTAGAAGAGAGATGCCACAAAACAGAGATTCAGGATCTACTGCAAAAAAATTTCGTGCTCAAAACCCTTCTCTCAATTGAAAATTTATTACCATTGCTGTATTCAGGCTTAACAATGAAAACATTTGGATATACTCTTTTCTAGCTGTTGTTTTAGAATCACAACATAGATAATTTGCTTTCACAGGTTGGTGATTCTGGTTTCATTTTTGGCCATTTTGTCAATACTCTGTCGCACATGTGTTCCGTGGTTTCTTGAGCTTATGATAAGCCTATCATCCCAGGTCGGTAAGAAACGTCTTTTTTACTTATATATTTTTTACTCGTACGGTATTTGACTTGAATCTTCTATGTGCAGACTAATGAACTCTATCAATTGGCTTCCGTGGCTTTCTGCTTATTGGTAGCTTGGGTTAGTTCAACCTCCTCTTGCATTATGCATTACATCCACTTCCGTTAATGACGCAAGTAGCAACCAGAAACAGTTTATTTTTGAGTCAGGACTCCTCCTGCAGTCTGCTATTTTGTATCTTTAACATAGGGCTAATGGAATAACTGAAATTATCATTGACAACAATTCGTTGCTTGTCGAAGTGAAAGCTATCAAATTCCCTGCCAACCAATCTTTCTGATATGCAATGGTAAAACTTTTGTGTATTTCCTGATTAAAGGCATATGTGTATGAAGCATCAACTGGTACTTGTTTGCATGTATGTGTGTATACACGCATATATAGGCAAATATACATACATGTATGTCAGTCTTGGTACATTAGGTAATTCGAATACTTGTGTCCTTCCAGTACAGTGATAAACTGGGATTAAGTCTGGAACTGGGTTCTTTTGCTGCTGGTGTGATGATATCAACGACTGATCTTGCTCAACATACACTTGAACAAGTAAGTTTTATCACTAGTGCATTTTGTTTCAGAGTTTCAAGGGTTTGTCAGATCTTATGCTCCTCATTTAGTTACCATCTACTGATTTTATCCATGGCCAAAAGTGTTTACTATGAAGTAAATGCAAGTATATTGTGGAGAAATCTTACAGCAATGCCAACGTAATGCATAGCTAGATCTGATCTGATTTGTCAATCATGATTGCTTAAACAAATGAATAAGCGTGCAATTATTATCTTCCTTTGTAATTTTTATTGGTAGCGAATTTTTAATATAATTAGGAGTTTCTTACGATGTTCCAAATGTTACAGAACTTGTTCTATTTTACTTGCTCTGTTGAATATGTTAACCTATCTCTACTCTTGCCTGGGTTAATTGCCTCTTAGGTTGAGCCCATTCGCAACTTCTTTGCTGCTCTTTTTCTAGCCAGCATTGGGATGTTAATTCATGTTCATTTCCTCTAGAATCATATTGATATTCTACTAGCAGGTCTAGAAAGCTAAAAGAGTTATATTGATCAATAAAATTTAGATAGTACATGTGGTATTTATATACATGGATAAGAAAGTTAAAAATACTAAAATACCCTTAAATACCAGAAAAGTAGCAAAGATAAACAATATTATCCAATACTCCCCCTCAAGCTGGCGCATAGATATCAATCATGTCTAGCTTGCGAAGAGTTGACTGTAGAAGAGTAGGATCGACAGGCTTTGTAAGAGAATCAGAAGTTTGCTCAGATGAAGGAAGAAACTTTGTAGAGATAGCTCCAGACCGAACTTTCTCTCAAATGAAGTGAATATCAACCTCGATATGCTTGGTTCTTTCATGAAGAACAGAACCTGAAGATAAAATTAAGGCCGACTTATTGTCACGGTACAATGTGGAAGGTAAACAGGGCAAGAAACTGAGTTCCCCTAGAATAGAATGAAGCCAAAGAACCTCACACGTCCCTTGAGGCATTGCCCTGTATTCTGCCTCAGCAGATGACCGAGAAACCACAGACTGCTTCTTGCTTTTTTCAGGAGAGAAGATGATTACCATAAAAAGTACAAATACCAGATGTAGGTCTCCTATCTGTTTTTGACCCAACATAGTCAGCATCAGTAAAACAAGGCACATCAAATGTGTTTTTGGAGGAATAGAAAAGATCAAGGCCCAGACAAGACTTCAAGTATTTTAAAATGTGGTAAACTGCATCCAAATGTGAAGTACGAGGAGCATGCATAAGCTGGCTCACAAGGCTAACAGAAAAAGTCAGATCGGGACGTGTGCTAGTCATATAAATAAGTCTTCCAACCAATCTCTGATACATACTCAGATTTGCTAACAGTTCACCTGATTCAGCTGAAAGTTTGACATTCAGATCCATAGGTGTAGATGCAGGTCTACATCCCAACATCCCAGTATCACCAAGCAGGTTAAGAACATACTTCCGCTGCGAGAGAGATACCTATCTCGGAACGAGCAACCTCAATACCTAAAAAATACTTTAGCCACCCCAAATCTTTGATATCAAAAGATGAACTAAGATCTTTCTTGACCTTAGTAATGTCGATACTGTCATCACCAGTCAAGATGATATCATCCACATACACAGAGAGGATGACACATTGCCCTAATGAATTCTGTCTGATAAAATATGTATGATCAGAGTGACATCTAAGAAATCCCAACTCAGGCACCACTTCACTAAATTGAGCAAACCAAGCCCGCGGAGACTGTTTCAACCCATACAAGGATTTTCGCAGACGACATACTTTCCTTGAATACTCCCCCTCAACCCGAAAACCCAGAGGCGGATTTATATAAATAATCTCATCCAAATCACTATTCAAGAAGGCGTTCTTGACATCTATCTGATGCAAGGGCCAGGAGTGAGAAGCAGCCAAAGAGATAATAAGACGAACAGTAGTGAGTTTTGCAACAGGAGCAAAGGTTGCATTGAAATCCTTGCCGGGAATCTGAGTAAAACCTTTAGCGACTAGACGTGCCTTGTACCGATTAACAGTTCCATCCGCATTATATTTAAGATTGAATACCCAACGACATCCAACCGTTTTCTCCCCCTGAGGCAAAGTAACCACGCCCCAAGTATGATTATCTTCCAAGGCTTTCATCTCATCTTGCATAGCAGCCACCCGCCGTGGGTCTCGTGTTGCTTCCCCAACAGATCGCGAAATCACAGTAGAATCAACGTGACTGACAAATTCCTGAAAGGAACTGGACAGAGCACTATACGAAATATGATTCTCAATAAGGTGGTCAGTAGAACATGATAAAGTGAGGCGATTAGGGAGGCGACGGTCCCGCAAAGGATATCGCCGAGATGGGGGAGGATCAGTACCTTCGTTCGTAGAGGAGTTCAGCACAGGGAGATGAGAGCGACGACTATACACTTTGGTAGAAGGACCTGCAATGGGAGGCAAAGAAGTAGGAGAAACAACGGGAGCATCTATATTAGGGGGATCAAGAATAGGGATAGGACGAGGAAGATCCTCAACAGATGGGACCCCGTCCTAACACCAATGGAACAAAAAAAGAATGGGGTATTCTCCCAAAAAGTAACATCCAAAGAAGAAATAAACCGTCTAGATGAGGGATCGTAACATCGATACCCTTGGGATTGAGATGAGTATCCCATAAATGCGCAACGGATAGATCTATCGTCCAACTTTGTTCGAGTATGACTCTTGTTTTGAACAAAGCAAACATAACCAAAGACACGAGGAATAATACGGAAAATGGGTTTTTCGGGATGAATAAGAACTAAAGGAGTTTGCCCGCCCAAGATTCGACTAGGAACTCTATTAATCAAATATGTTACGGTGAGAACAAACATGTCCCAAAAAATTTGAGGAACCGACATTCCCTTCAAAAGACAACGGGAAATGCCCATAAGGTGGCGATTCTTACGCTCAACTATGCCATTTTGTTCAGGAGTATATGAACATGTAAGTTGCTGAAGAATCCCAAGACTAGAAAGATGAGAGACAAGATCACCTAAAATATAGTCCCCCCCATTATTAGAACGAATCGATCGAACAACAGTTTGATACTGGGTTTTGATCATAGTAAGAAATTGTTTAAGTACATGTGAGACATTAGATTTTTTTCTAAGCAAATAAACCCGTGCACATCTAGAAAAGTCATCAATAAATGTGACATAATATCGGTGTCCAGACATAGCAGTAACAGGAGATGGACCTCAAACATCAGAGTGAATTAAATCAAACGCAGCAACAGATCTATTCATGCGAGAAATATAAGGCTTACGACAATGTTTCAAAAGCTCACAAATTTCACATTTAAATTGAAAGTGTTTACATGCATTAATCAACGAAGGAAATAACGAACAAAGATGTTGAAAATTGACATGTCCCAAACAAGCATGCCACAAATGTAAGTCTCTAAAAGAAAAGGAAACAGGAAAATAAAAAAATAATAGAAGAGGTAACTCAAATAATAGGATATGGTGGTTGAAGGGAAGGTGGATCACCAAAGTAGTATAGTCCATCCCGCTCATACCCTCTGCCAAAAATCCTCTTCGTACGACGATCCTACAAAAAACAACGATCAGCCAAAAAAATGATAGCACAATCTAGAGCTTTGGCAGGGATGGGAGTCGGGACCGAGATAAGACGTCGACGCTCATCTCCATCAACCATGGCAAAGGTCTCAAGCAAGGATGGTACATGAGAGGAATTAAGGATTTAGGTACGAAGTGACTCAAATTCAGGCTTAAGCCCCATCAGTCATGCACATGTGTGATGACGATCTAGCCTCTTGACTGCTACATGAGCCATTGTCCCAAAGTCACTGACTGGTTCATATTAAGCCATCTCATCCCACTGTACACGTAAATATCCAAAAAATTGAGCAACATTCAATCCAAGTTTCTCCTGATTGGCACTAGAAATCTCCTGATACAACTCAAAATATCGAGCCTCATTCCTTGAATGGGAATACATGGCAGTCAAAGCATTTCACAAATCGACAACCGTCTCATTATAAATAAACATATTATAGACCGAAGACTCCATAGATCCAAATATCCATCCCAATATCAAACAGTTATCAACATCACACTGAGCTTCCTTTGTATCGTCATCTTTAGGGCGAGGAACACGTCCTTGAAGCCAAAGACTCTTTCCCCGTCCACCAAGAAATAACTTCAACGATCGAGACCAAGCAGCAAAATTTCATCTATTTAAAAGAACACTAGTAACTCTTCCACCGGACACAGGATAAGCCAGATCGGGCTTAGCAACAGCTGTAACAGCAGCATTTGAAGATTCAAACATCATGAATCCAAGAAAGCAATACAAATTACCAAGAAAATCCGATGGAGAGATGAAGAACGATTGAACACGACCGTCTATATCATGAAAAAGTCACCAAACGAGTGGCCAAACTGTGGTCTAAGCCACAACAATCCAGAAAATACGGAAAATCCTAGGTTTGGTCAGCACACAGCCTAGGAAAACCCAACCACTTTGAAAAAACAAAGCTGGAAACAATAAAAACAAAGCTGGAGGTGACGGCGCCGGTGGCCGGCGACTGGGCGGCGGCGAGTGGAGGCGGCCGGCGCGAGTGGCGGTGGTCGGCGCTGTCTGGTGGCTGTTGCAGTGATGGGTGGCAGATTAGGGTTAGGGTTAAGATTAGACTCTGATACCAACTAGAAAGCTAAAATAGTTATATTGATCAATAAAATTTAGATAGTACATGGGGTATTTATACACATGGATAATAAAGTTAAAAATACTAAAATACCTTTAAATGCCATAAAAGTAGTAAAAATAAACAATATTATCCAATAGTAATTGTCCTACTGGTGTTTATAATTAAAACTATAGTGGTTTCTACTGTTGTCAAATGATTTGGATATAGCAGCAAGACATCAATCCTTGTAAGCTTTCTCCTTTTTGCTATCAGATAAGAATTGGTATTTTGATTAGTTTCTTGATTTTGTTCTCTGTGGCATTGTGTAAATTACATCTACTTAGGTTGGAATGTCACTAGCACAAATAGGAGAATTTGCTTTCGTCCTTCTGAGCCGTGCTTCCAATCTCCATCTAGTTGAGGTAGCTTCATGAATTATATGACTTCTCTAATTGAGTAGTTCCCTATTCTAGTTACTGTTCTCTGCACAACTTATTTGAATTACCAAGCTTACTTAAATTCATTAGATGCACACTGTTTATATATTTTAGTCCAAAAACTTGCAAAGAAAAATGTTAGCCCAAAATATCTGTACCTATTGCGAATTTGGTCCTACCAAATATTGTTCAGATGTTGCAATTGAAGCTTTTGTTTGTTTATCTCAGGGAAAGTTATATCTATTACTTCTTGGCACAACGGCACCTAGTCTGGTAAGCCATCTTCTTACAAGTTGCAAGTACTGAGGGCATTATATACATGGTTCTTTACTGCTCTTCTTTTGCTATTTTGACATTGTGGAGTAGTTAACTGGAAAGTTCGAATTCAATTCTTTGATTTTCTATCCGTTAACATGAATGTCAATAAGCATAAGATCCATCATTCCTCCCTGTTTGTTGGCTCTGTTTTAAGCACTGATTTGATCATTAATCACATGCTTATGCCCTGGGGAAATATTCTATCTGGTTATCACCAAGTCCATATAATATTACGCGAACCGTGCAGGTGACTACACCATTTCTTTTTAAGCTAATTCCAGCTGTTATACGTCTTGGAGTGTTGTTGCGTTGGTTTTCCCCTGATAGTCCGAGTGAGGTAATAAGCCACCTTAGAAGTCCAAGTGAGGTAATAAGCCACCTTAGAAGATCCATCTTTTTTCCACATAAAAAAAATACAATTTCAATCTCTTACTCAATTATTGCCGGAGAAATTGTTTCGAGGTTTCTTGAATATGGTTGTTATCCTCTCAGATCGGATACAAAGCTGAGAGCTTTCGATCGGATAGTGCTTAGCGTATTACTTTGATCATTCAAGACTCTCATGTTTCATGAGATAGTACATAATCCATGAAAGAGGAAAACCGAAATTTTCCAGCCGAAAGATGATGGGATTCTTATCCTCTGGAAGACAGGTTTCGAAGAGCACAAAGGAGGTTGACTAACTGTAAATTTTTACTGTCGATGAAGCGAAGCTCTTTGTGAGATGCCGAGCTTTCCATGTGGACTCCTTACCGGGCAAAAAAGCAGACCAAAATGCTCAATGAGGTGGAGAAATAGAACATTTTTGGTGAATATGATCCTTAAACCTCGAGTGTCCAAAATATTGCTAATTTTGATTCAGGCCGTCATGATATTATTCTCTCTTCTGCCCAATCCATTTTCTTAATTTAAATTCATTTCAATATAAACTTCTTTCATTTTTATTCTCATATTGAACCAATCATTAAATAGTTTGATAAGATTTGTTTTTGAAACTGTCTATAAGGTATGTTCGTTTAACATTACAACACACGTATAACCACGCTGTAACTTTTGTAATTTTTGCTCTTCTGCTCAAAGCCGAAACGCCCTTCAAATTTACCATGATGAACTTCAATGGCTGGAAACTGGATAGAATAGTTCGTCTCAGTAGGAAAAAAGAGATCAACTTTCAAACCATACAAGCAGAAAAACAGGCCCAAACAACAACAAGAAGTCCGACCCGTAGAGGAAAGATTACAACAAGGAAGAGAGGTTCTTCCACACAATGGTGATTCACACCCACAACAAACAAAGAAGAAGAAACAGAAGAAAAATAATTAGATATCATAAGAAAGTGAATCAAAATATAGAGGGAGAAGAGGGATGACAGGTGAGGAAACAGTTAGTGGTCGATTAAATGTTGCATACATAATATGAGATCGTGACTTCAAGTTACGATATTCGAATTTGAATATAACTGTAATCTGACACTCTTCCTAAACGTATAAAAGATTTTTTTTAAAGAGAAATCATTTAAGAACTTCTATTAGAAATAAAGTATTTTGAGGTGAAGGGTCGTGTTGCGAAATGGAGAAATTACAAGGGTTCTTCTCAGCGCTAAAAGAAGAGGTGGTGATAGGGCTATCACCGGGAAGGTCAAGGGTAGAGTGTCCGGCGAGAAATGCATCTCCGCTGTTGAGTTTGCTACTGTTCTTCTCGGCGCTAAAAGAAGAGGTGGATTATGTTTGTTTGCTTTTCTTTTGTTTTTTGAGAAAATTCCGTGTAAGACAAATAACAAAATTAGGAGGTGGATTATGTTTGTTTGATTTCTTTAGTTTATGCTTGATTTCAATATTTTGGTTTCAAAATCTTCAGCTTCTTCAGTTTCTGTAACAGGTCCCATCAAATTCTTCAGCTTCTGTAACGGCGCCATCAAATCGTCCAACGACACCGTAAGTCACATTCGAATCATATACAATTTATGATTCGGTTTGATTTCAGTTCAGTTAATTTTTTACTTAAATAAATGATCAAACCAAGCTGATTACATTCGAAAAATAGGTTCTCCCCTTTATTTTATGATGGACTTCGCATTTTTATCATGTGAAATTGGGCTAAATCTTTACGATTACGTATTTTTGTCTATAATAATGGATAGAAGATGGGGTATTTATTTAATCTAAATGGTCTTTTCTAGTTAATTACCATACATGTAGTAATCTCAAATCTATAGTGGACTATTTATATGCTTTTCTCGTCTCTATCTAGATTTGTGCTTGGAGATTTTTTTTGCTTTATCTGCAATTTCCCCCGTCCTTTTAACCTTCTCGAATTTTAAATTCTCCTCTTGAATGTTAACCTAGACAAAAGTTTTTTTTTTTTTTTAATTTTTACTCCAAACGTGCGTTTTGTTATGGAAGGGCAATTTTATCCTAATTCTAGCAACTTAATGCGTAGAAGATGAAAAATCTAGCAGATGGGATTTATTTGATAGTTTGTGAAAGTTGAAAAGGAAATAGGAAGACTTCAAAGTTGAAGGAGTTCACTTAAAAATTGACCAAAGTTGAAGGAGTCCACTTAAAAATTGATCAGAGTTCAAGGGATGACTGTGAAATTAGCCCTTATAATTTTACTAATATGTAAATTTTAATGCTTTATATTTTGGCAAGCCTAAAGATAAATTCCTGGTTCAACCACTTGATACGTTTAGTATTTAAAAATAGAAGGGATATTTATATATTTTACAAAAACTACGTTTGAGACATTGGAGTAGTTTTCTTTTAATTGGGTAAAAAAATTAAAAGAAAATAGAGAACAAATTTTACTAGAAATATGTTCATTTTATATGCACATGAGTAGATATGTTGCATTGGAAAAATAATAGAGGTGATTTTTATTTTTCCAGAAAATGTTTTTTTGTCAAATTAAATTATAAATTCTAAAGGGAATGATGAGAATATAATTCGAATTCATGACTTCTCCAAAAAACGTTTAATATAAGGGAGAACTACAAAAATGGCTGAAATATGACAAATAACTCTAAAACTTTTGGTACACCATTATTTACTTCTGTGTAATTTTTGTAAATAAATATTTATTTTTGTGTAATTTTGGTAAGCAAATTATTTATTTTTGTGTAATTTTAATAAATAAATTATTTACGCCGCATTTTTTTAAATAAAAAAATTTTCGGTCATTTTTTAATTTGAGCTGAAAATTTGACTTTTCCTATCATCTTTCATTAATACGACTTACACTAATTGTATACTTTTATAGTAAGAGTTTTCGGTGCCGCTTCCACAGAAGAAAACTTCACCCAGTTGTATATCTCTTCACATGACGTGAGTAACTAAACTCTGAGTCGCTGACCAATTTTTATTTGCTCCTCCTAATTTTATAAATTGAATGAAACTTGTATAGATGTAGAAATAAGTTGCATTAATAATAAAGCCAAATAATTTATGGTTTTATTACTTGTTTTATGATCTTGTGATGGCCTAAGATATAATTTTGAAGTATTATACTCATTTTTATTCCTCAATGAGCTTATATGAAAAGGGAAAATAGTTATATATACCAAAGAGTTTTAATATACTAGCTAAAATTCGTGTCCGATCTATGTGCTTAATATTTTAGAGAAAATTACACAGATCTCACTTATAATTTGACTAAATTAACACAAACACCCTCTCTATATTTGATAATCACAAATACCTCCCCATTAACTCAAAAATACCCCTCTCAATACAAAACACCAACAACCTTAAGTTACGTGCACCCACGACTAACCTACCCACCTCACGAACCCTCTTGGCGACTTACTGCCGGGGAGAGAAATCGAGCCCACCCACGGCCACGAGCTTCGCCAGTACTCTTCTTCTTCGGCTCAAAGCTCAGATCTCAGAGCTTCTTCTTCTTCTTCTTCTTCTTCGGCTCAGAGCTCAGATCTCAGAGCTTCTTCTTCTTCTTCTTCTTCGGCTCAGAGCTCAGAGCTCAGAGCTATGAGCTTCTTCTTCGAACCCTTTTGGACCCTTTGGCATAGACCTTGTCTGAACTAACAGTGATCAAATAAGAAATATTGGAAACTGCAATATAAAAGTTGTTCAGTGTCGTTAAAATATTGGCAGCATTGACTTTGGAAAAATGAAAGCCCTGCCCAATAACATTGGATGGCAGTAAGAATTGATTTGATGTGTTGCAATATTCTACGTAGGATAGGAACTTGTTCATCCACTGCTTAGTTCTCTAAGTAATCATCTCCACTAAAATGACATGGTTTACTTTGCCGAGCTTGGAGGAAATTAAAGGAACTCCCAGGTGTATAACAATAAACCAGCTTTACTAAAACCATCTCATTCAAAGTTTGGTTTTGCACAGACTCCTCCACACTACAGGAAAAAGCACGGCTCTTGGTTTAATTCGGCTGCAAACCAGAAAGAACCTTAAATGAATCCAAGCCAGCCTTAACGGTTCACATATTCAAAGCTCTAGAGAAAACGCATAAATCAACTACAAAACGAAGGTTGACCACACCATTCTTTCACCTTCAACGATATTGAAAAGAGGGAAGGGAAACTCAATGATATAGAATCCCTGTAAGAACTTCCCTTACAAGAACAAACATATATGTAGATAAGGGATCCCCTTGTTTAAGACCTCTCCCATCTTGGAGAAATCCTTTAAGGCTACTGTTAATGCTGATAGAGTGTAAAAGACTTGCTTGGAAGCCCTACCCCTTGAAGCACCTTTCCCAGAAAATATCAACCGAAACTATCATAAGTTTTAAGAAGGTCCAATTTAAAAGCACATCTAGGAGATTTTGATTCTCCGTGGTACCCCCTAAGAAGCTCCTGAGTAGGTAGAGCATCGTTAGCAATAGATAATCCAGTCACAATAGTTGTCTGATAAACACTGGTAAGATTTGAAACACAGTTTAAAAGTCTATTGGCAATCATCTTGGTAATGCATTTATACACCAAATTACAATAGGAGATGGTTCTGAACTCAGTCACCTTAGTACCTAATGCTTTTTTAGAATCATTTCTTTTGTAAATAAGATTTCCCCCCTTTACCAATAGAAACCTTTATATGGTAGATATTTATTTTATATTTGACTATGTTATTACCATCATGTCTTAGGCATATTGAGTGGGAAACGATCGAGCAATCGCATATTACACGGACTAATTTGGAGTGGATAAGTCCGCAAACAACATACCACGTAGTTGGCAAATTCAAAAATTATTATCATGTCATGGATGTCAACATGGGCGTATCTCGAAAGGGGGCGCTTATGGGTTTCCGCAATCAAAGGGAGGCCAGTGAATATAGAGGATAAAATATGCTTACTACTAAGCTACATATTTTTCATAAATCTTAATCAAGTTTTATAGTAATTACTTTTATATCTTTGATTGACAGCAAGGTGTAAGGGCCTGCGTCATCTTAACGACCATCCAAATCATGATGGTGAACATGGTCAGCTCCTAGAAGGAATATGAATTGGGAGTGGGAACGAAGCATATCTCTATAATTTCCGTCGAGGTTTGTCATTCATTCTTAATTGTAGATTTTTATAGTCATTTCATATCATGCAACCTCTGTACAGTTTCCCCCCTAATAGACTCATTTAATGATTTAATCTCATCATTTTGAAGTTTCTTTTCTACTAATAAATGTGTTTGTAAATCATACTCTAAATTTAACTTTAAAATATAATAAGAATTAGGATGATATGGTTAGTTTGGATCAAATTGAAGAAGGGAAATTCTTTATCTAACCTACATAATCTAAAAGACTTGCTTAGAGAGCGAAAAGAAAAATTGAAAATCATTTTGGTTTACTAATTTCATCTTAAAAATCAAAATCTAAATAATTTTTTTTTTTACCAATTAAATCAATGAGTTACTTCTCTTAGGAAGCTACTGAATACTAAGGACGTCCTTGTCTTCCAATTGGCCTTTCAATTGTATTTACGATTCATTTGATAATTAAATTTATTATGTGGTAAAATTGTAGGACTCGGGTCTTATGATAAAAGATCAAAAAAATAATAAGAATAATTATTTCCCCCTTCCTTTTGATTGATAAATCCATTGGAGAAAGCACCTCGGACATATATATAACTTACACAAATGAAAATCAAGTATGCAATCTTCAGGAAAACCCCCTCAATAAACTACACATCTTTGACATTCAATTTGTTCTAATTCTTTTAGTGACATTTCTTTTTCTTTCTGCCCTAGAATTAAGAACATCTTAGATCACCTCTGAACATCTTAGCTCACCTTTGTGCAAAAGAGGGTTTATTGAGCCCTGTAAGTGTCATCTCGTCCAGCCATTTTCTAGAAGTCTCATCGTTTTCTGGACAAGTCTTTGATGTCTTATAGTTTATGATTCTAATAAAGTACATCTTTGATTACAAAAGGTACACATAATAAGTTCAATTTGTTTGGTTTGGTCACGGATCACAAATCCTGTATGTTAGGCTTGAAGGAGCGTAACCCAACTCAAAAAATTTCACACATTCACTTAATGACAATTCTGAGGAGCTCCCAAGAAACTAACAATCAATATGAACCAACTTTTGCGAAAATAAAACTAGAAAGAAGAAACACGAAAGGAGATAAGAAATAACACTAAGAATTATACTGGTTCAACTAAGATAAGCCTACATTCAGTTGAGTCCTCAACCAATAACTTATTGCACTAATCACAGAGTCAATTACAAGGCATTAATAACAATCTAATGCCAGTCACACACTTACACAAATGTCCTTCATCTTATTGCCATTACTCCAAGAAATGTAAACACCAAGATCACACTCTTGGACACTAACAGATGAATACACAATCTCAAGTCTTCTTGGTAGCCCATGGTAGGAATCTTGAAACAAGTGAGCAATGAGAGATTTCCTCTTTTAGAATGATTGATCAATGTACGTGAGCTCTTGAAGAGCTTAAGTACTCGAGCTTCATGTTGAATCCAATTCAACTACGTGGAAGTTGACTGTTAGAATGTAAAAGCTTAACTAAAATTGTGTCGTCCTACTTATTGCTTTAGCGTACGAATGATATCATCCCGCTTAAGGCCTTTGTGATCCTCTCCTACTCGAGCTTAAAAGATCATTGCCCAACATTCTCCACCTTGAGCTTTTAAGCTTGAGCAGCTTGTTCATGTGCAACAAGGTCCTGGTTGATCATTCCTCCTTCATGCTTCTAACCCGTGTCTAACGTTAAAAGCTTGAGGCAGTGATTAAATTTTTGACTGTGACAACATTGGTTCCCATATCTCCATGTCATTTGTACTAACTTTTTCCAGGTTTATTTCTCATGTAGATATGATGTTTCTCACAAAATGATATCTTATCTCCACATGCTTGGTTCTTTCATGGAATACTGGGTACTTGCATTGGTGTATAGAAGACTGGTTATCAGAGAACACAGTGGTTACCCCTTCATACACTTTCATCTCCTTCACTAGACCTTGCAATCCTAAGGCCTCCTTAATTGCCTCTGTGGTAGCAATGTACTCTGCTTCTGTTGTAGATAGTGCAAATGTGTTTTGAAGCTGAGTTTTCCAGCTTATACAATTCCCATTCTGAATGAAAACATATGAAGTTGTTAACGTCCTCTTATCCCTATCTCTAGTATAATCTGAGTCAACATGTCTATTCAGCTCTATCTCATCACCCTCACTCTTATAAATGAGTCTCAGGTTGTAAGTACCCTTGATGTATCTTAATAACCATTTCATTACCTTTCAATGTCCTTCTCCTAGGTTAGCCATATAAATGTTCAAGACACTAATAGGATAGGCAAGGTATGGTCTTGTACTGATCATGGAGTACATGACAAACTCTACTGCCATAACATAAGGGATTATTGGCATCTTTTCTCTTTCACTTCCTTCTTTTGGGCAGAGTTGGGCAAACAGTTAGAAGTGGGTTGCCAAAGGAATGGTCATAGGTTTAGCCTGATCCATGGCAAACCTTTGAGCAAGCTTTTAGAGGTAAACAACTTGAGATAGCTTCAAGGTTCCTTTCTTTCTGTCTCTAGAGATGTCAATGCCTAAGATTCTCTTAGCACCACCTAGATCTTTCGTGACAAACTTAGAATGCTTGTTTCCTTCCTTCTTGTTTGTCAAAATACAAACAACTTTCATGATTGCTTCTGCTAAGCCCTATATTTTCCATAAATGTGTTGAAACTTGAATCTCTTGTACCATTGTCATGTTGTCTACTTCAGACCATATATAGACTTTTTCAGGAGGCAAACAATCTCTTCATTCTCCTTTGATTCAGAGAGCTAAGGCTTCTTCATATTTATGGTTTCTTCTAATTCTCCATGCAAGAATGCGATCCTTACATCCATCTATACTAATTCCCAACCATACTAAGTTACAAGGGCTAGGACACCCCTTATTGACTTTTTCTTGGCCATTGGTAAGAAGATTTCATTGAAATCTACACATTCTGTCTATGTGAAGCCCTTGGCCACCATCCTTGCCTTGTATCTCACTGGTATAGTTGGTTCATTCCCTTTTTTAAACTTAAAAAGCCATTTGCAGTCTATCATCTTCTGTTTTCCAAATTTTGGCACCAGAATCGAGGTATTATTTTGGTGCAGGGACCTGATCTCATCCTCTATGGAAGCAAGCCATTTCTGAGCATTCCTGTTGTTTAGAGCTTCTTCCACTATTAGTGGCTTCCTCTCTTCCACCACGTGACCTAAAATTAGAGCAAAAGTAATTAGATCAACATATGTACACCTTAAGTTTGGCCTTACCTTCCTTCTTTCTATGTCTCTAGTAAGTTGGTAGTCTTTTAGTGGGTTTTCATCCCTCTTACCTCAGTAGAGTCAATTTGAGGTTGTGCATCCTCCCTTTGGCTTTGAGCTTCATTTGAGCTTGAGCTTGAGCTTCTGATCTCAACACAAGCATTGAGTTTAATGTGAATGGCTCCACCTCAAACCATGTTCTCTCAGTGTTCTTAGTTTCTGTTTTGTCAGTACCTGAATCACTTGATAACTTCTTATAGCATGGAATATCATCTTTACATCTCTACTGATTATGATCCTCATGCCATTCAATTCTTTAGCCCATAATCTTTACCCTTTCACTCCCTTAGCATGTCCTAGAAACACACACTTAGTAGCCCTAAGTTCAAGCTTTCATTCTCTTTGGTGTGCAAAGGCAGCACATTCAAACACTTTGATGTGATCCGATGTTGGTGGCTTACTTGTCCATTTCTCCATAGGTGTGCTTAACTCTATAGCACTATATTGACTCATATTTATCAGGTAAGTGGTTGTGGTTACAGCCTCTCCCCAAAATCTTTTACTTAAACCAGAGCTAATAAGCATGCATCTTACTTTGTCTAAAATAGTCCTATTCATTCTCTCAGATATGTCATTGTGCTGAGGAGTGTATCTAATTGTTTTTTCCTTAGAATCCCTTATTCTTCACACAGGTTATCAAGCCTAGTGTTACAGAATTATATGCCATTGTCAGTTCTTAAGGTTTTCAGCTTTTTACTCGTCTGGTTTTCAGCCAAGATTTTTCATTCTCTAAATTTAGCATATGCATGATCTTTATATTTCAGTAACCATGTCCAGACACTTCTAAAATAGTCATCAGCAATAGAAAGAAAGTACATTCTCTAAATTTATCATAAGCCTCATCTTTAGATTTTAGTAAGCATGTCCAGACACTTCTAAAATAGTCATCAACAATAGAAAGAAAGTACATGTTACCTCCATGTGTTCCAATTGGTGATGGCCCCCACAGGTCTGCATGCACATACTCCAAGATGGACTTAGAGTGTTAGGTTGAAGTGTTGAACTTCAGCCTATGAAGCTTGCCATGAACACAATGATCACAAAACTCTAAGCTAGGTAAGTTCTTATTTCGCAATAGCCCTTGCTTGCATAAGAGTTGGATGCCCTTTCACTCATGTGACCCAACGTCTTATGCCACAATTCAGCTTCTGTTAAATCAAGTTTGCTTACCACAGAAGCACTTCTTGGCACTATGCTGCCTAACATAACATACAACTCATTTCTCTTTACTCCCTTTTATGTAAAACAGTGAGCCTTTGGTTACCTTTAATACTCCCTTTTTCAGATTTATAGGTGAAGTCTGCTTCATCTAGTACTCTGAGGGATACAAGGTTTCTTTTTAATTATGGTACATATCTCACCTCACTTAGAGCTCCTACTATACCATCATGCATTTTTACTAGTATGAGCAGCCCTTTGACAGTGTCTAATTGTTTCCCATGAGCACTTTGCCACATTCAACCTTGCATGAAGGTGGAAAATCAATCTCTTCTGGGTGTCATGTGGTAAGTGCACCCTGAATCCAATATCCATTAATGTCACTCGTCTTTATGGAAACAACAAAGACTCTTCCATCACTGTAGTTGTCTGTGATGGCTGCCAAGTCATCACTGGCTACTTCTTTCTCATTCTGTTTAATTTTCAGTTCACAACAAGACTTCTTTTGGTGTTTTTCTTTCCCACAGAAGAAACACTTCTTCTTTGATTTCCTACCTCTAGATTGAGATATACCTGACTACTCCCTTTACATTTGCCTCTTCCTTTTTGGCTACCAAATCTTTGAGTACTTTTTCCTCTACTGAATAGGTTCTATCCAATGTCATTTTTCTCATTCTTTAATTCAAGATCTTTAGATCTTAATGCTATGACACATTCTTCTAAGGATAATGAGGATCTGCCATACTTAATGACTGCTTTCACATCTTTAAAGTAGTCAGGTAGGGAGTTGAACAGTATGATGACTTCATTTTCATCATTTAGCTTCTCATTGGCCTTAGCATTTGCCAACTCGATAGTCATCCTTTTTAAATCATCCAGGCTATTTTCCAATGACTTTGAGGTATCCATCTTGAACCCAAATAGTCACTTTTTTTGTAGATCTTATTTGTGAGTGACTTCTTCATGTACAAAGATTGCAGCTTCTCCCATACTTTAGCAATTGTGTCTTTTTAATTCACTTTTCTAAGGACATCGTTCCTAGAGCAGTCTCGAGCATCTCATATTTTTTATCTTCAGAAATGAGTCTGGCAATTGGGATGGATCCTCCAAAACCTTGAGTACTCTCTATTGAGCTAAAGAGCTTTCACCTTTCTCCTCTAGATGCTAAAATCTCCAGTGACATCAAATTTATCCATTTCAAATGGTGAAGAGTACATGATGTTCACGGAGTGCCAAGTGTCTCCCCTTGCTTGATTAGTTCTCTTCTCAATTTCCTTCTTTCCTCATTCTTCACTGCCTTTATTTCTCCTTCCTTCAAGTCTGAGCCTTCTCCAAGGTTCAATTCTTGCTCATGTGTCAATTCTTAGTCTTCTAATATTTCTTCCAAAGAATCTTCGATGCTCAAAGAATCTTCAATTGAAGTTTCCTCCTTTTGATCTGCCATGACTATGATTGTGCCTTGGTGGAGAACTTTTCTAATATGAGTCCCCCCTTTACTTATATCCTAGCTATGATAGCACTGTCAGACTTGAATGAGCCTAACCCAACTCAAATTTTTACTCACTCACTGAATCATAATTGAGAGGAACTCCTAAGAAACTAACAATCTATATTAACCAACTTTTGTAGCAATAAAACCAGAAAGAAGAAACACGAAAGGAGAGAAAATAGTGAGAAGTGCTAACACTAAGAATTATACTGATTCCGCTAAGATAAACCTACATCCAATTAAGTCCTCAACCAAGAACTAATTGCACTAATCACAGAGTCAATTACAAGGCATTAACAATCATCTAATGCAAGTCACACAATAACACATATATCCTTCATTTTACTTCCATTACTCCAAGAACAATAAACACCCAGATTATACTCTCACACACTAATAGACGAGTACATAATCTTAAGTCTTCTCGGTAGCCCACAGTCAGAATCTTGAAGCAAGTGAGCAATGAGATATTTTCTCTTTTAGAATGATTGATCAGTTTACATGAGCTCCTGAAGAGCTTAAGTACTTGAGCTCCATGCTGAATCAAATCCAGCTACGTGGTAATTGGTTGTTAGAATGTGACAACTTAACTAAAATGGTGTCATCCTACTTATTGCTATAGCGTGCAAACAGTGCGTCCAGCTTAAGGCCTTTGTGATCCTCTTCTACTTAGGATTAGGAGATCACTGTCCTACACTGTCGAACTAAATATCAGATACTAGAGAATTGGCCAAAATTATCTCTTGAAGTATATGATACAGGGAAGCTTTTAAAATAGAGATAACTTAGGAAGGAAAGGGAAAAACCTATAGAATCCACTATTGGACCCAAACATTCTTATCCAACTAGAGGTTTTGAACTCCATGGTTGAAACTACAAGTCTAAGGTTGTTGTAAACTCTTAAAATTCATCGGGTATTTGAATCCTAAGCTTTGTTCATGTGAATCCATTCGGTCTCAGAAATAGCTCAGAGAACATGCATAGAAAAACAAACTAAGTTGGACAAAAATATGTTTTGGTGCCAAGGCATATTTCCTACACCTATATGTGATAGGTGATGTCACTTATGTTAGTTAAGTATAATTGTTGTATTTAATTAATTACTTATTATTTTATAATTATTAGATAATTAGTTAAATAAAATTAATTAATTAATTAATTGATAATGATTAATTATATTTATCAATTGGATTGATGAATTTCGATACAACTAAAACTCTAGGAATCATGTAATTTTTTGGCAATAATAGATAATTAGGGAAATTTTCAGAAATTTTATAATATATGGGTATTTTTATAAATACAAAAAGTACTCTATTATAAATATCTAATGACAATTTGATTGCAAAGAGATGATCATGATAATATATAGTTGTTATCAACACACAAAAGGAAGAGAAAATGTTTTCTTCTCTCACTACTGTTGCCGCCGAAATTAAACTGAAGAAGGGAAGATGTGATTTTTTTCTTCAATCGTTTTGAGAGCCCACACTCAAATTCCTACATAAAATTTTTTTAGGATATATTTCTGAAATTAACTGCTTGTTGTTGGTGGACTAATTCACAAATCGTTCATGGAAGATCAAGTTCGTGATTTTGATCTTAAAGCTTGAAGAACACGAAGAACGCTCGAGAGAGTTCCACCAGTTCAGAAATTGTCCGATACAGAATAAATGTGAAAAATCATTTTCCCTTAATCTATTTGTTTTAATATTGTATATGCATGATCAAAATAAAATTGGTTTAAAATTATTTAATATGATTAAATAAGTTAAAACAAAAAAATTTTGATATTCCGCCCACGAACCGTTCGTGGTTCAAATCTAATTTTCTTTAATTTTTAAAACTGATTGATCCTAGCACTATTGTGGATGTTCTTGTGGGAAAGGTTATGCTCGGGCGTGTGGTCGACGCGTTGGGAGTACCTATTGATGGAAGAGGGGCTCTAAGCCATCACGAGCATAGACGTGTCAAAATGAAAGCCCTTGGGATTATTGAACATAAATTTATGCACGAGCCTATGCAAACAGGGTTAAAAGGGTAGATAGCCTAGATCCTATAGGTTGTGGCAAATGAGAACTTATAATCGGGGATCGACAAACTGGAAAAACAGCTATTGCTATCGATACCATATTAAACTACTCAAGGGCCACCTCTGAGAGTGAGACATTGTACTATGTCTATGTAGCGATTAGAAATACTCAACTGGGGCACAATTAGTTCAAATTCTTTCATAAGCAAATGCTTTAGAATATTCCATTTTTGTAGCAGCCACCGCTTCAGATCCTGCACCTCTGCAATTTCTGGCCCCATATTCTGGGTGTGCCATGGGGGAATATTTTCGCGATAATGGAATGCACGCATTAATAATCTATGATGATCTTAGTAAGCAGGCGATGGAATATCGACAAATGTCATTATTATTATGCCGACCACCAGGCTGTGAGGCTTTCCCACGCGATGTTTTCTATTTACATTCATGTCTCTTGGAAATAGCCGCTAAATGATCAGACCAGACGGGTGCAGCTATATTCTCACCAATGTGACCCTATTACTGATGGACAAATCTATTTGGAAACAGAACTCTTTTATCATAGAATTAGACCTGCAATTAACGTCGACTTATCTGTCAGTCAGGTTGGGTCTGCCACTCAGTTGAAAGCTATGAAATAATTCTGCTGTAGATCACAACTGGAATTGGCACAATATCGCGAAGTGAACGCCTTTGCTCAATTTGGGTTAGACTTTGACGTTGCGACTCATGCATCACTCAATAGAGGTGCAAGGCTTATATAAGTACCGAAACAACCACAATATACACCGCTTCTAATTGGAAAAAAAAATCTAGTCATTTATGTAGTTGTTAATGGATTCTGTGATCGAATGCCACTAGACAAAATTTCTCAATATGAGAGAGCCACTCCATGTAGTGTAAAACCAGAATTACTACAATCCCTTTTTGAAAAAGGTGGATTATCTAACGAAATAAAGATGAAATCACATGCATTCTTAAAAGAAATCGCTTTGACTTACCTATGATGCAAAATAAAACTGGATGATGCAAGTTGGAGGGGGTCCCTAATGAATGTGAAATGTAGGTTTTAGAAAAAGGAACTGAGGTTATGACAGTAAGTGGAGTTGGGCGGGCTACTCTCCAAGGCCTCATTCATAGATAGAGGAGTGCGTTAGTGTTTCAACTGTGGGAAAAGTAAGTGTACTTTAGGAAGCTGTTGAGTACCCGATGAGATAGAATTGAAATGTGTCCATTCCAGAACATACGACTAAATAGACGCATTTCACAAACCTGAAGCATTTAATTGATACGTTGCAGCTTAAGAAAAGCACTCGAACAGTAGCATTGGCTGCTATAATTTGAACTGTGATATTAGCTATCACGTTAGGTGAATCAGTTACGATAGATGGGATTTTTCTATAATTGATGCTATTACTTACTATTCCAGTTTTTTGTCAAGATGAGAAAATAAAAAAAAAGGAGGATTGAACCAAAATGCATCTTTAATAGGTTTTTCTCTTTCTTTCTTGCTTATATAATCATAGAACGCGTGGTTCCTTGTATTATCATATTTTCTACCCCGGGTTTCGAAATGGTATAAACACTAATTACACAGGTAAAAGGTTTGGTATGTAAGTAAAAAGGCCAGGTATTCTTGGAATCCTACCAAAAGTCAGTTTGTAATAAACCAAGGGAAGTTCTTTGGATACATAATCTTGAAAGATGGATTCAAAAGAGACTCGGATCAATTACTGGAAATTATAAAAATGGTGACTCCAATAATGATCGATTTGTGGTGTCCGGTCTTTTCTAGGACTTTTGACTATTAAAAAATCATTAACCATTTAGCTAAAGATGCAAATCCTTAAGAGTCATTACTCAAGAAGAGCCTTCCAAACTAGTTTATCCCACTGTAGAGTAGGAGGTTGTCACCAACAGAGTGAAATTACACCACAACTAAAAGAGAAGGACTCGCCATAGTACATTCTGTACAAAAGTTTCAGCATTAACTATTAGATTAGGCACAAAATAGTTAATGTGGACCACCAGGCCTTGCAAAAGTGGGGGTACTACTGTCCTTGTTGGGCATACAAGATGACGTTACTGAGTATGTGAAGACGTGCCTCGTGTGTCAACAGGACAAGGTAGAGCGAGATAGACTCATTGGGCTCTTGGAGTCGTAGCCTGTACCATAAAGACCATGGGAGAGTGTCTCCATAGATTTTTTTTGTGGCTCTGCCAAAAAAAGGAATATGGGTCTTGATTATGGTTGGCCGACTCACAAAGAACAATAAAAAGATGCCCATTTTTTTTCCATTATCCCATCCATATTCCGTAAACGGGCAAGACTCGCTCAGATCATTTTCGAGAATATCTTCATTGCATGGAATGCTGCACTCGATTGTCAGCGACATGGGACCCGACCTTCATTAGCCATTTCTAGCAGGAGCTCTTTCATTTACAAGGGACACAATTTTACATGAGTATAACTTTCCACCCCCAGATGGCCAGAACGAGGTCGTTAACCGGTGCTTAGAGAACTACCTGGGATGCTTTACAAGTGATAGACCAAGGGAGTGGGTACGTTGGTTACCATGTGCAGAATAGTGGGACAATACCATTTCTCATTCAGCACCCAAAGAAAGACCTTTTGAAGTGGCATATGGGTGCCCATGACCTCTAATTACATCCTAAACTCATGAGTCCAACAAAGTGCATCAAGTTGATTGAGACTTATGCTAGGAATTGAAAGGAGAATTTGCATGGAGCTCAAGCCCAGCCAAGAAGTGGATATATATCGATCTAAACGATAATTTTGTTGGAGTTATTCTCTCAAAGCATGTGTATTGACATTTTGATATGAAATTTAAAGAGAATTATATTTTTCTTATAATTGTTCTTTAAAATTATTATTGAATAATTTATATAAATATTTGAAAATTCTATATTAATTAATGAGACTATGATCTTGTATTAGTATGAGAGGATTAAAATCATAAATAATGAATCAAATTATCAGCAATATATTAAAGTATGAAATCTTTAATGAATGGTTTCTAGTATGGTTCACTAAGTATTATGAATGCATGTGATCTAGATTCAGATCATTGATGTGCATATATATCTTAATGAAAGTACTTTATATAATAACATTATATATGATAGGACCGATGTGAATTAATATATTTATTAACGTACCGTTTATCATAAAGATTTAATACATATCAATTCGGTGATCATATTTAGATTTGTCTGAATCCTGAGTAGTCATGAACTCCTATGCATATCTACTGGATTTTTTGATTAACTTATTAAGGTATGTTTGTTAATCATGCTAGTGATTTTATTTTGATGATTCAGTGATGTGGATGACTGCAGACATGATTTTACAAGATTTGGAATCTAAAATTTCCTAACGGATCGTATATTTGTTCCCTTAAGTGTTAATTCTGGAACTGAATGGTTATTGAGTTCAAATTTATAGTAAGATTATAAACTAGCCATTCACTAGTGGATTAATGATACTTAAGAATTAAGAGGTAATTAGTGGGATAAAACGGTAATTTTGACCATTTCTAAATTACGAACTAAGAATTGGAGTATAGAACTACATGAAATGATTATGTCAGTGAACTACATGAGTAAACATTTCATAATCTCTAAGAGTGCAATTTCATATTTATAGTGGAGTAATAATGAAATTAATAAATAAGATTATTTAATTAAAATGTTTAATTAATAATCTGGTTTATTAGAGCTTAGAATTATAGGGCAATGGTCCCCAAGTCACCTCTATACTACGTTGTCTAGGGTGTGAGTATTTCAGGACATGAGAAAATAACTGACTTGCTAAAAGAATTTTTATTCCGGGGCAAGTACATAATTATGAGATAATTATGTGTGATTAAATAATTAAGAATTAATTAATTAAATTATTTATANTAGATAATAATTTTAATTAACTAAATCTGTTATTTGTGAAATAACAGACAAGTTAGTTGAAAGAGATAATCAGATATGTTAATTTTGAATTAACTAATATTTAGATAATTATCTGATTAAATTAAATATTTAATTCACAGTAATTAACATGTGTCAATCACTGATAGGATATCAGAAATTGACATGGACTACTTTGGTGCCACGTGGCACTACAGTAGTGAGTGTATAACACATGGCACTATAGTGATGCTGTGAGGCATTGCAAATTGTGCACAATTACAGTGGGTCCCACTGCAATTGATAATTTTATAATTAAATATTTTTTCAGTTCATCCCTAAAAATATGATACACCATTATCTAGAATATATACATTTATTATTCTACTAGTCTAGGTTGTTGAAAGAAGGGAGAATCAGTTGATCAGATATTCAGTTCGTCAATTAAGAGTTGAATTGAGAACACGATTGGTGTTATAGAGATTTTCTTCTGTGATTAACCGTTAATCAAATCTCTAAAAGAATAATCATCATGTTCTTTTAGAGAATCGATTCACAAAAGTCATTCTTAATAAATCTCTAGATGTCATATGTTCAGAACATCAAGAGACAGAAAAATATTTTGTAATATTTTACGTGCTCACACACGTTCTAGTGCGTTGAGGATTAACTTGGAAGATCTTGGTGTGGATCTCTGAGTCTACTGATCGTTGAAACGATTTCATGGGAACGGATGATCGATCAGTTTTCACTTGATATAAACTACAAGAGATATATGATTCCAAACCTTGTATATTTTAGATTTAACTTATAAATATATAATGGATCATGACTGATTAAAAAAGAATTTTCAATACAAAATTTTATTTGGTTATCGATGCGTTGCACGAGTTTTATTTTATTAAAATATTTATTTTTATTAAAAGTTTTAGTTTTAAAAGGCCACGAGCCTCAACGCTTCCGCCGCGCACACGTCGCGACGATCAGCAAGTAGTATCAAAGCGGTCTTTATATATTTATATGTTAAATGTTATGTGGGTTTTCCAAATATGAGATATGTATGATAATGGATAGTCATGTTTTTTGAATGTATGAAAAATAATATATCGTTAATTGTATGGTGAGTATTGGGTTAAGATTTGTTTTAATTGTTCCTAGATCTTGTGTAAGTCGAATTGAGGCATAGAAAGTTTTATAATTTTATTTTGAATATTATTGTAATTATTCCGAATGCGAGAAGACAAAGAATGCATGAGACAAACGACATAAATTTATTGTTCATGCGAAAACACTTTTCATCTGCGAAAACACTATTCTTGCAGGAAATTTATTGGTCCGGCGGAGGTGAACAATGCCGGTACTACTGTACGGGTGGTGAACAGTGGTTCTTCGGCGTGGCAGGTGGTTGCCGGTAGTGAGACGGGCAACAGTGGTGATCGGAGAGTCCTATCGTCAGTGACAACTGTTGTCACGTTTTAGGAAAGTTTTCAACAAACCATGCAACTAACTTTATCACCTAAATGTTTCATTAAAACTCAAACTCTTTTAATTATCCATTTAAATTCAAAATTAATGTAATTTTAAAATTAATTATTAATTTTTGATTTTATGAAAATTAAAAATTAAGAGATTGATTGAGTTTGACCCAAATTTGACCAAATCAAATAAAATATTATTTGACTAAGTTAAAGTCAACTATGTTAAAATGGATAATTACATAAATTGCTTTAATTATGAAAAATAGTTTTTCTAATTAAAAAGGGTTTTGTTCAAAACTTGAAGATTATGAAGATGGACATCAGGAGGGGAATACAATATTTGGAAAATATGTATTCTTGAAATCCGCTTTTAAATTTTATTTCTTTATTTCAAGAGTTATAATTTAGAAAAACCGAATAGTCACTCGGTCCATTATTATTTTATTTAATTGTTAAATAATTGTTTAATTGTTATATTTGATAACATGTCCATCCATTAGTCGATCACGTGCCATATATGAAAATCTCATATAATTTTATTTAATCATGCATCTCATGTGTAGAAACATGATTTATTAGGATTGTCCTAATATATTTATGTGTATTGCTTTATGAAATCAATTCCATGTAATCTGCTAGGTTTTACTAGTTAAAACTTAGTAATCACATCACAGTAAATGTTATAGTAACATTTAGGTTAACCGGTTTTAGTAAAAGAGTTTTATTAAAGTTTGATAAATATAATTAATTAGTTAAACGATGCTCACTTAATTATGACTCGCTTCAGAAAGTTAAATGAACTTAGAGCAATAAGATTGAATTAACTGATAATTAAATATTCATAGGGTTATTATTTTAACTAGTAATTAATTTGAAATTAATTGATTAGTTATAATAGAAACACATTATCTCAAAATACTGAGTGAGAGAAGGTTGACATGTCAATGTAACCTATGATCTTCATCATTAATATAACATCGTGAGGTACAGTGAGAGCCTCGAGATGACTTTGTTTTCATCTCCCTAAGGAAGGTTTCAAGCTGCACCAATACCAAGGTTGGACTTCTTAATAAGATAGTAGGAAGTCATGTAGTTTAGTTTTGACCGGCCCTAAGGTGGCATATTCTAAATAAAGTCATGAAATCTGAAATGATGGGTTACACTCACAAAGTCACAGCTAAGTGTTTATATGGATAGTTGTGACTTGACCGAACAAGCGGTACGTTATTGTTAAAAGAGAAAATATGAGATATTTTAAATTTTAATTAATAAGGATGATAATGCCTCATAGACAGTCTCAGGTTAATCTGACCAACTCTAAGGCGGCACATTAATCGTTGGGTTTTTTATTGTGATTAGTAAACGCTAAATTTATGTGTTTATTATGATTGCATTCATGCATCACGTTTACTTTTTGAATTCTAGATATTTATCAATCATATTGAATCATGTATTTTTTAAATTTTAGTTATCCATTATGTCTACCGTGAGAAATCATGTTACTGCTTTACTAGCTCTTGAGAAATTGAATGGTGATAATTTCGTACGTTGAAATCAAATATGAACTTAATGCTGATTTATGAGAACAATATGTTCGTTCTTAGTGAGGGATGTCCTGAGGAGCCCGCTGCTAACGCTCCTAAAAATGTTAGAGACAAATATGATGTTAGGATCATATCAAACAACAAGGCAAAGTGCTACATGCTTGTGAGCATAAATGATGTTCTGAGAACAAAATATGGAGACTGCTTATGAGATTATGAAATCTTTATAGGTAATGTTTGGCCAGCAGTCCGATCAAAGTAGTCATGAGGTCACTAGGAGCTATATGATAACTAAGATGAGGAAGTGTACTTCTATTCGAGAACATGTTTTAAACATGATCAACATAATGCACGAGGCAGAAGTACATGAGGCGATCATTAATGAGCGAACTCAAGTTAACATCATACTAGAGTCGCTCACACCAGCTTTTTCTGCGTTCATAACCAACTATATTATGAACAAGTTACAATTCAAGATTACTTAATTGTTGAATGAACTGCATACTTTTAAGTCACTCAACCATAGAATGACAAAAAAGGGTGAGACAAATGTTGTCATGGAAAAATCGTATTCCAATATTGTTAAGAACGAGAAAAGGAAGAAGAATAATGGTAAGGACAAGAGTAAGAACAAAAGAGTAAAGAAAGCCAAAACATCGCTGAAAGTCAAGAAGAATAAGAAAGACAGTAAGCCCAAAGGAAAGTGTTTCCACTGTGGGGTTAAATGTCATTGGAAGAGAAACTGTAACAAGTATCTCTCTGAGATGAAAAAGAAAGGTAAATATGATTTACTTGTACTTGAAGCTTATTTAGTGAAATATGATTTGTCATCACGGATACTTGATTCAGGAGCCACTAACCATGTATGTTCTTCTTTGTAGATGCTTGATTTGTCAAGGGAGCTGGCTGATGACGAGGTCGTATGGAGAGATGGCGGTGGTGTGGTCGTGTCAGCTAAAGTATTAGGGATAGTTCATTTACTTTTTGGATATAATTACTTAGTTTTGAACGATGTTTATTATATTCCTGGTTTTTTGAAGAATTTGATTTCTCTTTCATTTTTGTAAGAACAATTATTCTAAGTTTTTTTCATTAATAAAGAGTTTATTATTTTCAAGAATAGATTCGATATCTGCCATGCTAAAATTATAAACGAATCATATATGCTTAAACTGACTGAACACGCTTTAAATAGTTCTGAATGATTTAAGGTAGCAAAACCTAAAAATAACAAACGACAAAGATTTTTGATGATAACACATATTTATGGCATATTAGGTTAGGATATATTAATCTAGATAGGTTAAACAGGTTAACAAAGTATGATGCTTTGAGAGAGCTAAAAGTTGGAACTCTTTCTGTTTATGAATTCTGTCTAGAGAGTAAAATGATCAAGAGACATTTCACATAAAATGGTCAAAGAGCCAAGGAACCACTTGAGTTAGTATATAGTGATGTCTGTGGACCGATCAATGTACAAGCTAGAGGTGGGTATGAGTATTTTGTCATTTTCATTGACGACTACTCAACATATGGTTATAGTTACGTAATGCATCGAAAGTCTGGAACTTTTGAAAAGTTTAAAGACTTTAAGGTTGAAGCTGAAAAGCAATTAGGTAAATCATTGGAAACTCTTCGATCTGATCAAAGTGGTGAATACTTGGATTTAAAACTCTTCGATCTTATTCCAACTTCCAACACCTAGAACACCACAACAAAATGGTGTTGTAGAGAGGAGAAACCAAATTTTATTGGATATGGTTAGGTCGATGTGAAGCTACTCATCATTATCACTTATATTTTGGGGATATGCACTACACATGACAACTTATATTTTGAATGTAGTGCCCTCTAAGTCTGTAAGTAAGACGCCTTTAGAGTTATGGAATGGCTTCAAACCTAGTTTACGTTATTTTCGTATATGAGGGTGTCTAGCTCACGTTCTTAGACCCAAGACCGAAAAGTTAGACTCAAGGCCTGAGGTATGCATATTCGTTGGCTATTTTCTAGAGACTAGATGTGAGTACTTTGTTAGTTACAATGATCAAAATGTGTTTGCGTCGACAAATGCAACCTTTCTTGAGCATGATTATATGCAAAACTACAAACCCCGTAGTAAAGTAGTTCTCGAGGAATTAGAAACTGATGAGATCAGATCACCTTCAATTTCTACTGATAAACGAAAAACCAGAGAAACCATAGTTCCTGCAAAGGAAACTCCGGTGCAACGTCATACTGGGAGGGTTGTGAGATGACCTATTTGCAACGAACTAGAGGCACATATCCTAGTGTCATACACTAATAAGGATTGTCCATTATCTTATGAAGAAGTAATGGATGACCTTGAAAAGGAGAAATGACAATATGCCATGAACCAAGGAATGTAATCTATGTATTCCAATTCATTCTGAGAACTTGTAGATCCACCTCAAGATGTCAAGCCCATTAGATGTAAATGGATCTTCAAGAAGAAAAGAGGTGCATATGGGAAAGTAGAGACTTTCAAAGCACGGTTAGTAGCCAAGGGCTATACACAAAGGGATGGAGTAGATTATGAACTATGTGGCCATGCTAAAATCCATTCGCATAGTTTATCAATAACCGCTAGTTTTGACTATGAGATATGACAAATGGATGTCAAGACAGCTTTTCTGAATGACTCCCTTGAAGAAAGCATCTATATGATGTAACCATAAATGTTCGAGCAAGCATCTAGATATTTGAATCTTATCTTTAATGAGATTATAAAGTCTTATGGCTTCGAGCAAAATGTTGACGAAGCATGTGTTTATAAATACATCAAAGATAAGATTGTGATTTTCTTAGTTCTTTATGTTGATGATAATCTACTCATTGGGAATGATGTAAATCACATACATCTTCGTACTACTTGGATGTATAGGATAATGAGTGTTGTGTGGTTCTTTTAATATATCTTTCCTCAGATTTATGCTATTTGGTACTATGACTCTGTTATTGAATTTGAGAATACAACCATTTGAAACTAAAAAGTTCATCCACTTCTCACATAAAAAAATCTGATAAAATCTTTTTCAATGTACCATTGTCATGTTGAGCGTCGTGAATTCTATCTTAGAGTGTATGTTTGACTATTAAATATACGATCCTAGATATAGTATCTTGTACAAAAATTCACAATTCTAACCTCTCAAGATATGAAAAGATCGGTGATAATCAATGAGAGTGACTGAAACACCTGATTTCCTACTAAATACATTTGCTACTATATTAGCCTTACAATGATGGCAATTAATGATACAATCATAATCCTTAAGAATTTTCAACCACCTGCTTTGCCTCAAATTAAGCTCCTTCTAAGTGAACATGTTCTTTAAACTATTGTGATCTACCTATATATTTGCGTTTGGTCTCCAAAGGCAGTGACAAATGTTCAGAGTACAAATTATGGTTGCGAGCTCCAAATCTTGAGTTAGGTAGTTTTGCTTATAACTTTTAACTATTGCGCATAATAGGTAATGAGCTTACCTTGTTGCATCAATACACAATCCAAACCTTTGCTTGATATCTTGAAATCTCTTCTCACATTCTTCTAACAAAAAACACCATGGATTTTTCCTTATTAACTTAGCCAATAGTGTAGAGATCTTCGAGAAACCTTCAATAAATCTCCAATTGTATTCCACCAACCCTAACACGCTTCTAATTTCTTTCACATTGGTTGGACGAGTCCAATTCACCACTATGACTATCTTTACAGGATCGACGAATATTGCCTCCATAGAAACAACATACCTTAAAGAAAACGATTATAGATGACTAAAATTCACTCTCACTAAACTTGGCATATATATTTTGATTCTTTAATATCCCAAGTACAATCCTCACATGTCATTCCTGCGTCTTTTTAAACTTTGAGTAAATCAGGATGACATCAAAGAAACGATGATGAATTGCTCCATAACATCTCAAAATATCTTGTTCATCAAATCCACGAATGAAGCTAAGGAATTGGCCAATCTAAAACGCATAACCAAAAACTCATGGATTGCATCGAGTATGAAACGCAATATTTCGACACCAAAAACTCATGGATCACAAATCAATTTCAGAGAAGACATCTTTCATATGTTAATCATGTAAAACTTTTATGATGGACAAATGATACTTGTTCTTAGTAGTAACCTAGTTCACTTTCTATTGTCCATTAAACACCTTATTAATCCATTTCTCTTCTGTTGGGGGTTATGCCCTCAAAGCATGTGTATTGACTTTTTGATATGAAATTTAATGAGCATTACATTTTTCTTAAAAATTTTCTTTTAAATTATTGTTAAATAATTTATATAAATATCTAAAAATTTTATATTCATTAATGAGACTATAATTTTGTATTAATATGAGAGAATTAAGATCATAGATAATAAATAAAATTATCAGCAACATATTAACGTATGAAATCTTTAATGAATGGTTGCTAGTATAGTTCACTAAGCATTATGAATGCGTGTGATCTAGATCCAAATCATTGATGTGGATAGACATCTTAGTGAATGTACTTTGACTAGACCGATGTGAATTAATATATTATCAACGTGCCATTTTTCATAAAGACTTAATACACGTTGATTCAATGATCATATGTAAATCTGTTTGAATCTTGAGTAGTCATGAACTCCTATACATGTCCACTAGATCTTTTGATTCACTTGTTAAAATTTATTTGTAAAACAGGCTAGTGACTTTTATTTTGAAAATTCAGTGATATAGATGACTGAGAACATGATTTTACAAGATTTGTAATCTAAGTTTTCCTAATGGATCGTATATTGGTTCCCTTAAGTGTTAATTTTAGAACTGAATGATTATTGAGCTTAAATTTATAATAAGATTATAAATTAGCCATTCACTAGTGGATTAATGGTACTTAAAGATCAAGAGATAATTAGAAGTATAAAACAACAATTTTGTTCACTTCTAATTTACGAGCTAATAATTTAAGGACAAAACTACATGAATTGATTATATCAGTGGACTACACGAGAATACTCTGTAAATATAATATATAATCTCTAAGAGTGCAATTCCATATTTATAGTGGAGTAATAATGCAATTAATAAAGAATATTATTTAATTAAAGAGTTTAATTAATAATTTAGTTTATTGAAACTTAGGGTTATAGATCTATATTCTCCAAGTCACCTCTATACTACACAGTTTAGAGTTTAAATATTTTAGGACATGATAAAATGACTAACTTGCAAATGAATTTTTATTTTATTACAAATACATAATTATAAAATAATTATGTGTGATTAATTAACTAAGAATTAATTAATAAAATTATTTATCTGTATTAATGTAATTTTTGGAATTAATATATATATATAATTATTGATAAGTGAGAAAAATATCTAATTTATGAAGTTAGATAATTAAATTATTATTAGATAATAATTTCGATAAATTAAATCTGTTATTTATGAAATAACAGATAATTTAGTTGATAGTGATAATCAGATATATTAATTTTGAATTAGCTAATATCTAGATATTTATCTGATTAAAATAAATATTCAATTTATAATAATTACCACGTGTCAATCATTGATTGGTATCAAAGATTGACATGGACTACAGTAGTGTCACATGGCACTATAATAGTGGGGGTGCAACATTGTGCTGCCTAACGGCACACTGCAGTGTCATATGTCACTGTAGTTGTGCACATTATACAGTGGGTCCCACTATATTAGGTAATTTAAAATTAAATATTATTTTTAATTTTTAATTATCCCTAAATATCTGATACGCCATTATCTAGAATAAAATATAAATTTTATTCTAATGACAAGAGTTGATTAGAGAATTAGTTCATCAATCAAGAGTTTAGAGAAGAACACAATTTCTCATAACTGATTTTTTCTACGATTAAGAGTTAATCAAAATCACTAAAAGAATCATCATCACATTTTTTTAGAGAATCGTCTCACAAAAGTCATTCTCTTTAAAATGTTTAGATCTTATATATTGAGTACATCTAGAGATAGAAAAGTATCTTCGTTATATTCTACGTGCCTACACACGTTCAAGTGCGTTGATGATTGATTTGAAAGATCTTGATGTGGATCTCGGATTCAAAATTTAATTATTTTAAAATTACCACGCGCCACACGCTTCCGCCGCGTACACGCTGTATCGACCAACATCTTCTTCCTAAGAAGAATTATTCTCCCCAAGGAAAAATACTTTGTAGATGAATTCCTTTTCAATAATTCTTGCAACTGCTCTTTAAGTTTCTTCATTCCAATAAAAGTTGTACGTTATAAAGCCTTAGAAATAAGAGCATTTTGAAGAATTAGCAAGCTAAATGTTCCACTTCTCTCTTAGGTGGTAAACCTGGTAGGTTCTTAATAAAAATCTTAAAGAATTCTTTAAAGCACCTTCATATCATCGTATATTGAAACGTGCGTCTCCAACACACTCTCCAAATAACTCCTAACATTCAATATCCAAGAATAGGTTGATCGTATCAAAGAAATTATACAAGGTAGTGAGTGTAGACTTGAACCTTAAACTTGAACTCCGACTTACAAGGGCATGTAAAGAACACTTGTTGGTCATGAAAAATATTGCCATTATTAACAGCAAGCCAATACCAGTGAAGGATAACACCAAGATCACTCATAAAATTTATGTAAGAGTATAATCCAAAGTTTTCAAGTACTAGCTATGGAATGAGACTAATCTACTACTACATTTAGCCTTAACACTAGATATACGCTATTCTCAGAAAGGTTTCTTATGAATCTTCGTTAGGGCCATCTTCATAGTTTTCTTGATCTACAAGTGTAGTTGATTCGCAACATAAATTGGAGCTGCAACCTAGAGGAAACACTATAATGATAGACGTTTTAAATTTGCTTTGAGAGAATAGTGCACTATACACATAGACTAATGAACATCTTTATCATAAAGGTAAACATCTTTATCATAAAGGCGTCAGTAAGGGGTCATTCTAATCCAAGTAAAGAATCCTTTTCTACCATTATCACACATTTTTTTGTCTTGATGCTAAAACAGACAACATGCTCCCCTCCTTATGGCATGTGCCTTTACTCTGTGAACCGGCACATGATTGAGCCATAATTGAAAATTTCACATCTTAAATTTATCTAACATTAAATTTTGAACAAAAGCTATTCATAAGTATAAAAACTCATAAAAAAATTGCATATCAACAGATTTTCACAAAACAAACAATATTAGAATCCTAATTCTAACACGGATTCTAAAGAAATCAGTACAATAAAATTCTTTAAAAATTATTTTGGTCACATACTACAAAATATAACAAAAGTTTCCATAAAAATATTTTGTCTATAGAACTGTTTACTTTTTTATACCAATTGTAACAATCTGAAAATTTAACTAAATTTTAGTTAAATTATTTTACCAAAAACCTCATGGAAGCTAGTTCAAACTTTTTTTTTCAACACCAACTTATACTAAATAAAATAATATATAGTGGAAAATCAAATCCTTCATCAAACTTTTAGTTACATAAAAATCTTACTTAATAAAATATTGAAGAACTAAAGAGTAGGTGTTTTGAAAACTCACAAGTTAATTAAAATAAAACACAATATCAGTAAATACTTTCTAAGGCTTTTAAATAAGATTAAATGACTCTCATCCGTTGCCAGGAACTCTAGACCTCATCGATAATAAACTCTTCATCAATATTATCATCTTTGAAATTTTATGATAAAACGAAGTGAGTATATAAAAATATACCCAGTAAGTAAAATCCCATACACGTAACACAAAGCAACATTCACATTCACATACAAAACGTCACACATGCATAACTTTCAGATCTTTCTTATAGGTTTCACTGGTCCGCTTCTATTAGAGCTCGCAACCATACCCAAAACAGAGATTACCTGTCAGTAATTGTTCACTTGTGGGGTAAGTACAAGTGATATTTTTCACGTGTACAATTCCACACCTTCAATGAGATGGAACCAATTGCATAATGCCTTTTCACAAAACTAACCAGATCATATACATAGACCCTCTCCCTAATGTTCCATGGCATGGAACATTAGAAACAGGACCCATGATTACATCTCTATAAATTGCGTACTAGTTCATCGCGTAGGTCATACCTAATAACTAATGTGCGTGCATGGATAAAAAAGAACTACGACCCTACGTCCATGTGCAGGTCCGTATTTAACCAATGATCACCACCCAGGCAGGATAGAAGCTAGAATTCCAACGCAAACTGAAAGAGAGTATAGATTTGCGATTGTTGCGGATAGTATAAATTTTGATTTCACTGGCATTTCCTACTAGTTTTTGCAACTTACAGTATTTTGTTGGGTATCGATGGTTTCCAGTTTTCGTTCTTTATTGTCGTTTAATTTTTGTTTACAAGATGAAAGATCTCGTGGCTTCTCTCTGTTTGTGGGTTTGAGAGCATAGTTTGAAAATTTTACTTGGAAGCAAGCTGAGTGTTTTGAGGGATTTCAGGTTTAAGCCTCCATACGAGCAATAGCATATAAACTTCTGTTCTGTATTGTGCTAACTGAGAATAGGTAGGAAATTAAAAAAGTTTGGTTCTCTGTAATTTCGTAATATGAATTATGATAACCTGGGCCTATTTATTGTTTCATATTGTTTAATTTCAACTACTCGACAAAGTTACAAAAACTTAGGACGAAGGAACTAGTTGAGTTCATAGAAAGAGGTAAAAAAAGAAACGGGTGGAAAGCCTAGGGTCGGGGACACGGGTCGGCCCAGGGTTAGAGAGTCGTGTCGGGACGGGTCGGGAAGTCGGGTCAGGACAAGACGGGACGGGGAGCCTGGTCGGGAAGTCAGGGTCGGGCGGGACACATGTCAAGACGGGTCGAGGACACGGGGTTTATGATTTGAAAAAAAGATTGATATTAGGGAAACTAGTTAAATGCAAATTACATCATTAAGAGAGATGTTAAAGTAATTTCAATCAAAATAATTTAATTATTTACTTATTTATTAAATATCAGTTTAACATAAATTATAGTTTAAAGTTGATTAAACTAAACCGCACCAAAACACATTTTAATTTATAAATTAAAATTAAATTTAAATAAATTACAATTTAAAAGTTTAAATTATAAGTTTAAGCTGAGCCAAATAGGATCATAAATTATTATAATGACTTACAAAAATGTGATTCTCTTGTTATAGAAAAGGTGAATTAAATCTAAGTTATTGTAATATCACCATTGAAATTTCCGAAGAGATGTAAATAAGGATTAATTCCGAAATCTGATTTTTTCCTTTTTTTATATATTTTATTAAAGATCTGAATTAAAATTCAGACAACTTAAAAATGTTGTCAATTAGATATAAAAAATTTGGTTTATCTAGTATCTGCATAAGACTTGTAATTTGATCAAGATATATTTCTACAACTACTACAATATATTATGTTATCGACAAAACAATAATATAGAGCCGTATAAAAATACATATACTATTGTTGCTTAAACTGGAGCAATATTAATCAAAGTAATTATGAAAGAATGAAAACAATGTTAACTAGCTAGTATACTAACCAGAAAAGCTGGGTCTAACATCCTCCCCTCCTTATGAAAATTTTTGTCCTCAAAAATCTATCAGAGTCAATCCTGAAAAGGGTTTGGAAAAAGAGTTTGAATTTTTTCCTCGTGTTCTCATGTAGCTTCTTCAATCTCACGGTTCATCCAAAGTACATTTACCAAAGGGTCCTCCTTGGTTCGTAAATACCTGAGTCTTTTTGTCAAGTATTCTTATTGAAACTTCTTCATAAGTTAAATCTTCAAGTAGATGAAGCGGCTCATAACTTAAAACATGTGATGGTTCAACAATATATCTACGCAACATCAATACATGAAATACATTGTGTTTTCCAACTAAGGCTGGGGTACAGCCACACGGTATACCACAACTCCAATCCGTTCTAAGATCTCAAAATGACCAATAAAACGAGGACTAAGCTTTCCCTTCTTACCAAATCTCATAACTCCCTTCATAGGGGCAATCTTTGTAAACACTATATCACCCACATCAAAATGTAGGTTCTTCCTACGAATATCCGCGTAACTCTTTTGGCGACTCTAAGCAGTTCTAAGTCTTTCTCAAATTTTACAAATAGCATCATTCGCTTGTTGAACCATTTCTGGGCCTAATAATTTTCTTTCACCAACTTCAACCCATTGGATAGGTGATCGACACTTTTGTCCATATAAAGCTTCAAATGGTGCCATCCCGATTGTCGCCTGATAACTGTTATTATATGCAAACTCAACGAGATGCAGTTGATTACTCCAGCTATCTTGGAAGTCCAAAACACACGCTCTTAGCATATCCTCAAGTGTCTGAATGGTTATTTTCGTCTGTCCATCAGTTTAAGGGTGAAAAGTTGTGGTAAAATTAAGTTTTGTACTCAGTTTCTTGAATACTACGCCTGAATTTAGAGATAAATCTTGGATCACGATCTGACACGATGTATACAGATAAACCATGTACCCTGACAATCTCTTTCACATACAACTTCACCCAATCTTCTACTAAAAAAGTGAAACAACCTGGGAGAAAGTGCGCAGACTTAGTCAATCCATCAACTATAAGCCAAACTGTATCAAGTCCCTTCACAGTCTTTGGTAATCCCGATACAAAATCCATCAAAATATGTTCCCATTTCCATTCGGGTATGTCTAGAGGTTGCAAAATACTAGATGGGCGCTAACGTTCAATCTTCACTTGAGTAAGACATTGTTCCACGAATTTCGCAACATCACGCTTCATATTATTCCACCAAAGTGTCATAAATCATCATACATCTTCGTACTACCCATATGTATAGAATAAGGAGTGTTGTGTGGTTCTTTTAATATATCTTTCCTCAGATCCACGCTATTAGGTACTACGACTCTATTATTGAATTTGAATATACAACCACTTGAAACTAAAAAGTTCATCCACTTCTCACATAAAAAAATCTAATATAATCTTTTTTAATGTACCATCTCCATGTTGAGCGTCGTGAATTCTATCTCAGAGTGTATGTTTGATTGTAAACATACGATCCTAGATATAGTACCTTGAACAAAAACTCACAATTCCAACCTCTCAAGATGATTATGAAAAGATCGGTGATAATCAATGAGAGTGACTGAAACACTTGATTTTCTACTAAATGCATATGCTACTATATTTGCCTTACAAAGATAGTAATTAATGATACAATCATAATCCTTAACAAGTTTCAACCACTTGCTTTGCCTCATATTAAGCTCCTTTTAAGTGAACATGTACTTTAAACTTTTGTGATTCACGTATATTTCTAGCTTTTGTCTGTAAAGGTAGTTACGCCAAATCTTCAAAGTAAAAACTACGGCTATGAGCTCCAAATCTTAAGTTGGGTAGTTTGCTCATAACTTTTAACTATCGCGAAGAATAGGCAATGTGCTTCTCATCTTGCATCAATACACAAACAAACCTTTACTTGATATCTTGAAATATTTTCTCACATTCTTCTAACAACAAACACCATGCATTTTTCCTTGTTAACTTAGCCAATAGTGTAGAGATTTTGGAGAAACCTTCAATAAATTTTCAATTGTATTCCGCCAACCCTAACACGCTTCTAATTTCTTTCACATTGGTTGGACGAGTCCAATTCACCATCGTGACTATCTTTGCAGGATCAACAAATATTACCTCCTTAGAAAACAACATACCCTAAGGAAAACAATTATAGATAACTAAAATTCATTCTCACTAAACTTGGCGTATAACTTTTGGTCCTATAAAATCTCAAGTACAGTCCTGAAGTGTCATTCGTGCATCTTTTAATCTTTGAGTAAATCAAGATGCCATCAAATAAAACAATAACGAATTGCTCCAAAACGTCTAAAAAATATTGTTCATTCATGAATGAAGCTAAGGCAGTGGCCAATCTAAACAGCATAACCGAAAACTCGTGGACCACATCAAGTATGAAACGCAACATTTCGAATACCCAAAAACTCATGAATCGCAAATCAATTTCGAAGAAGACATCTCTCATATGTTAATCATATGGAAATTTTATGAGAGACAAATGATACTTTTTCTTAGTAGTAACCTAGTTCACTTTCTATAGTCCATCAAACACCTCATTAATCCATTTCTCTTCTTCCTAAGAAGAAATGATTCTCCCCAAGGAGAAATACTTTCCAGATGCACATGATTACATCTGAGTAATGCCATAGTGTTTTAAGGATAAATTCACTCCCTCCATTTCTAGATTTGAGCAGATCCACACCCATGTAGCACCTGGAAAATGACCATTGAAATAACAACAAAATCACAATACCTTGTCTTTTTAATCAGAAAAAGAATTTCAGAATCGATGCTACAAAATTTATTACAACATGACCTCCAGTCTCAATGTAATGCAGTGTTAAAGGACACTCCATGATTGTGAAACCAGACCTCCACTCTCAATGCAATGTAGTGTTAAAGGACACTCCACATTTGACCCTCACGCTAAACTCCATTATAAAAATAATGTTATAGACATAAATCTTTCAGAGAAGTGGTGGGATGTCATCTGCAAGGAATTAACCAAACTCAAAGTTCACTTTTTCTTAAGCCAATCAATCAAGTATGCAACCCTTGATCATTTTCACAAAAATAGTCCTACCTCTATGCTTGGACTGTGATTATATCATGAGCTTAATATTCAGCCTTTCATCTTTGGAGAAAGAACATTATACCAGAATCTTGGCCTAAAATAAGTAAAGATAACACTTACTAAACCAATTTCTTCACATCAAACATAGTAGTAATATAATATCTAATTCTTTGCTTAATACATAGAACGCAAAGAACTAAGAGGAAAAATGACTGAAATCAATGAAATGAAACAAAATGCAGCAATGGCAAAGTGCAAATTCACCAACTACAACAATAAACTTTAACCAAATAAGCAAAAGCACTATCATGAGAAAATAACTTTTGAGAGAAAGTCATAAAATGTAATTAGGCTCTCAATGTTTTCATTCTTGTGATATTCTACAACTACAACCAACGATGGAAATAATTTTACAAATACTAAAGAAAAAAAGTAGAGAGGATAAGAAGAACGCTTCTCACGAAGCTCTGTAAAAACTCACTTCGAGTTTTTGGCCTGTACAAAAAATGGAGAAGAAGGAGAAGGACAAAACGCAGAAGGGAACAAAGAGAGAGAGAGAGAGAGAGAGAGAGAGAGAGAGAGAGAGGAGAAAGAAAGCTTACCATTGGTCGCTGCTCGTGAGTGAGAGGGAGAGGAAGAAGGAGAAGGCAGACGCGAACAAAATGAGAAGCCTTCGTGAGAGAGCTTACATGGGTCGCTGCTCGTGAGTGAGAGGGAGAAGGAGAAGACAGATGAGAACAGAGCACCCAGAATGGATATACCCCTCGATTTAAAGGGGTATCAAGATACCCTCAATTGAGGGTATCTTTACATTCTAGGAATATTGAAACACTGAAAAAATTTGAACCAAACAAAGCAATCTCATACTTGCCATCACTTTCTAGGCATATTGCCTGATATCACTATATACCAAACGGACCCTATAGGTTATCGCTAAAACAATTTCTGATTAATTTTTTTTTTCATAAATTGGGCTTATATATTGTGCATGTATTAGGGACAAAAATGCATTTTAATACTAATTTTCTCAACATTTCTCATGGTTAGAGGTGGTAAGTGGGCTGATTCAGCCCGCGAATCTGGCTGAATCAGCCTGTAAGAGCTCGGCCCGACCGTAAATGAACAGTACTAGACTGATTAAGGCCCGCAGGTCAAGCCCGTGCCTCCACGGGCCTTACATTTACCCCATGTGGCCCGCAGACCTTAACCAGCCCGGCTCATAAGTAAACACTTTTGAGCTAAAAAAATAATTCATTCTGCATATATTGAAGATTAAACATTTAACCTTTCCCTTGCTAAATAAACTCTTTACCACTAGACCAAGAAAATATTGTGTATATTATTTTTTATTGTCTTTTAATACATTTTGTCAAATAATTTGGAAAATATATTTTTGAGATATATGTATTTAATTAAATAAATAGATAATATTTTTTGTTTAAATGTATATTTTATTCAATTAATGAAAAATACACCAAGGGTCCAAGGGCGTACCATAAGACCAATTATATGTAATTTTTGAGATTATTGCAAGTGATTGATAAATAGGTAGGTGCCAACCTAGTTGAGATGTGTCTAATTTATAGTGATGCAACTCTCATAAATAATTTATTGAAATGATCAAGTCATATGTCTATAAAGTTTAAATTGATAGAAATGATCGAGGTCTGGCGGGCCGGGCCGGTCCCGGACCCGCCCGTTTGCCACCCGTGCCCATGGCTATAGGACAATCTCTCATAAATAATTTATAGAAATGATCAAGTCATAAGTTTATAAAAATTACTTAATACTACTTAAATATCCGAATTTTATCGAATAAATGTTTTGTTAAAGCCAATGACAAAATATCTGAATTACTTATGATGTTATCCTACAAAATGGGATCATTTCAAATTTCATCCATAAAAGTTTTGTTAACGCCAATGAAATAATATCTGAATTACTTGCAACATTAACCTATATAATGGGATCATTTTTTATAGACTTGTTAAAAATGGTTCTGATCTAATTCATAGGCTATTAGAAATGGAAGGCATTTTGGTGAGATCTTTCATGAACAGAAAAATATTATAATCGATTTGATAATGATTGAGTGACATTATTTCTTTGATCGAATCAAGAAATCCTTTAGATATGATGCAAAACAAATCTTAGTAAACATATATTAACATCGTGTGTCAATTGAGTAAATAATTGTCACAGAATATGAACTTTTATACGTAGTGATGACATGTGGGTATAGGTCCACCTGTTGGTGAGTCACGCTTAATATTTGAAGAATGGAAAATATTTTTAAGCTTGACCACAAATATGACTTTGGACTTATGAATATGAGTTTGACACTTAATTTTAGGAGAAATATGAGCTTTCTAAAGTAGTTTTAAAATTAGACGAAGTTTGATTTTCATCAATGTAACCAATACCTTTCTTATTTCTAAAAGATTTTCCAATACTAAGTGAGGCATTCAACTTTTCAGTGCCTAGAGTCAGTTTCTTGATTTTCTCATTATACTCAATCATATATATTTTCCAACTATAACTTCCTATCATTCACAACCTTACAATTTTCATTTTTTTCATGTAAACAACTATCAAGAAATAGTTTTGTTTAGAAGAGATTCTTTACACTCTTAAGCTCTTCCACGTAAATTTTAAAATTTTCATAACTTGGAGACATAACTTCTCTCTCTTTTCTACCACTTTTATCTTCTTGCTTAGTTGGTCTTCTTCGATATAATAAATTGAGTGTACAATTCCTCATATACCTTTTTATAGCAAAATTTTAGCATTCATTCATACTAGAGTGTACACTATTTAAGATATTGTACATAAACATTTTATAAAGTTCGTTATATGAGCTAAACATAGAATCGCACTAAGTGTATCTAGTGACCTTTCTGATATCAATTGAAAAAGCCTACATATAAATTCTGAACAACCCAGAGGGGGTGAATAGGTTGATATCTAAAATCTAAACTTCATTAGCACAGTGAAAAATATCATATTAAATTAGATCTATCATACCATCAATAATATAAAGATAGATAGAGATAGAGATAAACATACAAGATTTTTACATACATGGAAAACCCAACCGAGAAAAAACCACGCCACCTCATTCAAAAAATAATTCGCTAAATATATAAACGAGTACCAAGATCAGACTTATAAACTTACTCAAGGACCTCTGATCATTTTTACGCACATCTTACTCCTAGTATCGACATCTTGACTTTTCAAGGACACGCACTCTTCAATCTCGAATCATCATCAAGGCACATGCAACTATCACATTCATCAATCTTGATCTCCACGTCAAAACACAAGCAATTTTGATCTCGTCTTCTTGAAATCCCCCCAATGCATAAGTATCAACACAATCTCATCAATCTTAAACTCGCACCAAGGAACAATATTCACACAGAGGATGAACAAAAAGTTTTTAATGTGTATTTTAGAAAATCCTAAGAACTAGATGTCAGACCGTGTATCCATAATATAATTGTAAAGTTCATCTTCAACCATAATGTAGTTCTCAAGTTCACCTTCAAGTTCTTTGAATACCACTAGAGAAAAATCTTTGGATATAACTAAACAAGACAGATAAGTTTTTGTTTATCAAAAGTAGAAAACTTTGAATTTAGACATGCAACACAAAGAAGCAACTATGTATTTGCTTCATTAAAATGATTGTGTAATTCTTGACGATGCATTTCTATAAAATAATTCCACTCGATAGTGATGTTGGTTTCAGATGTTGTGAGTTTTATATATTTTTCTTCCTATAGTTAAGAAAAGTAATTCATATTAGGAAATTCAATATTATGTTGATCACAAAATGAATAAACTTGACTGAGTAGAGAATCACATTTTATATTTCTTATCATTTACAACTATTTTTTGCATAGTCTAACTAAATTCATCGCAATACAATATATCTTGATATCTTCTTTGTAATGCTTGAGACAAATCACTTGTAATCTCCTATAGATTTTTCATCAAAGTCGGTTCAATACAAAACCAAATGGTTGGATTATAATCCCCAATATGATACGTTTTACATTTTTTTGGTGCATTTTTGTTTATTTTGATGATATAATGATGGGTGAATATTCTTTTAAAATTAGAGAATTTTTTTACCAAAACCAGAGAATTTTTATTAATAAGAAAAGATAAGAGTACATAATCACTACATGAAATTCATATTTTTCGGACGGTTTTTTCACCTACGATCGGTTTTAACCGCACGAAAAACTCTGGCGGTTACAAAACCATCAGCGGTCTCACCGCCAGAAAAAGGCTATACCACTGGATGGCCGGTGCTATGTGAACTGTCAGAGTTTCTACCACGGCGGTCACGATAAGTTGACAAAGTGAGCAAAATCACCGGAAATGTAACAAAGTTATCTTTACCAGTGGTTTTTATCTACCACTGTACTTCTTTTTTTCTTTATTTAACCGTTGGAAAAGTTATTTTTCTCATGTACTAGTGGTAATGACCCGCCGATATAGGGGAAAATTGAACTATTACTGGTGGTTTGTAATTACCGGTATAGCTAAAATTGCAGCATAAAACCCATATTTTTGTGCGATGCCACAATTTTACTTGTAAATATGATTTTCAATTCATTCATACATTCATAACAGTAACATAATTCTTAATTAATAGAACATTCAGTATTTCATCAATCTTCCACTACACTCATGACAATTAAACATAAAAGAAACACTACCGAAGTTGTGTAGCACAAATGTTATATCCAATACATCATTACAAGATAAATGAATAAAAAAGACTGAAATTTTAAGAGCATAAATAAAGCTATCAATATCGTGCCTCTTCAAATTCCTGACAATAAAAGGATATGAAACTATTTAAGAAGTGAATCAAAACTTAATGAAAAAGGTAAGTATTTTATTTTGCCTCATCAAAGTTGCTTTATTGGCATACGTCTTTCAGTTTGTTAAGTTCCTCAAGCAATAATGTTACTTAAGATGTCATCTTTGTCTAGTTAGACTCCAATTCATGGACTTTCAACAGTAACAATGTGTTTTCGTCGACCAGCTGAGTTAGAAGCACCACAATAACCTCCACTAGAGCAATGTGAAAACAAATTCGACAGAGTAGGGCCTAATCCAATCCCTCGTACACGTCTGAGATGCTCTTTTCCCATTACTTGTGAAAAAATCTTGTTCGCCGAGAGAACATCTTCAGACGGATAAAAAACCTTACCGATGCTCCCCTGCATACATTTCTATATTGCAAAACATAAATCACAGTAACTAAAATTATACTTCATATAATAATTTTAATGTAATAAGGAACTTTAATTAATTTAAACAATAACTATCGAGGACTTGAATGTAATAAGTAACTTTAATTAATTTAAACAGTAATCATCAGGGACTTTAATGTAATAGTCATTTATAGCCGCAACTTCATATCTTGGATCAACAAAAGTCCCCTCTTTATGCTTATGAGTGATTAAAAATAATTCTGTACGATAAGGTTTTTTTCCAATCTTTTTTTTCTATGCCAAAATAATGAATACACATTTAATATAAGTAATGATTAATTATGACCTGATGAGATATTTGTGCTATACTTGTCCGTCCGCACGTATGTAACATTTGTTTGTTTACTTCAATTCCTCTTATTAGTGGTGCTACGTTTCCATCATAAAAAAGATAAATGTCATAATTCAATTCATATTTAACGTAAAATTTATTATCTAATGAAAAATGATGTAACTATTACCATTGCTTATGGAGAGTACCGAAAGTGGACAAGAGTGGTTTATGAATTCATCTGCATTCGAGGAGGCTTATGCAATACATATTCTTCGACAATTCATATTTTACCTCATACTTTGTCTTAAGCGACCTTTTTCATCTCTTTATTGCTTATTAAGCATATCTATTATAGTCTTGTAAGTAACATCATCTCCATCATATTTAGACTATCAAATTTACAATAAAAGTTAGTATTATGACCAAGTAATAGTTCATGACAAAATAGGAAACTAATAAGAAAATACTGGCCTTAATAATTTCTCAAACTTTGTCCTTGTAGGACTTTGACATTTTTCTTCGATCAGTAAAGTGAAATGGAAAAAATGTGTAACTTTTCACAGGAGTATTCTAGAAACTTGTAAACCGCTTTGATCTATCCACAAAATATTGATAATCATGATCAAACTCCTTACTCTTTTACTCTTAATATTTCTTCACTACCATATTTGGACGACGAGCAAGCAACTTAAAGTGCATCGATATGTCTTATTCAATTGTGAGTTGGTAATCCCCTATTCAATTGTTGCCCACTCATCTAGCCAGTTATTATATATAAAAAAATATATCACAATCTTGAATCAACCCTTAAAACAAACTATTAACCACCAATACAAAAATAAAAACATAAAATCATAATTATTGAAAATTAAAAAAAATTACCTCTACGATTTCCAATGAGAACAAAAAGAGAGAGGGAGCCACGATGACAGAGAGAGACTGGAGCTCGAAGGGCTGCCATAGATGAAGAGAAAAACTGATGAAGATAGATATATAGAGAGAGAGGTAGTGATAGAGACAGATGTCGTTTGCCTTCAGTTTTGAAGGTAAAAACGATGTCATTTACCAAAAAAAATAAAAGCTACACCGGCGGTTCTAAAACTGTCGTGTAGGTAAAATTAACCATTAGTGACTGGCGGTTGCAACGGTCGGCATACATGTCAAGAACTGCCACTATTTACCTGTGGTTAAAAAACTGCTGATAAAAAATAAATTTTGAAACGTTTTTCTAGTGGTTTTTTTTTTTTTGCCGAAAAAAATATATCCAGAAAAGTCTATTTTTTGGTAGTGCGTGGTGGTCTAAATCCACCTGTTACCAAGAACCAATCTCTATCCAATATTTAATTAGTAACAGATAGAGCCACTTCTAATTATGCAATCCACTATCCTTTTAGAATCACACTCTATAATAAATCTTGATCCGCTTAACATTAGGGACTTCGAATATATATTTTACTTTTTAAAGATAAACTTATTGAAACTTATAATAACAATAATCTAGAATCCATCTAGTATTTGTACAATTGAGTTTTCAAAAACTTGAAAACACGAGAAATCATAAATGATGTTGTTTCCTAAAATTTTCTGAAACATATTTGATAGTTGTTTTCAAGAATTGTTTTATACAATTCTTCGTAAAGGTGTATAAGAAAAGTTTTTAAAATCAAGTAAAATCAGAATGTATTTGATAATACACATGATAATAACGAATAAATCATTCAATGCCAAAGAAGTATTAGAGCTCATATGCAAGTGCTACTAATGCGGATTGGTGTGGTCGTGCTTTGATTTTGAGCTAATGGCAAAGCTTAAAAGAAGTAAGGAAAATTCTTCAATGTCGGCTTGTTATCCCAACATTGATGTTATAGGGTTTAACGTCAACGATATGTTGAAGGAGTTCAATAAATGTATCTGAAGTTCAATAAATGTATTCTCAGTGCAATAAATTTTTTAGCGTTCAACAAATGTATTGAACGGACTCAACAAAAACTCTCGGTATCATGTCAAAAAATGTCCTTGGCATTGAAGAGTGATCTTAGAAATAGTACATCAACTCGAACACATTCTTTAAAAATAACAAAATCCTCTTGATGTTTATCTACATGTCGTCCACAATGTCATTAAACTGAGAGTTACTCTGTTTAGCACAAGAATCCGCTTAATCCATTGGATTACAATCGTAAGTGAATCCAGGAAATAATCCATTGGACCAATCTAGAAGAAGATGACAGTCAGCTTGAGGTCAACAACATGTTGCTAATGTTGTTTAGACAAAGCGACATTATATAGGAAACTGTGCATGGTACGTGATTGAAGACCAATTTAAGTGTGTAGACCCACATGTCATTGCTTACTGGTTAAATAACTGTAATATCAAGTATCAACAATTACGTTTTAGCTTTAGACAAAGAGATCTTGAATAAAAAAGAAGAAGAGAACTTTCCACTGTTTATGTGGTACATATTATAGTACCCTGGCTCAAGTTAACATGAATTTCCTAAACTAACGAGCCTCTGCTAAAAAATATAAGTTTGACTTGCTATATTTTTCGTATTTCTGTTTCATACTTTACTCGATAGTGCAATGCCTAAAATTAAATAAAGTTAGAAGAAATTAAAAATATAATAATGAATTATGTAATGTTGAAATAAGAGATATATAAAACTATTAACTATAATATGAAATATTTGATTATAACAATATATATTATTCTTAATCTCACGATACAAATAGTCAATTGAAAATGTGATTGTGATTCTTATAATCAATATAAAATTGAATTTGAAAAATAAAGTTTGAATATTTGCGTATAATTTGAATTACAGACCGTTAATAAATTTCAATAATCTAGATAAAAGAATAAAAAATAATAAAAAAAAAACTAAAGGAGTAAAATAGCACTTAAACAAGTCAGAGATGTGCACAAATATATGTATGATGCTATAAATTTTAATCTGTCATGCTTACTTAATGTTAAATTTGAATGCAGAAGTTATTAAAGAAATAAATGAGAGGAAAACTAAGAGAGGAACTTAGAAAATATGAAGGAAAATATGTGAGGAAAGTAAGTGAAATTAGAGGAAAATATGTGAGCATAGAATAATAAAGAAATGTAAAAAAATGACTAAATAACAAATTTTCTTCTCATCACCATTTTTTATTTCCATATATCAATGGAATTAAACAATGAAAAACACAATTTACCATTTTTTCTCATTTCCTCATAATTTCATGATACAAACATAGACTAAATAATTAGTTGACATGTAAAGTAAAGATTAAATATAAATTTTTCTTATGAATGAAAAGAAAACATACATCCAAAGGAAAAATTAAGATTAAGAAGAGATGTTTACTAAGACTATCAATGATAGACTATCAATGATGACGCGAGAAAGTCGAAATAGTTTTATTAGTTTAGTAGTTTAGTATACACATATCTAACATCCTGATCGATCTTGAATGTGAAACCAAAATTTTATTTATTCTTTAAATCTTTATATTAAATAATATTTTGAGGGTACCATATTTTTTAAATTTTAAGAATTTAACATTAATATATTTGTGTAAGTGAGAATTAACAATTATTATAGAGGAAGTAATAGCATAGAGAATAAACAGAAGTATAGATGAAAAATTTAAAACAAAAATATCATTAATTAATACTCAATAAAAAAATAAAGAAGTAGAAAGGTTATTCGCATATTTTTGTTCAAATATTTTGGGATATATGTACTCACACATTTACACACATGATTTTCTTAAAAAAATAAATAAATATGTCCTTCAAGAGCCGGTGTAAATATTTTTTAGTTAAAATTACATTATAAATTTTAAGAGGAATGAGAGAATGTGATTTGAACTCGTAAACTCTAAAATATGAGAGTGAGATTTAATGAATTATGTCAACCCAACTTATCATAATAGTAGGTATAATTGACCCAATAAAATAATTAAAACAGAAGAACCCATAACCTAGGAGAGTCAGAATATGGTCCATTCTTTAGGCCACAAAAAGAAGAAGAATAAAACGGTACAAAAAGCAAAGGCAAAAGACCTTCCTTTAGGCCACTCCTCACCGTTCCAAACTCTCCATTACCAAAGATTCTCTTCCCCCATCACTTTCTCTCTGATCTACCTCTCCCTCCCTAAATTTTTAATTTCTTCACAGTCTTAACACCAGAAAGAATTTTAATTCTTTAATTCTTCCCAAAAAAAAAATCAATGGGAATAAGCAACAACATAACAGCTACATTAAACTTTATAGCTCTCCTATGTTCAATCCCCATCATCACATCCGGCATCCGGCTAGCTTCTAAGCCCGACAACGTCTGCGTCCACATTGTCCGCTGGCCTGTCGTTGTCCTCGGTGTGCTCGTCCTGCTAGTTTCGCTCGTCGGCTTCTTTGGCGCTTACTGGAACAAACATGGTTTATTGGCCTTGTACCTTTTCGCTATGGCTGTTCTCATATCTCTACTTCTCATCGTCCTCGTTTTTGCCTTCGTCGTTACGCGTTCGAATGGAAGCTATCATGTTTACGAGTATGGTAGAGGCTATAAGGAGTACCGGCTTGATGGGTTCTCGGAGTGGCTGAGGAACCATGTGACGGACACTGAAAATTGGCCTAAGATTAAGGCTTGTTTGGCTGAGTCTGATGTTTGTCTTAAGCTTACTCAAAATTTTGTCACTGCTGACCAATTTTTTATGGCTCATAATTCTCCTCTCCAGGCAAGTTTTATCTATTATCATTAACATTATTGTTCTTGTTATTTATTTTTTGTCACTTTTGTTTCCATGCTTCACCTTATAACTATTGATTATGTATTTTGGTAATGGGATTAAAAGAATGTAAAAGTCGATCTTGATAAGAAAAATTAAGTAAAGCATATTTCAAGGCATTTTTGTGTATTAAAGGAATATAGGATCATGTGCCTACTTACTATAATAATTATAATGAGTGATCTTGGATCTATATGTATTCAAATATTTAAAAATAGAATGATTGAAGTCTCACATTTTGTCTTTTATTGTATTTGAGATTAAATGAAAATTGCTTCTCATTATGGTTGCCAGCCTTATCTTGTATTTATAGGGAAAGACATTAATTGATGGTACTTATTCTTTTTAGGAACAATAATGGCTTTCTGAGAAAATTATCCTTCCAAATAATAAATATATTCACATATTTTAGTGTTACGTATATCTATTGAATTTTTTAATTAGATATTTTTACTAAAAAGGAGATACTTAATTTGATTAAAATTTCAAAATTATTAGTTGATAACTTAGTTGTCAAAAAAATATTAGGTTTGAGGAAAATATTTACTCTTTCTTATTTCATTTTTAAGAAAAAAAAAAGAAAAATTTTAAATTCTAGAATAAGATATGTGATGAAAAAGAATATTCACTCGCATTTGATAGTACAAAATTAATTTTACTTTAACCCAACAATTTAAGTTTCAAAATTATCGATAATTTAACAGTGAATACCAGTTATATTATTACCGATATCTCAAACTCTGAAGTTAATTAGAGCGAAAACAATATTCTTATTATGAGAAACTAAAAATTTAAACATCGATATTATGTAACAGACAGGGTGTTGTAAACCACCAACAGCTTGTGGATTTAACTATGTAAATCCAACATATTGGGTAAACCCAATGAATTACACAAATACAATGGGTGAAGAAGAACCAGACTGCTATCTTTGGAGCAATGACCAAACCCAACTTTGCTACAATTGCAATTCATGCAAAGCTGGTCTGTTACAAAGCCTTATTCAAGAATGGAGAAAAGCCAACCTTATTCTCATTGTGGCTGTGGTTATTCTTATTGGTGTCTATGCTATTGCCTGCAGTGCCTTTAGAAATGCCCAATTCAATAGTCTCAAATAAGGGTTGGGTTTGGGCTTTACCTTGTTTCCAAGCACCCATTTTATCACATATTTAGTGGGGGTTTTGTTTTTAAATTAATTTTGTTCTTGTTTATCCTTTAACGAGAATGTGTTTCCCACTCACTTTGGGTATATATTCCTTTGTTCTACTATATCAAGAATGAATTCATAGCATGCCAAGTGGAAAAGAAAAAAAAAGAAAAATGTTAGTAAAAAGAGTTCTTAAAGCGAATAATTATGTTATTTCTTATCTAGAAGAGAATAGAATAAAATAAAATCAGAGTTTCTTTTGTGTAAGATTCTTCTATTTTCCGTGATAAATTTGACTAGGGATTATTTGTCCATCTATTTATTTAGTTTAAGCATTTTGAAAATTCGTTTTTTTTTTACTTACACGTCAAATAAAAAAATTTAGTCTCACTGCGAGCAATAGAGCAATTCATATGCGAACGATATTTCGAGTTTATGGTGACAAATTAATAATAAGAGAAACTTTTTTATTAAATTAATAAAGAATATAGATAATTTCAAACAAGAAAATCCAAACGAAAACTCTCCAATATGGTGTACTTAGTTCGGTTCGGTCGGTTATTTAGACAAAAATCGAATCGAATCGAAATTCACGGTTCGGCATAATGCCGAATCAAAACCGAACCGTAAGTCTTATATGAACCGAACCGAACCTAATCGAAAGTTTCGGTTCAGTTTTAACGGTTTGACAATGTTTTGTTAACCAGATTTTTCCCAGAATAGTCCTCCTGAGACCACACCAAATTTTTGAGGAGTTTTTTTTTGCTAAACTATACTCCTTGATAAAATATTTTACAAAATTATACCATTAGCCTAATTTTTGTTTATCTTAACTCCTGACCCATCTTCCCTTTGCACTTTCTTTTTTTTTTCATTGTCATTCTTAAACACTGACTCACACGCTCTCTGTTCATCTTCCATATTCATCTCTCTCTTCGAGAAACTCATTTTCTCCATAACTAAATACAACAAGATGAGTTTTGCTAACTTTAATGGATTTTGTTAATTTTTATGAATTTTGTTGATATTTGTTAATTTTAATGAGTTTTTTTAATTTTTATAGGTTTTATTAATTTTGGTGAGTTTTATTAATTTTGAGAGAAAACGTAAAGAGAGAGAAAGATATAACGTAGAGCGTATAGAGATAGAGAGAGAAAGTTGAGAAAGAAAGAGAACGTCGAGAGAGATGGGGTAAACGAAGCATGTGTACCAATCGTGTCGTCTATAGGATGGTTACACAATGTCTGTGTACCCGTTACGTAGTCTACATGATAGTTACACGATACTCGTGTACCCATCGTGTAGTCTACACGATGCTCGTGTATCTACCGTGTACGCTACACATGTAATATATTAATTTTATATATTTAATTAAATATAAATAAATATGGAGGTTGAGTATTGAAAAAGAATGAATTGACATTTGATTTGATATTTTGTAAGAAAAGTATTGGGGAATAAATGAAGAAAAAGTAAGTGGATGGTGGGCCATGAGTACACAATGGCTACACAATCGTCGTGTAGATATCGTGTACACTACACAATGAGTACACGGGCATCGTGTAACTATCGTGTAGACTACACATTGGGTACACGGGCATCGTGTAGACTATACATTAGGTACACGGGCATCCTGTAGCCATCATGTAGACTACACGATAGGTACATGGACGTCGTGTAGCCATCAAGTAGACTACAGGATGGGTACACGGACGTCGTGTACCCCATCTCTCTCGACATTCTCTATCTCTCTCTCTACACTCTCTTTCTCTCTATACGCTCTATGTTCTGCCTTTCTCTCTCTCTACGTTCTCTCTCAAAATTAACAAAACTCATAAAAATTAACATGACCAAAATTAACAAAAATCCATTAAAATTAACGATTGTTGACAAAATCCTTAAAAATTAACAAAATTCATTAAAATTAACAAAGCCTATTTTTTGTGTTTAATTTTGGAGAAAATGGGTTTATAGGATAGATAGATGATTATAGAAGATGCAGAGAGAGAGTTTGGGCCAGTGTGTGAGAAGGGCAATGAGAAAAAAAGAGAAAAAGTGTAAGAAAGGTGGGCTAGGGGTTTGGATAAGCAAATTAGGCCAAGAGTATAATTTTATAAAATGTTTTATCAAAAAGTATAGTTTAGCAAAAAAAATCCACTTTTTCCAATAACAAAAGCATATGAATCTGAACCAAAAAGGGATGGAGTAAACGTCTAACCCTATCTAAGAGACTAAGAGCATGAATTCAAAAAGCAGTAAATAGCTCTAAACATAGAGCAAATCAGAACGTAGAGCAACAAATCTAAACGTAAATCAGTAAACCAAATCTAAAACGCGAAGAAGAAATCACGAAGAAGAACTGAAGATGAAGAAGCAGATCACGATTTCGTGAAGAACTAAAGAAGAATAAGAAGAAGAAACAAATCGCGATTCACACAAACCTCTAGGACTTCACGAAGAGATTTCAGCTTCAAGGATTTGCCAACAAGGACTCGTGAAGAAGAAGCAGTTCATGAAGGAGATTCTCAGAACCTGAAGAAGAGGAGAGAGCTTGAGAGGACTACTGCGTTTTTATCTTTTAAGAGAAGGAAAAAATAAAAAATGAGCATAACTCTAACTTTTTAGTTTATATATGTGGTTTAGAGATGCAAAACGACGTCGTATTGAAGAGAAACTTCACTAGGGTATAAAACGACACCATTTTGCATAGGAGATTCGGTTCAGTTTGATTTGAAATCACATAATTTTTCAAACCGAATTAAAACTACGATTCGGCAGAAATGTCAAACTGAAGTAACTTATATAACCGACCGAACCTACTATTTTCGATTCGGTTTGATCGGTTCGATAACAAATTTTTCACCCCCACTCACCAAGTTGAACTGTTTTGCCTACATATGCATCGGGCTGGAGGCGACTCATGCCATATATATTTTGTGAGGAGAAAAAAATTAAATCAACAACTTCTTATATTTAAACTTTGATTTTGATTTTAGTGCATCTACTTTAAGGGGGAATATAAGTACAATAGTACAATTTTATAGAACAAGATCTCGAATGTCTATTTATCAAGAATATATAACGTCATTTATCAAAAATATATAACGTCATTTCGCTCGATCGACTCATAAAACTGAAGTTCTCCATAAAAGAAAAAGAAAAGAAAAGAAGTAATGTTACTTCATTCTTTTGGTTTTTATGGGTGTAAGATTGACTACTTCACAGGCTGATCATGAAATAAAAAAAAAACAAAGCAAAATAGGTATAGCAGGGGCCATGAGGGGATTTTCGAAATTTTTTTAATAATTTTTTTTATCGCTTGAAAACTTATAATAATAATAATTTCTTTTTATTTTTAAACTTACTCTGAATTAGCATGATCGAAAGAAATTTGAATGGCATATATATGTCACTATCACTATCACCCAAATGACATGTGACAGTGTCAATATTAATCGAATCACACATGATAATATCCGTTTTACATCCTCTTGTCTTATTTGACTGAGACTCATCTCATAAGATTGAGTCCACACTCATCAATATCACAGAGTTTTTACAACTCTAATCACTGACATGATCATCGAAGTGTATTTAGTTAGCATCACATCACTTTCAAACTAAACATCTTACAATTTGTTTATCTTTGCTCATCTACAAATATAGGAGTGACTCATGACAATACTCGACAACAAAATCATCCATATACAACATTGTTTGCCAAATAACGAAATTAAATAAACTTTAAGCTAATGTTCGTATGTAAATTGCAGTTGGACATCTGAGTTTGTTCTTGTTAAATTATAACTATGACGCACTATGTCTATGCTCTGTCTATGGTTGAGTAATTTCGTGGAATTATATATACCATCAGAATTTGACTCTAAGCTCATATGTTATCAAGTTATTCAAATTGTCAAAAAGTCAAGATTATCTGTATCAGGAACATTTCCTTGTTTATTATAAAAATGTAAGATGGCGTTAATCTTGAGATTACCTTATTATTAGGTACTGTGGTACCTAATAGGGTGCATCAAATTCCACGAATATTTATATTTGAACTTCCTTTTTGTCTATAGTTTTCACTTTTACTCAATGTATAAATAGAAAACTCTATGATATTCAATCATTTTCATTTATTTATTATTTTGTACTGATAATTTATAATATTAAAAATGTTTCTAATATAAAAATTTTATTATTTAAATTATTATAATAGTACAATATACAATTTTCCTATCATTTCACATATCAAACAAAGTAATTTAAAGTTTTAATAAAGTCAAATTAATTTAAAAACTTATCATATATTTTTAACATATATATAGGCAAACATGGTAATCTACTTTTCTACCTCAGTCACATTTTTAACAGTCTTGAGATTCTGCTAATTTAATAAGAGTTTATGTCAAATGCCCCCTAAACTCAAATTGCTTGCGAGCAAGAATGTATGAAATGTTCCTCATAAAAAATAAAACGGGTTAAATGTGAAAATATTCACGGTACTTTTTCAGTTATGCATTTACTTCCCAATGCAATATTATTTTAGTTATTTATCACTCACTTTAAAATAAATGATGATTATGTCATATGTGTTTATCAAATATGTTAAAGGCTCAATTAAACAAATATGCCACTATATAAAAATAAAAGAAAAATGGTTTAAAAGTTGTAATTTGCCTAAATGTCCGAATTTTATAATGGTCAATCTTTAAAACATAAAAAATAATGTAAATAGACGAGATTGTCATCACTAATAAGGGGACATTATTCGCGTAATAACTCCAGCGTAAAATGTTACGTAATTTATAGATATGTATTTTATGATATATAATAATATATTGTGTTATGCATATTTACCGTAATATATTTTAATATTCTATCAGTATATCGTAATATATATGTAGAATATTTTTACATATCATCAGTATATCGTAGTATATCTATAGTATATTTGTTTAGACTGTTAGTAAATATTTTATATATTATCTGGTCACATACCCCTTTCCACACTTAAGTCCAGCCCCTCCTGCTTCTTCTTCATCCATCTCGCTCGAAAACCAGAAATAGAGGGAGGAAAAGAATTGTTACATAAAAAGGAAGGAAGATTAATTTAATTGATTTCAACTGTTGATCAATTTTATATAAACTTCTACATATGATGAAGATAAATTCACAAAAAAAAACTAAAATCAAATTCGAATAAACTGTTCAAATTTATCGAGAATATAACCAAACTCAGTCCAAATAAAATCATTTATTGTAGTTTCAGAATTTTCAGAACAAAACGAATGGAGATGAAGATGAAAACACAAATCAACAAAGCTCTAAACTGCATCAATGGAAGCCGTAGAAAGACGCAAAGAAGAAGGAAAAAAACCTAAAACACAAATAAATTATAATAATGGCATAAAGGTAAAATAACAAAGAAAATCTTAACATCTTGAATTTTATCTTCTCCATTTCGGTCATATGTGTAAAATTACAAAAATAATGGGCATTATATAAAAGTAAAACTTAAACTTGATTAAATCTCTAAATTTTTCTATGTTAAATTTAATGTCTTTACACACATTAAGAGACGAAGCCAAAAAATTTGTTCAATTTGATTAGCTTCTTTTAGGTATATTATATAAACTAGTTTCTAAAACGTGTGTGCACATGATCGACAAAATGATAAAAATTCAATCAAAATAATGTCTCAAAATATGAAAAATTAATATATGATTTCAAAATTAATATATAGATTGTGCAGAAAGAAACGATATTGAACATCAAGTGCTTGTAGATTTCAAAATTATATATTAGTGTTCGTACAAATACAATTAACTGCTTTAAATTATAGTATTTTTAATAATATATTTTTATTAATATAAATACATATGATTTTCTTAAATTTTTTCATATGTTTTGTTTTTATTATCATATATTTTGAAACATCTCATCTTAACAAATTTAAGTTATACAGTTTATTATATTACAAAATGTCCAATACAATCTAACAAACGATAATATAAGACATAATAAAAACAATAAAAATTATGCAAAGGCTTATTGAACAATTATTCAAGGTGATGTAATTGATTATTTTGATTATTATGTAAGTATAGAATGACTAGGGCATTTGACAGCGACTTAAATGTTTTATTAGGAGAGATGCTTTTAACACTATCAAATTTTATGCAACAGAAGGAAACACGTTATGTATTACAGATGTTTAAATGATTTATATTCATGAATGATATCAAACTAGTGGTAATCAACATCAGAAGATGACTCATCACCCTCCCTTTCTGATTTCTAAAATTATAATTTAAATAGTTTTTGAAATGATGTATTTTAATCCGTTATAAATGCCCCACCATTTTAGAGATTCTATTATGTCAGTTTTTAAGTTTAATTTTATTTATTTTCAAACAACTAATTTTTTAAATGCCCACGATTTAGATTCGCCTGATATAACAAATTGCTACTAGTTTTTAAATACCCATGATTTTAGATTTTTTTTAAGTTATTTAGATTTTTTTAAATTTTGCTGCTAAAGAACTTAACCTAAGGTATTTTTTTTTCTTCTGCCTGGTTTCTTTTCGATAAGAATATGTTGACATGTTATTATTAGGATAAATATATTATCATGTTATTATTATCTTAAATAAACATTTATACAATATTCTCTTTTGTTAATACTCAATTTATTCATATTAAATCATTCTAAATAATTGTTAATATCACATCACTTGATTTTTAATGTATTGTTATTCTTTTAAAGTATATACTGAATAAAAAATAATATCATATTATGCGAAAACACTCTATTTATATTATATTTATTAAATATTAGTATAATATTAAATAAATATTAATATATATTATTTAAAAGTTAATATATTGCTAACATTTTATTGTAATATTAAATATTATATATAATTTTATGATAACAAATTTAATATGAGATTAGTATTTAATTAACAAATAATGTCATAACTACTCATGTTTAAAGGATTTTTACTATATTTAAATTTAAAAAATGACTTAAAATCTAATTAGTAACATTGGATGTGGATATTGTAGACAAATCATAAAAAAATAAAAAATAAAAAAATAAAAATGGTAATTTATCTACTATAAATTTTTTAGGCCGATTCCTAACTTACTACTATAGAAGTGGCCTATTTATGCCATATTCCCTAACAACAATTGTGATATCTTTATATTTGGAGTCATGTTTCAGTATCGAAATTGAGATTTGATCCATTACCGGACCATCAAACAAGAGTCACACATAAGATGATTTAATAATGATCAAGTAATGACATTGATAAAAAATGTCATTACTATATGATATCAATCCGATAGCATATAGTATTTTCCCTCCATATTTATCTTTATATTCAATTCTTGAATTAATATGTGTACAGTCAAAATTCTCACATTACATGTGATAAGCTCTTGACCGAAAACTCGATCAAAGAGAATATAAAATGAGAACCGTAGGATCAACTAGATGGTTATGAAAAGGAGAGACCAATAAGAAGAAAGCGCACGGGTTGCCAACGTGCCAATCAAATGAATCAATCAAGGCCATTAAATCAATCCCCCACATGTTGTAACAGAATAAGGAGATTTATTATTATCTAATTATCATCCCCATGTATAAATATAGACATATGTCACAAGACTCAAGACCTATGAGACACATATCTACACTAAATACAAGAGAATATCAAAAGTTTTCCGTGGTTTTTCTTTCCATTAAAAGCTTTTTCATGTAAATCATAGTGTTTTGATTCTCTCACTTTTTCTCTAAATTATTATCTCTATTATTCGTTCGTAAATGATTCCCCATACTAAAAAAACCATTTACATTTTGGTACTTTCATTAAGAGTGAGAGAAAAACTCAAGAAGACCCTTTCAAAACGCTAAAAAATTATCTAACATTATTTAATCTCACAAATTAGTTATGCTATCTTATTTATCGATAATTAAAAAATTAATTGATATAATTATTTATATATAATTTCCAAAAATTAATATAAATAATTTAATTAACTTAATTTTTAATTAATTAATCACATATAATTATCTCATAATTATGTACTTGCCCCAGAAATATAATTCCTTTTGTAAGTTAGTCATTTTCTCATATCCTGAAATATTCACACCCTAAACTGTGTAGTACAAAGGTGACTCGGAGACCATGGATTTATAATCCAAAGCTCCAATAAATCAGATTATTAATTAAACACTTTAATTAAATAATATTATTTATTAATTCAATTATTACTCCACTATAAATATGAAATTGCACTATTAGAGATTATAAAATGTATTTACAGAGTATTCTCATGTAGTCTATTGATATAATCATTTCATATAGTTTTGTCATCCAATTATTGGTGCGTACATTAGAGCTGGTCAAAATTATCATTTTACCCTTCTAATTACATATTGATCCTTAAGTACCATTAATTCACTAGTAAATAACTAATTTATAATCATATTATAAATTGGAGCTCAATAACCATTCAGTTCCTGAATTAACACTTAAGAGAACCAATATACGATCCGTTAGAAAATCTTGGATTCTAAATCTTGTAAGATCATGTTCCCAGCTATTCATATCACTGAATCTCCAAAATAAAAGTCACTAGCCTGTTTTAGAAACAAACATTAACAAGTGAATCAAAATATTCAGTAGGTATGCATATGAGTTCATGGCTACTCAGGATTCAAACTAATTTACATATGATCATCAGGTTGATGTGCATTAAATCTTTATGATAAACAACAAGTTAATAAATATATTAATTCACATCGGTCCTATCGTATATAATCTTATTATATAAAGTACCTTCACTAAGATGTTTATCAACATCAATAATCCGGATCTAGATCACATGCATTCATAATATTTATTGAACTGTACTAGTAACCATTTATTAAAGATTATATACTTTAATATGTTGCTGACAATTTTATTCATTATCTATGATCTTAATCTTCTCGTACTAATATATGATCATAGTTTCATTAATGAATATGATATTTTTGGATATTTATATATAAATTATTCATCAATAATTTAAAAGAATAATTATATGAAAAATGTAATTTCATAAAATTTTATATTAAAATATCAATACATGTGCTTTGAGGGCATTACCTTAACACAAGCAGCCTTCAGTCCTGCTGTGGTCCTCACGCCCACTTGACAGATTTAATCCACAAGCTTGTGAAACCCTCATGGATCATCTTATATAAATAAATGGAGGATTTTCAAATTTCAAGTTAAGTACTTATTTTTAAATTATTACTTTGCCTTCAAATACATATTTTATTCAAAATAAAAAAAATAAAAAATGATGAATAATTGCATGAGCATATCTTGAGAAATATATTTACACAATTGTTCAAGTATATTAAATTAGTAAAAATTGATTCTACGCTAATTGTGTAGGGCATACTTACTTAGCTCTCCATGTTTAAATTTTATCATCCTTTAATGTAATAATCAAATTCATAGATTGACCCTATTATGGATAACATGAGATTATCAATGTTGTAAACGATATTCAAACCGATTTAAGCGCACGTATTGCATGATAAATTAATTTTTAAATTTTAAATTCTATTTCAAATTTTGAATTTAAGTTTTTCTAAAGCTAAAAAAAGAAAAAAAATCCCTTAACGGTTGATAAACAAAAACATCCACTTTGATCTACATATTTTTTTAGACTAGCTCTTCCCTATTCTATATGCAAAACTGTAGAAAAATAAAAGATGAACAAATAATGAGAACATAGATTTCCTGACTATAGGAACAGAGACGTCGTGATGATGTGAACAGAAATATCATGACGATGGAAACAAGCAGGTCATTACTACCGGAACAGAGATATTGTGACGAGGGGAACAAAATGTATTGATGGCGGGAAAAAAATTGTCTTGACGACGGGAATGAAACGTCATGAGAATGGGAATGAAATTGTCTTGACAATGGGAACACAAATTTCATGACGACGAAAACAAAATTTTCTTGATGACGGGAATAAAATGTCTTGACAACGGGAACAAAAATGTCTTCAATGGGAACGGAAATGGAAACTGAAATGAAAACGTTGAAAAAGAATTACACAGATAATCACATAGTTACAAAGATATGGAAGTCTACTTCATGAAAAATTTTACGGAATTCAATTTAGAGCTCTGGATCAAAAGTTATGGTGGTTTTCGTACATGAAGGTAAACTTATTCATGTCTTTCAAGTTTAATTTTTTAACTGTATCAAATAGACTTACATAGAAAATTATATATTGTTAGAAATTCATAAATGTCTACTTCTTGAAAAATTTTACAGGACTTGATTTATAGCTCTTGAGCAAAAGTGATGACAATTTTCATGAAGGTCATTGAGGAAAGAAGATTATGCAGAATGGTAAACTTAGGGAATTAAATTGTACTAGCTGGAAATGAATCGCATGATAAGTCTTATACCATCAGAAAATTATGAAAATCTACTCCTTGAAGAATTTTACAAAACTCGATTTGGAGCTCTCAAGCAAAAGTTAAGACAAATTTTGTGAATGTTATTTAGGAAAGTAGAATATGCGGAATGGTCAACTTCGAAAACTAAACTTTATTTATTGGGGGCCAACTATATGAAAAATATTATATCATCAGAAAGATAAAGAAATCCACATTTCGAAGAATTTTATAGAATTTAGTTCAAAACTCCTGATCAAAAGTTATGATAATTCTTGTGGAGAGTATTAAAGAAAGAAATTTGTGCTGAACTGTCAGTTTCATTCATTAAACTTCACTAACACATTGATACTTTTGTCAAAACTATGGAAGTCAGTTTCTTAAAATTCATTACGAAATGAGATTTGAGTTTCTAGAAGAAAGTTACGGCATACATGTTCCCTACTCATTCCATTAAGATAATATATATGGTGTTATTCAACACTCTTGTCGTAGACTTTTATGTACGGGAAAAAGAAAAGTTAAAGAAAACGAGAGGAACTCTAGCAAGAGCCCGATAGGAAATATAGGGCCCCTGAGTTTTGTGAAAAGTTTATGTACTTGGGAGTGTCTACGCATATCGTTCTTAGAAGAAAACGGGTCACTAAGCTTAAAAAGGTTCAAGCCCTTGAAGATTTGTTATTTATGGACGACGTTTTCTAAAGGAAATGAAAAATGGGCCCCTAAGCAGAAAAAAGTTCAAATCCATGTTTTGTTGTCTATAAATGACGTTTTTAAAGGAAATTGAAAATGAGACCTTAAGCTTAAAAAAAGCTCAAGTCCATGAAGATTTGTTGTCTGCAGATGACATTTTCTAAAGAAAATTGAAAACGCGCTCCTGAGCTTAAGAAAACTCAAGTCCATGAAGATTTGTTGTCTACGGATGACGTTTTCTAAAGGAAATTCAAAACGGGCTCTTGAGCTTAAAAAAGGTTCAAGTTCATGAAAATTTATTGTCTACGGATGACGTTTTCTAAAAAAATTGAGGACGAACCTCTGAGCTTTAAAAAGCTCAAGTCAATGAGATTTATTGTTTACAGATGACATTTTCTAAGAAAATTGAAAACGGGCTCCTGAGCTTAAAAAAGCTCAAGTCCATGAAGATTTGTTGCCTACGAATGCGTTTTCTAAATGAAATGGGCTCTTAAGCTTAAAAAAGATTAAGTTCATGAAGATTTATTGTCTACATGTGATGATTCCTAAAGTAAATGGGTCCCTGAACTTATAAGACTTAAGTCCATGAAGACTGGTATCTACAGGCATAGTCTTCTAAAGGAAAAAAAATTAGGAAAAAGGGGAAAAAATGAAAGGGTAGAAAAGAAGAAAAAGAAAACCGGGAAAGAATGAATAGATTAGTAAAAAAAGTTTTGGAAAATGGGAAAAGAAAACGGGAAAGGCAAAAGTAAAGGAAAAGGAAGCAAAGAAAGAAAGGGAAATGCTAAAAGAAAGGAATAAAGTAAAGTGTTGAGCTATGGGAAAATGTCGAAAGCAAGAAATTGACAAGTGTTGAGCTACGAGAAAAGATCAAAAGTAAGAAATTAGTAAGTATTGGACTATGGGAAATACCAAGGAAATGTAAGAAAAGACACCAAGAAGAAGAAAAGAAATGTAGAACGGGAGTATAGGAAAAAGAGGCAAAAAAAGAAAGGAAATAGGCACCTGGGCTCTAAAAGCTTATGACATTGGGAGTGTTTATGGATATCGTTCTCAGAAAGAAATTAAAAACTTTAAAACACGAATATTTTTCACTTACAGATTGAATGCTGCCTAAATAATTCATAACGGATTCAACAGAAGAAAACAAAGATGAAATACTTCTAAAAGATAACTCAGCAGACGATCCTAAAAATGGAAGACAATCCAAAAATGTTCAAATCAAGACATCTCAATATCAAGGTGAAACTGCTCACAAAGCGAGAAACAATCAAGGTGGTGTGATAAAACTTAAATGAGAAGCAAGCTTACAAACGAGGTCATGGTTCTTTATTTAAACCTAAGTCCTTGAAAATGAGTAGTTCGTAAGTCCCTCTTAAAGTAAAAATGAGGCCATGATTCTTTATTTGAATCTGAGTCGTAATTTCTAAAGAAAATGAGCAGTTCATAAGTCATTTCATTTGAATGAAAAAGCACCAGTGTTCTTTATTTGAACCTAAGTCCTTAGGAAAATGACGTTTCATGAGTCATTATCCCAGAATGAAAACGGGATCATGATTCTTTATTTAAACCAAAATCCTTAGAAGACGGGCATATTATAAATCTTTAGAAGACAGACATATTTTCCTCGAAAATGAATTTCAGAATTGGAAAGATATTTGTTCTCCAACAAAGATCGAGGTCACGAGAATAAATTCTAGGACAAAAGAATTTGATCTTGAAATATTTGAAATCTGATTCTACTACAAGAATAATTATTCTCAAGAAAACTGAGAAACAAAGGTTTCCCAAGTGTTTTAGATTTGATTCCGTTGAAAGCTTGAAGTCGGCACAATACCGAATTTTGATCTCCAAATTTTACTAAGTCTTTGAATGAAATACAACAAAAAGAGAGTTCAATATAAGAAAAATTGCAAAAATAGAGTAATCTATATTGATCAAAGCAGAAGTACAAAAGGTTCCCCATAAGAAAAATAAGGAAACAGGAAAAGAAAAAGAAAAGCAAGGAAATAAGAGAAAGCCTACCAACAAATACGGAACATTAAACTCAAACTCCTGCGATGCAATTATGAAATGGTAAACTCGCTCCTTACTCATTTCAATAATTTATTATATTATTGTTCTTGTACAACATCCTTGTCGCAGATATTAACATATGAGAGAAGGAAAATGAAAATGAGAATTTTCAGAAAAACTCTAACAATGAGTTCGTAGTGAAAAGAACATAAAAACATAACAGAAAATGAAGGAGAAGTAATCATCATCGACAAACTGACAAAAATTTGCTCGACAACGGCAAAACATTTATAAACGGGAACAAAAAAATAGAACGATGGAAAGAAAAGGAGAAATCATCATTGGCAGCAAACAAGAGAATAGAAATGGGCATGTCTCCAAGAAGTACGAGTGAATAGAAATGGGCAGACGTAATGTTAGAATAAGAAAGACAAAACATTACACCTCAACAAATAAAATTCTGTTAAGTGTAATGGGGGCCAATATATAGTCAAAATTCTCACATTACATGTGGCAAGCTCTTGACCAAAGACTTGATCGAAGAGAATATAAAACAAGAACCGTAGGATCAATTAAACGATTATGAAGAGGAGTCCAATCAAACGAAAGTGCACGGCTGCCAACGTGGCTATCCAAGAAAATCAATCAAGGCTATTAGATCAATCGGACGGTTGTGAAAGAAAGCATCCGAGAATATTCCTTGGAGAGATCTGTCAATACCCCAAATCTTCTAACAGAATAAAGAGATTTATTATTATCTAATTATCACCCTCATGTATAAATATATATGCATATGTCACAAGACCCAAGACTTAGGAGGCACATACCTATACAAAATATAAGAGAATATCAAAAGTTTTCTCGTGATTTTTTTTCCTTTAAAAGTTTTTCACGTAAATCATGATACATTGATTCTCTCACTCTTTCTCTAAATTATTATTTTCATTATTCGTTCGTAAATGGTTCCTCATACCGAAAAAATCATTTACAATATGCTTAAGAAACCTAAAAACGTTAACTTCAAAAATGATATGTTGTTAGCTTTGTTTAAGCTAGGCCTTGTTTGTTTAGGGTTAGTTTTATTTGTTTGGTGTGTTTTGTCTGTTTGGGTATGCTCCTTGCATTGTGGATTTTCTTTGGTCGAATAAAACTTAGCTTTTAAGTAAATCAATGGATTGGGTGTGTTTGACTCTTCTGCCATAACTCTTATTGAAAGACAGAAAAATAGATGATAAGAAAATACTTAAAAATATTATAATTAACAAAAGTCTAAAATACATTGTCTAAGCTAGACAAAATATATCTATAATGGTGAGCAGCCTTTAAATTTATTGTGTTGAATCGATCATATAAATTTCGATCATATAAATTTTTTATTTCATAGTTTTTAAAAGAAAGGTGCGAACAGAATTGCACTATTATTCAATTTACAATGCTGTAAACAAATTCACCTGAAAATTTTATTTTATGAGACCCTTTTGTTTGGTTTTCATATATACACATTGGGAGGCAAATTATGTGCCACATTTTTTTATATTAGTGTCATTTCTCAATCAATATCTTATGAGAATGTCTATGTTTTCACTCAACAAATCCTTTTGTCCTTTTATAATCAAACGAATTACTCATCAGAAGCAGAGTGAATTAGTCTCACTTATGATTGCAAATTTGGTTTTCTATTACAATTAAAAATCCTTTCATCACCATTATACATACCTCCTCCTTGCCCATGGTTTGTGAACTTATTCTTTGATTATTCAACTCTTGAAGTTGACCAATTCGAATGGTCTTGAACCCATGAGAAAGGGTAGGTTTCGATATAATTTTTTATTGGTGTAGATACAAAAAATCTTCTGTCAAAGATCACGCCACACTTGTTGATTCGATATCAAATCTGAAAACAAGTATGAAAAATTGGTTATAAGAGCATCAACTTATCACTGGTGTAATGCTAGTCAACTCGACTCTGATAATTAAGTTAGTAAGAAAACTTGACACTTGCGCGTGATGCCTGACAATTAGACTCTATATTTTTTATGAAATCAGACTCATGTTAGTTATAGTGACGAATTGAAAAAAATCTAGTCTGATTACAAGTCTATCTCATTATAAGAGAATTCAAATCTAAATTTACGTAATACACTTAGATGGTGAGATTACGTCATACAGTGATAGGGTAACAGTTGATAAGTGTTTGTCTACATAGATCATGATCACACAACCCTCACCTAACATGACTCGTATACTTGGTAACAAACAATCATGCCTGGTAGGATTTTTCGTTATTATTTCATAATGTTGATTCAACGATATAGAGTCTTTATGATGAGGGATGATCCTTAGTCATAACCCAGGTCCGTGAGATGAGTCTCAATCATAGCTTATGTGACTTGATTCTGACGGAGATATGGGTAAAGATTTAGTTGAAGTCGTATTTCAACTAGTAATGATGATGTGGACCTATTGTACAAACCCATAGATGAGTCTGTGCGACGACACCTATTGTTACAATGAGATATGGACCTGACGTAGACCGACACTCATTGTTACAATAAGATTAAACTTTAAAGTTTTGTGTTACAAAATAAATTAAAATGTTCAATTATATTTTAGTCAAAATTACAAATTTTATATGAATTATTGATTACGACCGGTATTTAGTCTAATTATTATAATAAAAAATCGCTCAGCTAAGTCTCTATTTATTATTCCCTCTGGTCCTCTCTCCTCTCTCCCCTCCCTCACCTCCTCGGCTCCTCCTCATTTACAGGAACTCGCCGTCTATCTCACACACTCCCTTCACCTCCTTTCCTTTTCTGCTTTCTCATCTCCCACCATTCTCTTAATCTCCAAACCCACCAACAAATTCCACCAACTGCGTCAATTTAACATTAAAATGGATGGTTCCAGATTCGTAATTCAAGCATCCGAAGCCCAATCCATGGCCGAACAGTCAGGTCTCACCCTCCACCAGCTCCTCCCATCCCTTGTCAAATCTGCCCAGTCTCTCGCCCGCCCTCCCATCTCCAAATACCACGTCGGCGCCGTCGGAGTTGGATCCTCCGGTCGGATCTTCTTCGGCGCCAATCTCGAGTTCCCGGGTCTTCCTCTCCACCATTCCGTCCACGCAGAACAATTCCTCCTCACCAATCTCTCCCTCAATGCAGAAACCCAACTCCTATACTTTGCCGTCTCATCTGCTCCTTGCGGCCATTGCCGCCAGTTCCTCCAGGAAGTTCGCGGTGCCCCAGATATCAAGATCCTAATAACCTCATCGGAACTCGAAAAAGGGCCCGAATCCATTCAATTCAACCCCTTATCCCATTTACTCCCCAACAGATTCGGACCCGATGACCTCCTTCATAAGGATGCACCTCTACTTTTGGAGCCACACCATAATGGGTTGTCACTTTCCAACGTAACCAACAATAAGAATCTATGCAATGGTGAACTCCATGGCGACGAATTGAAATCAGCTGCTCTGGAGGCTGCTAACAAATCCCACGCGCCGTACAGTGGGTGTCCATCTGGGGTGGCGATTATGGATTCGGAGGGGAAAATATACAGAGGATCATATATGGAATCAGCGGCTTATAATCCGAGCTTAGGGCCAGTTCAGGCGGCGCTTGTGGCGTATGTGGCCGGCGGAGGTGGTGGTGGGTATGAGAAAATTGTGGCTGCTGTGTTGGTGGAGAAGGAAGGAGTCATGGTTAAGCAAGAGCACACAGCAAGGCTATTGCTTCAAGTTGTGTCTCCCAAGTGCGATTTCAGGTTGTTTCATTGCCTTTCAATTCCTAATGGATTTAAGCAGTCTCTGCCTGATATTGGATTAGAATAATATTTTGTATTTACAATCTTTTACTAAATTGAATGAATAATCATCTCTCATTTTTACCTTTTTGAATAACATGTAGTTTATAAATAATGATCTTTTCTAATCTTTGATAGCCTTGGTTTTAAATTGACTGAAAGATTCTCTCTCTTTTCCCTTCTTTTTGTTTCTGTTTAGCGTTGTGTTTTTGTGAAGTTTTTACTATATTTTATTGACAAAGTTATGAGCTTTTTTAAATGGGTTTCTTTTGTATATGATTGTGTTTTGAGATTTGAGGCTGATAATTGAAAATTTATCAGCATGCAAATGGATCAGAGTTAGATTGGTCCTTCTCTCTTTCTTTTCCTTTCCTTCTCTCTAACCCATTTTCCATATTCAATCCTTTTGTGAATTTGAAATGAGTTGAGGTGGAGATGTGTGGAATAAATCATCTGTTTTGTTTGTTGAAATCATCTGCTTGGTTGTTTGCTTAGTGACTTGCATTACAATTTCACTGTAATTGACATTGTCTCTAGGCATTGTGAAATACCTATAGGTTATGTTTGGTTCTTGGGAAAACAAGTGAAAAGAAAAGAGATTTGTTGATTTCATTTTCGTTGTTAGTTTCAATAGGAAAGAAAAACAAGAGGGAGTTTACTACTTTATCGATCTCCTTAACCTTTTCTCATTCTCTTATTTCTTAATAATTTTTCAAAATCCAACATAGTTTAAGACAAGAAAATCACAGACAGAGAAGCACATGATAACCGTGGATCTTCCTTGTTGAATTTACAAGTGACAACTGAAAAATATTTAAAATTAAATGATATGATAATCATAATTCTTCTTCCTCGCTTTAAGACGCCACTCATATAAAAAGTGACGTTTTATTTTGCGACTAAGCACCATCTATGTGGTACTTGTCTTTTTAATAAAAGTCGGTCCACGCCTTACTTGAATTATGATTGGTGGGTGGTGGAGCATGCTATGGTGGAGTTCCATTAAGCCAACATCTATGAAGTATATTTATTGTATCAAATTACAGCTGGAGACCAAAAGGTTAAATTTAAATAATCATTTTCAACACTTCTATTATTGTTACCACTCTTAGTTTTTCTAAAGTTATATCGTTGTATGATCAAGAAGAAAGACACGGGTTGCTGACTCATCAAATGAACAGAATGAAAAAAATATGGATTGAAATAAGATTCTCTAAACCAACATGAGAGGTCATAATTATCGAATCATTGAGGCGACCAGACGTAAAGTTGTGGTCGTCCATGCAAGAATATACGTTCACTATCACATCCTCGCTTGTAGGGATGATAAACATCCTCGCTTGTAGGGATGATAAATATACTCGCGAATATTTAATTTAATGAGTGAATTTAAAATATGATAAATGGATAGAGTATATATAATATCTAATAATTATTGAATACTCATTTAATATCTTTTAATTACTCATATTGAGTACAATACTCATGACCCATGGCTCGCAACTCACGACCCGACCCGCATCAAGCACCACATATATTGTTTTTTAAACATGACATTTTTAATATTTCAGTATTCCAGTGTGTTGTTTCGAAAACCCCGACCCACCCTGTCCACCGTCCCGACCTGACTCGACGAACGTTCCAGCCTGTGATCTCGTCTTGACCCGACCTCCTAACCCCGTGTTTCGATCCGACCCCGGTTCCTCGACCCTGTGTTCCGATACAGACCCGAACCAAGACCCGACTCGATCCTTAACACGTGATAAGACGAGATTGAAAAAATCTCGTCCCATCCCGATCGGGACGAGACAATTTTAGAAAATTAACATTGTATAATTTGCACATACTATATTAATCTAATGTTAATCATCAATATACAAGCACCAATTAGATACCCCCTGTCTTAATATATATTATTCATACTCATCCATTTAATTTCCCATGTGTATGGGGATAATAAGAGTTTAAGATGATTACCCATATCCTACTAAACTGACCCATTGCTATCCCAGACGTCTGTGCTGAGGGGAAAATACAATTTTGGTTTTTTTAAATGGAAGTCAGATTTAAAAGGATGCTCTTCCGTTCATGTAATTTGAGAGAATCCTCCTGAGTCCTGATAGCTAGAGAGCTATCAAATATAAGAGGATCGAGTTCCTTTTGATATCAAGTCATATCTAGTGGCATTGGATTGGAAGAAGCAAGAAACTACTTCAATATTCATTTGATTACAGACATGTAAAATGCAGTTTGATTTTGCCAATTATTCCAGCCAAATGCAGAGGAAAGATTCCGATTTGTGTTCTCTGCAATAATATTTTGTGTCTACTTGAGAAATAAATATAAATAAGCTTGGTTTATATTGCCCAAGCAATTCATGGAATAATTCATCCACATACAAACATAATTGGTCGTAATGCCCTAAGAATCGTGGCCATATGGTGTAGAGGGATATGTTGTAGGCATCTATACCCTTCTGTAAAATGAAAGTGATAACAAAACACACAATACTGTATACGACCCTAAACAAATGCAGACCATTCATCTAAAGCAATTTCAATTTCAGCTAAATCTTAATAATAAAGCCTACAGGGCACTAAACTTCATTTTTAATGACAAATGAATCACGCAACTAGTTTAAATAACAGAAGACCTTTGAAAAAGTATCAAGTATGAGATATTTAATTCCAAATATTTGATATTATTTCTTTATAACATCTTTAGCATGGCGACCCATCTCATTGACAGAGCAAACCGTTTGATGAGAAAGAAAATTATATAAAATATCAGAAATCATTCATAGAAAATTTAAAAAAAAAACAAATTATAAAAAATTCTTCCCTGTAGTCAGACTCAAGCATCACAGATTCACAGATATGGCTTTACACTAAAGCTATGATGACGAAGAAAAAGAAGAGGAAGCAGCATGTTTAAGAGGAATTTTCACCACCACACCTTCATTACCTCTTACAACACCTTCTTCTTCATCAGCAAAGAACAAATCCTCAGTCTCCCTCAGACCTCCATGAACCAATACACCCACCCCCACAACACACACAACCACCATCACATCTTCAGTTGCATCTGTAAGAAAAAGAGCAATTACAGTTACCAATATCAAACCCACCGTCACAATTCGGCCATCGATTAGACAGCCACAGATCACCAACGGATCATCGCATAGGAAATAGAGGAAGAGCCATGTGGTTGTCATGGAGATGAAAATGATGAGAGAGATTGGGTGCCATAGTAGGATTAGAAAGAGGATGGAGAATATGATAATGAGGTAGTTGATGCGAAAATAGGAGAGGTTTGTCTTTGTTCTTTGTATTAGTTGTCCAAAAGTTGGATCATTTCAAGCCATGGTTTTCATGTGCCAAGCCCTGTTCGGATCCGTTCGCTTGCCTGTGAAATGTAATGCACGTTCAATGATGGCGGCGGCTCCGTTGGGATTGTTCCATATGATGTCATTTCCTGTGCTCGTCAAAATGAATGAGAGAGATAGATTTCTATTGAGAGGAGGTGGTTGAGGCCTGAGGGGATCATTTTTGGCGGGGCTCCGTTGGGATTGTTCCATATGATGTCATTTCCTGTGCTCGTCAAAATGAGAGAGAGAGAGAGAGAGAGAGAGAGAGAGAGGGGGGGGGGGGGGGGGGGGGGGGGNGGGAGGGAGGAGGTGGTTGAGGCCTGAGGGGATCATTTTTGGCAAATCCCAGTGTTTCATAACAGAAGGTAATTAAATTAAGGGTCGTTGATGATCGATTAGGTAATTTCGACCAAGTTGAGAATACCCATTAACAATGGTAAAAACTTCTATACTAACTTTCTTAACTTTCTTTCTTCTCTCTTTGTATCAGAAAATGACCTTTTAGAAAGAATATCAACGTACATACGTATGTATGTATATTTGCATGATTGACTTAGAATCTATAGAAGTACATCAGATGGGTAAGAGATCATAATTTCACTCATCTATTTCAAGGGGAGGGTGATAGACAGCTTCTCAAACGTGTATTGGTATAGTCAACAAGCAAAGATTATGTTGAAGGAAAGTACAACTACAACTCAGGAATAAACCAGGCAACTGTTTCAAAACAGAGAAATCACACGAATTTTACGATAAAGTTTCTCAAACAGTACAAAATTGTATGCTAACTCTATTTCTTCATTAAAGACGAAGTTTGAGAAATTTACCGAGGCAGCGATACATTTACAAGAGAGGCAGAGAGTTGAACCGCAGAAACTTGAAAACATTAGTCCAAATAATGCTACAGCTGTCCTTGATTTGGTGGGAGAGCCTCCCCTCTTATTACTCTCCATGGTCCATAATAAAACTTTGGTCTCATTAATGGTACAGCTTCCCCAGGGTGATCTTCCCAGTATTTCTCCTACAAAATTTGTACATTACGTTATTGACAGGTTACGGAAACAATGTTCCCATTGATAACAATAACAATAACAATAACAATAACAATAACAATAACAATAACAATAACAATAACAATAACAATAACAATAACAATAATAATAATAATAATAATAATAATAATAATAATAATAATAAATCATAATAATAATAATACATAAGACATCTTATGAAGACTTGAATGATCAGTTAATCATCCAGGTTCCAAATAATTAGGCTCGGTTAATTAAGCACAAAAATACTCAATTTTGCGACAGGAAATTCCCATGAAACTCTTCAATAATCTGAGCTTTCAAACAGAATAGGTGAGATAGGATGAGCAACTAGATAATGAGCTGCTATCACAGAACAATACAAGAAGCCTTACAAAGGTAGAATAGATGGATGGCTTTCTTCTCCAAACTTGATTACATTTAAGACCGAGCAATCTGAACTGGTGAGCAAACTAGTGGATCATTTGTGAATGAGTGATCTTGTCAATCAAATGATTCAAATGTGATGAAGAAGCACGATAAAGAAGTCTATCTGAAATATGGTGAGTCAAGCAAAAGTTGAATGACAAAAAAAATAGTATTTTTGCTCGAGGAAAAATATTGTGAGGACTCCTTAAAAACCTCTAAAACATAAACTATGCAGGTTTTGTAGCTAGTAGATGTAAATGCTGTAGATATCTGAGAGCAAAGCCACTGAAATGAAACCTGAAGCAACATGTCAAATTTGAAGAACTAATCTAGACTCTTATCGATTTCCACATGCCCAACTTTGGTTAAGCTCTAAGCACCTCAATAAAAAAAAGGCTTCCCTCTTGGCTCTTGAAGATAAAAATCATAATTTTTTTAATGCTGGATAGGCAAGTATGCAATGTGTATTATTCACAAAAGGTAGCCCCTAAAAAACTGTACAAAGAGAGAAAAAACCAAGATAAATTTTTACAACCAACAAGAAAAGGAAAAGAAAAACTGATCTTGAAATGTTGAGAGAATTGCACAAAAAAAGTAGCCAACGAAAGTCCCAATTAATATTATTGTGATCAAACCAAGGTGTATGGACTACATCATGGTTCTGGAGGCAATGATAATCTATCTCAACTCTTTCGCATTACTGCATGATGTCCATAGTAGCATGGATCGAAACAGCTAAATCAACAACAATCTAGAATTACTTCCCCTTCCTTTGAGCTTACTTTCAAATGTTTGCAAAAAATTATGCAAAGGTTTCATTGATCATATTCCAATGCATTTGCTCTCTTTTACATCAATTATTAATTGAGGAGAGCAAAGAAACCATTCTAACCAATTTTAAATTCATTTACTGTGCAATTAATAGCTAGAAAACTCATTTTAAATATGACTTTCATATGAACACATTATGCCAAGCTAGTTCCCCATCCCACACCCTCGGCAGGCAGACCCAGAGTCCAGACGCACACACCCAAAAGGCATGAAATCCCTCGTTAATCAAGATTCAAGATCCACTTGAAATTAAGACCTAATTGACAAAATTAAGAAAATATGCCAAAAATCTGATCATCCGACCCAAAACAGGGTATAGCAGGATAATACCTTATAAAGCTGCTCAGTGATAGCAGAGCCGATGACCCCAGTATAGAAGGCGGCAATATAGATAGTAACCAACGGCGTAAACGATTTGGGTCTCCTATACGGCTCAATCATGTCCCAAAGAATTGTTCTCTCCCATTTGGTGTACACATAGTCGGCGTACTTCCTCCATAGATAACTCGCCATTTGCAACCAGTTCCTCTCACTGCTCTTGCTCACCTGCAACTAGATCTTTCTATTATATCGGCAACCAAGAAGTAGAACATAATTTGGTTCAAAGGGTAAATATATTAATAAAAGACAGTACACAAATACTAAAGAAATACAAGGGGCATATTTCAAGACCAAGAAACAAAGGAAGCAAATATGTAAACACGTGACAATGCATCCATTAAAAAAGTTAAAATATAAAATACAACCTTATATTTTATTATTCTTAAAAAAAATATATATTCTTAATGATTTTTTTTATTAAATCTAAAAGAAAGTTAAATTTCATTTTTTACCATCTTCTTTGCCGTAAAAAATCTCCTTTACTTTCCGTTCATTTCTATTATTTCTCTCAATTTACATATATCATCTCCTTTACTTTAAATTCTGGAATCTAGAAGACCCATTTTTTCTTTTCTAAGTTTCTGGTAATCATGTTTGGTTTGAATTCAAAATAGTTATGGAAGTGACTTTCTTATATTTTCTAACTAGCCAAACAGATAACGATAGGTTGATTTCTATCTTTTTATACTGAACCAAATTTCTTAACTTTGATATAAGTGGTTGAATGATTAATCTCTACAGGTGGGTTATCCGTAATTGTTCCAAAGATGAACGATCTAATGACCAAATCATTCCTTAGCTATGTGGAACTGAAGAAACGAGCAATGAAGGACCTAGAAGCAGGTCCCGACATCAAAATGGGAAAACTCGATCCAGCAGATCCACTTACAACTCTTTGAAGAGGTGGCTTTAATCAAAGCAGACATGGAAGAAATATCTAACATCCTCTTCGATCTTCAAAATCTCAAAGAAAAGGCAAATCCACTTACAACGCCAAAGATCTAAGTGGGTTAAGAGGCAAAATCAACTCTGACATGGTCCATGTACTTCGAAAAGCGAAAAATACCAAATCAAAGCTGAGAGGACTCGATCAATCCAACATAGCCAACCGCAGAGTATCAAAATCTTATAAAGAAGGAATCCCAGTTGATCGGATCCGAATTTCTGTAACAAATGGGCTGAGAATTAAACTTAAACTAAGGGACAAATATTGGAAGATCACAAAGAGGGGTTGGAAAGGAGGTATTTTGCTGCAACGGGGAAGGAAGCGGGGGAGGAAGAGATTAAGAAGATGATAATAGACGGTGGGCAAGTGAAGGTTTTTGAAGGGAAGAAATATTTGTCAATGGAGAGCTACCTGGTGGAAATTACATGTGTTTTACATGTTAGTCTAATTATAAAGAACCACATCGAACAGAACGGAACCCAGATATTCGATTACATTTGACTCGGTTTCTTCAGTTCGAAAGAGCTAAGAGTAAAGTGTTGAATTCAGCTCTAAACAAAAAACTCAATTGAAAAAGAAAACATCTTCACTAAATTACTCAAACCTAAACTACTTAGCAATTGCAGTAGGCAACAAAATCCCTTAATTACTCAAAAACCTAAGTCTGACCTTCAATTGAAGTTAGTGAGAGAAAGATAGAGACAGAAAGATGCGGCAGAGACAAGCTGTGTTGGAAGCTGAGACGAGTCCAACCTCAGGCTGAGATGGATGGAGTTGCGGTAGAGAGAGGACGGACGGAGTAGCAGAGAGAGAGAGGGAGAGAGAGCACTCTCAGAGAGAGAGGGGGGGATAAATGGAGGAGAAGAAGATGGGAACAGAAGGTAGTTGTTTTTAGAGAAAGACTTGTCTTTTTTCCCCCATCAAACTGGAATCAAAGTAAGTCTACAACAGCAGGGGCCATAACCCATACAGTACAATAACGGTTTTACTTTAAATGTTAATCTCGAAAGTCTATCGTGCCACACAATTACACTCTAAGAACAAAAGGTAGTTTTACAGGAAAACTAACTTCGATCGGCTCGGCTCATTAAAATTTTACTAAAAAACCAAACGGAGAGTTAGCATTAAAAACTTACAACTGGACCGAATATTTGGTTATCGAAACCAAACCCATTCACACTAAAGGAAAAAACCGACCGGTTTGGTTTAGTTTTTAGATCTTTGAACACCCCTAATTCATAGGAGTACCTTGAGGATTACTTAGCCGAAATCAGGAAAGGATTATGAGACAGATTCCTCAATGTAATATCAATTATTAATTTTAATATTACAGTTCAAATTAAGTGTGAGAGTGATATTTTTTTTGTCTAAATCCATCAATAAACTTTTAACAAGAAAATAAATTATTAGGATCGTTGAAAACCGCACTTTTAAAGATAAGATATGATTAAAAAAAGAAGAAATAACATGTGAACCTGATCAACCGAGTTTCATAACTTTTTCAAAGAAACCCCATGGCCGACAAAACTTATGATTGAAAAAAGAAATTCAGAAAATGAAGCACAAAACGCTGTAAATTTGATAGGGGGGACTTCTTCATCGGTAGCTTTGACATCTTCACTGTTTTTTCTCGTGGTTTGCTCTTCACCATTCCCATATTCTCATCCTTGCCCTAGCAAACATGTAAAGCTTCAAGAGGTGTAAAAATGCCCATCAGTAGACACCCTTATTATGTACATTGTTGACCAAGAAAATTGTTTTTCAAGTGACTGCATCAGAAGATATATGATATTGAGTAAACCTTATTTTTTAACCCCATAAACCTCTAAAAGAAGAAAAATGAATCAGCAAAATCGAGTTCATATGAATCCCAAAATATTCCTCCTTTCAGATTTGCAGTGTTTTAAGTATTAAGACCACACACACACTAATAACTAACAAGACAAACTGAATCATGAACCTGATGTTCTTATCAATTCTCTCTTATTTGATTTTTTCCCCTGCAGTTCTCTAAAATTTTGATGGAAAGTGATGATGAGTTTGGACATTTTAGAAAACATGGCGGACCATATATGTGGAAAATGGAAATGGTAAGATCAGATACTACATGAAATTTTGAACGCCAGCAATTGATAAAGAGTTGATATGTAGAAAGGCTGGTTTGAAGTGCTTCCTGATGGTTGTGGAAATAGAACAAATATCTTTCATAAATCAAATAAACCAAACAATTACAAATGGAAATAATAAAAGATTACAACTTAAATTCAAAGACAAACGATTACAATGGAAATAAGTGATAAACAATTACAAGGAAAAGGACTACATGAATGATTACAACGGAAATAATAAAATCATAAAATTAAACCAGATTGAGGATTATAAGTATGCAATGTCCTAAAAATAATAATCACCCTCCACCCAGTGCTAGGAGACTATGATGAATCGTCTCTACATGATTCAACGATCTTAGATTGAGAACAGTAACCAAGTATCTCAGTCTCTCACATAATTCTCAGTATTTCTCTCTCTCAGGTATGCAGAATGTAGAAAAATAATAACAAAATTATTCATATTCTTTGTACAACACACTGTATTTTAAAATGAAAAACAACTTGGAGACCAAGCAAAGAAGTTGTGCCAAAACTGTAGATAAGATAATGCCCGAATTTTTGGTTTATCTTCTGCAGATAAAGCACAACAACTGTTTTGAGATATTTTGCTTTTCTCTGACAGATTCAAAGCATTAAGCCTTCCTCTCCAATAAATTTAATTAAGAGAAACTTTCTATAAAAAATTAAATCTTTGATCCGGACCAGACAGAGCTGACGGATGGCGGCGGTTGCGCGCTCGTGTGAGGGAGGATCATGTGCCATCTAAGTCCTCTCTGCCCCACAAAATGTGGGGTGACTCTTGGGGCTAACCCCAAGGCAAGTGTGTTGGGTTTATAAACCCAATAGATTTTCTTTGAGTTTTCGATGTGGGACTCAATCCCACACTACTACTCTACACAAACTTTCATTCACATTTCTCTTTGACATTTCTTTTATTTTTCTTTGACTTTTCTTTTCTCCATCTTTTCAAACGATCCCCCATATGAATGAAATGTGTCCTAACTAGACAACAACATGAGAGAGAGCATATGAGATTTGCATCAGGAGGGGTGTCTTTTAGAGTTGAACCTTCCGTAGTGAGAATTCATCGAATTTATTCTCAAGAACAGCAAACTACGTTCTTGAACTAAACTTTCTCTGAGATAAACTGAGACAAAAAATTTCACACATAGCTCCTCTTAATACATCTAAGTTCCTACATTTTTGTTCATTTAGTCCTGAACAGATCCCGCATTCGTGAGAGCTTTAGAGGGGTAAAGCCATCAAGACCTCTTATAGAAGTGACCCCACGTTTACTCTCATATATGTGACACAAATTAAGAGTATTCTATCACTATTCCTCTTGCAAGCAAGACATCAATGTCATTAAGTACTTACGTATACCATTTTACGTTGACAGACAACACACTATTTTTACATCATAGAAACAGAAAGAAACTTAGATCTTAGGATCTTCAATCAACTAGGTTAGGTTACCACCTGAATGATTCATTCAATAGGCTTTAGCCCATTCCCTTTAATGTTTGCTTTATTAGTTCCCTTGACAAACATTTTGTTAGAGGGTAAACAAGATTCTCTTTTGACCTTATAAAGTCTAAGGAAATCATCTCATACTGCTTAATGGTATTATGTCTTAGTCTAATATGTCTAGACTTACCATTATACACATTATTTTTCGCTTTAAAGGTCGTAGCCATACTCTCATAGTGGACACATATTGCCGACATAGGTTTTGGCCACACTGGAACATCTTCCAGGAAATTCCTAAGCCATTCTGCTTCTTCACAAGCCTTTTCCAAGTCTGCTTAGAAGACCTCCACTAGATAGCTCCACCACCTAAGGTAAAAACATATCCACTAGTAGATTTAATCTCTAAACTGTCAGAAATCCAGTTTGCATAACTCAATCCTTCTATCACAAGTGGATAGTTTGAGTAGTGCAATCCATAGTTCATAGTATACTTTAAGTACCTTAGTATTCTAACTAATGCACTCCAGTGATCACACCCAAGATTAATTGTATATCTTGCAAGCCTTCCTACTGAATAGGCTATATAGGGCTTAGTGCAGTTCATGATATAGATTAAACTCCCAATTATTTATGAGTACTCAGATTGAGATACTTCAACTCCATCATTCTTCCTCAACTTACAGTTTGGGTCGAAAGGAGTTACTGCATGTTTGCTTTCATATTGCCCAAACCTCCTTAGAATCTTTTCTACATAATGAGACTGAGGAAGGATATATTCATTTTCAGTTTGCTTTACTTGAATTCCAAGAATGACATCTACTAGACCTAAGTCATTCATATCAAATTTAGAATTCAATATCCTCTTAGTAGAAGATATTTTATCCTTATTCGATCCCACTATAAGCATGTCATCAACATATAAATATACTATGACGAAATGATCATTAATACCTTTAATGTAGAAACATTTACCATACTGATTTATCTTAAAGCCATTAGATAACATAATGTGATCAAATTTTTCATGCCATTGTTTTGGCGTTTGTTTTAACCCATAAAGGGATTTAAGTAGTTTAAAGACCTTTCGTTCTTGGCCTTTAACCACGAACCCTTCGGGCTGTTCCATATAGATTTCTTCGTCCAATTCTTCATTTAAGAAAGCAGCATTTACATACATTTGGTGAATTTCCAAATTATAGAAAGTTGCTAGTGCAATCAGTATCCTGTTAGATGTGATTTTCGTCACTAGAGAATAGGTATCGAAAAAGTCTATACCTTCCTTCTACCGGTATCCCTTAGCTACCAACCGAGCTTTGTACTTTTTAATAGTACCATCAGGTCTCAGCTTTCTTTTGAATATTCGTTTACAACCTATTGGTTTATTTTCAGGAGGGAGATCAACTAATATCCATATGTTATTTTGTGTAATGGAATCTCTCATTATCAACTGCTTCCTTCCAAAAAGGAGCCTCAGGATTGGACAATGCCTCCTTATAGGTTTTAGGTTTGGCCTCCGTCAGATATGTTAGAAACTCTGGACCAAATTAGGTACTCGTTTTAGCTTTTTTACTTCTTCTAAGCTTAGGTTTAGATTCTTGATCAATCTGAGCTCTAGAAGAACTTTTTTCTAAACCTCGTTTAGCAATTTGACTGTCTTCCTTCCTTAAAAGGAAACACACTCTCAAAGAATTGACCATTAACAGACTCCATTATAGTATTGGTACTTATGTCAGAAATTTCTTACTTAATTACTAAAAATCTATATGCAGCACATTTACATGCATATCCAATGAAAACACAGTCAACAGTCTTAAGTCCAATCTTGACTCTCTTTGACAACAGTACTTGTATCTTTGCAAGACACTCCCACACTTTTAGGATTTTATGGGACGGCAACCTCCCTTTCCACTCTTCATAAGGAGACTTGTTAGTCTTCTTATGCCGAATCATGTTCAGTGTGGTGTTTATCGTAAGCAAGACCTTCCCCCATAAATTATGGGGTAGCCCAAAACTGTTCAACATATAGTTCACCATATCTTTCAGAGTTTTATTTTTCCTTTCAGCCACTCAATTTTGTTGAGGCGTGTAAGGTGCAGTACTCTGATGCACAATTCCATGTTGAGCACAGAATTCAGACATCATAGTGGAGTCATATTCTCCACATCGGTCAGACCTAAGCACTTTGATGTTTTTACCAAGTTGATTTTCAACTTCAGGCTTGTATGTCTTAAACATATCATAAGTTTCATCTTTTGAATGAAGCAGATATACATAGCGATATTTATTGAAATCATCAATAAACGTAACAAAATATTTTCTACCTCCCCTACTAGGTGTTAATTTTAGATCACATAAATCACTATGTATCAAAACGAGTAAGTCATTCATTCTTTCTACATATTTAAACGATTTACTTGCAAATTTAGATTCTATATAGATTTCACATTTATTTCCCTTTTCTAGGCTAAATCTAGGCAGAAGTTCTAAATTAATCATATGTTGTGAAGATAAAAAATTAACATATCCTAATCTAGCATGCCAAATATTAGACAATTCAACAATATAAACAGAAGAAGCAGAATTCTTATTAATATTAGCAGGATTTACAGCAGACACATTAAGTATAAAAAGACCATCACAGCTATAACCTTTCGCAACAAACATCCCTCCCTTAGTCAGAATAAACTTTCCAGCATCAAAGACAACTTTGAATCCACTCTTACATAAAAGAGATCTTGCAACAAAAATTCCTATAACTTTCAGGCGTATGCAAGACAACCTAGAGAGTTAGTTGTTTTTCAGATGTGAACTTCAACACAACCTTTCTGTTTCCCTTAATAGTAGCTTTTGAGGCGTTCTCCATATAGAGAACTTCATCTTTTTCAATATGTGTATAAGTTGAAAATACAGTTCGGTCACTGCACACGTGCTTGATCGCACCATTGTCGACCCACCAGATTCATTGGTGTCAGTGACCACACAGATCTCGGTAACCATAGCACAGAGATCATCTATCTCCATCATATTTGCTTCAGTTTTTCGTTGTTACAAGGTTGGTATCGTCATTTTGGTCTCTCTTAAAATAACATCCATTTGCCATGTGTTCGGCTTTACCGCACATCCATCAACTGTCCTTAATGCATTTTTCTAAATTACCTTTCTGAGCATGCTCGGAGGTGTCTCCCTTTACTTGCTCGGTTGGCTGGATTTGTCACCTTCTACCACATTTGCCTCCATCCCATAGGTCATCCACATTTCTTTCTTTTCATTTCTCCGGTTGTCTTCCTCTATCCTTAGTCGGATAATCAAATCCTCTATGCTAAGCTCCTTCCGCTTGTGCTTCGGGTAGCTTTTGAAGTCCTTCCATGATGGCGGCAGTTTTTTGATAATCGAGGTGACTTGAAACGACTCATTCACGATCATCCCTTTGGCTTTCACTTTATTGAAAGTGATATTGAATTCCTCCACTTGATTTATGGCTGTGTTCTTATCATCCATGTCATACTTCAAGAATTTCCTAACAATAAAATTCTTCGTTCTAGCATCCTCGATTTATATTTTTTCTTTAAGGCTTGTCACAGTTCCTTCGTTGTTTGGACGACAAGTAGATGTTGTAGAGTGTGTCTATTAGGCCATTCAAAATGTAGTTCCGGCAAAGGAAATCTGAATGGATCCAAGCTTCCCTCGTCGATGCCATCTCCTTCGTCTGTCCCTCCGTTGGTGCCATAAGAATGTCACCCATAAGCCGGTGTGACAGGTTTAGGGTTCAAGGTAATCAGATAGAAAAACATCTCATGTTGCCATTGTTTGAAATCATCTCCTTTGAATTTTTTCAGTTTCTAAGCGTGTAAGGCTTGACCGTCGATTACTCCATTATTATGTCTTTAGATTGTTAGTTGTGGAAATGGAACAAGTATCTTTCATAAACCAAATATGCCGAAAAATTACAAATGGAAATAATAAATAATTACAACTTAAATTCAAAGATAAACGACTACAATGGAAATAAGTGATAAACAATTACAAGAAAAAGGATTGCGTGAATGATTACAACGGAAATAATAAAATCGTAAAATTAAATCAGATCGAGGATTGCACATATGCAATGTCCTAATGGCAATAATCGCCCTCCACCTAATTTTTTTACGATGACGAATCATCTCTGCAGGATTCAATGATCTTAGACTAAGAACAGCAGCCAAGTATCTCAATCTCCCACAGAACCATCGGTATTTCTCTCTCTCTCAGGTATGCAGAATGTAGAAAAACAGTAACAAAACAATTGATCTTCTATTTGTAACAGACTATATTTTAAAATGGAAAACAACTTGGAGACCAAGCAAAGTAGTTGTGCTAAAACGTGTAGATAAGATTTTGCACGATTTTTAGGATAGTTCGAGATATAGAGATATTCAGTGCTTTACTTTGACAGAGTCAAAGCACTAAACCTTCCTCTCCAAGAAATTTAATTAAGAGAAATTTTCCGTAAAAAAAATTCTTTGATTGGATTGAGTTGAGTCAGGTCACCCAGACGGCGGTGGTGCACAAGGGAAGGTTTATGTGCCATTGAAGTTCTCCCTTCCCCATAAAATGTGGAGTGTCCCTTGGGCTAATCCTAAGGCAAGAGTATTAGGTTTATAAATCCAAAAAATTTTCTTTGAGTTTCTAACGTGGGACTCAATCCTAAATTACTATTCAACACACACTTTCATTCACATTTCTCTTTTACTTTTTTTTTCTCCAGCTTTTCCAACACTTCCTATTGAAGATCTTCTCCCGAATCCTTCATATATATCAACCGTTCAATCTAGATTGTATTGATTCAGTGTTTAGAATCCTCTCCAAGATGTGATTATTATATTTCAGCTTTTCTTTTCTTTCCCTGTTAGGAAGTCCCCTCAATGTGCAGTCAATCAACATAAAGCAAAAAGCAAACCCATCAATTCCTGAACCGACAAATCGAATAAATTTTAGGAAAAGAGAAACAAAATGCACAAATAGAGAATTTCCAATTCTCAATTTAATAAAGAAATAAAAGAGATGATAATGTTTACTTCATCTATAAGTATCCCCAAAGAATGTACTATATCCCCTATGATCCAAAAACACTTCAAATAGGAAATATAAAACAAAAATTCGTGGAGAGTTTCCTAAAGGACACCGACAATTTCATCAGCTTTTTAGGATAAAAAACACTATTGAAAACCAAAAGGATTGAATTAAAAGAAGGGTTGGGAGGAAAATTGGAAATTCTACCAAGTGATTTACAAGATAGAGCAACGTTACTGATTACAGAGTTTACAAGGAGTGAAGAAATTTGGCTTAGTCAATTCATCGAACATGTCATGAGCAAAACCTAAAGTTGAAACCAGAATCATATTAAGCGATCCTATCGCTAACCTAAACAAAACAATTACCCAATCTTCAAGTTAAAAATTACAGGGGTTTAAGAAACCAACAAGTTATTGTAAAAGAAAAAATTTACGGTTTTTGAGAATTGATCGTGAAATCCCTACATCATAATATGAAAATATAGAGAATAATTAAGAGAGAGAATAAGAGAATAACGATACCATGATTTATGTGGAAAACCCTTAAAGGGAAGAAAAATCACGGGGAGATTTTGATAGTATTTCATTATGAATAAAAGGTTCACAAGATTAACGGGTTTCGAGAGTTGTTGTGTTTTTTCTGTCTCTCTCTGTTTCTTTTGGAGTTACATCTTGCCTTTATTTATAGGCATTCAATCGGTTACATAAGATCTGATACAACTTATCTAATTCTATCTGAAAATAGGATCAACATAATATTATCTGAGATCTAGCTTATCAATAAAAACAACTAAGTAAATCTTGACCGTATGATCAATCCAATGGTATTGATTAGTTTCTCTTTGGATGCCAGGTCGGCAATCCATATACTTTCATCTGATTGATTGGTTCTTGCTCTAACTTCTCTTCGACGGAATCTTCAGTCTAAATCTTGCCACGTGTCATGTGAAATTTTGCCTGTTCATTGGCCCATATTTCACTCAACAAAATTTTATTCATTGATGTGTAATGATCATTTTTTTGTTATGATGCTACGTCTGTCCATTTCTATTCTCCACGCGCTCCTTGACAACATGCGATGTAGTTTTCCAGGAAGCTTTTTGGCCGTCTACTATCAGTGACTTTTTTTTGTCGTTGTGTCTTCCCGTTTGCGAATGCTTTGCGATTGTCGAGGAACTTATTTGTCGACTTGTTGTTGTTGATGATGATTACTTCTCCTTCATTTGATGTTATGCATTTCCATTCCGTTCACTGCGGATTCATTGATAAAAAATTTCTTGTTTTCTTCATTTTTCTTTTCTTCTCTCGTATGTTAAGACCTGTTACAAGAATGTTGTACAATAACAATATAATAGTTTGTTAAAATGAGTATGGAACAAGTGTATCATCTCATAATTTCATTGCGAGAGCTTGAGTTTGACATCCCACTTCCATTGGTAGGATTTTTCCCGTTTTCTCAAGAACTTAGGTTCAAATAAAGAACCATGGCCCCGTCTTCATTCTGTGAGATGAAATATGAACTGATATTTTCTTTTGACATGAGGACTTAGGTTCAAATAAAGAACCATGGTCCCATTTTTATTCTAAGAGAAGGGACTTGCGACTTTCTTGTTTACTTTTAAACTGAGGATATATGTTCAAATAAAGAACCATGACCTTGTTTGTAAGCTTGATTCTTGTTCAAGTTTTATCATACCTTCGTGATTGTTTCTCGCACAGTTTCACAATTCTTATTTGATTCCATTTTTCTAATTCCTTTTGAAGCTTCATTTGCTTCTCACTTTATTTTCCAATTTTTCTTTCTCTTCCTTTACTCCCGCTTTCATACTTCTTCCTTTCAAATTTATTTCTTCCGGTTACTTTAGAGGGTAGTGCTGCAGACACCATTCCCCATGGACATGAACTCTCGATGAGCTCAGGAGCCCGTTTCCTTTTACTTCCACTTTCACATTTCTTCCTTTCTCCTTTTGGGTTTCCTTTAGAGGATGATACTGTAGACATCATTCCTCACGGACTTAAACTCTTGGTGAGATCAGGGCCCCATTTCCTTTAGAAAGTAAAAGCCTTAATGGACATGAACTCTCGGTGAGCTTAGGGGCCCATTTCCTTTGACATTCCCATAGTGGATGTCGTACCCATTTTTCACTTTCGTTGTCAAAACATTATGTTGTCAAGACAGTTCTTTCCCATCATCAAGATAGTTCATTTCTCTTTCTCAAGACATTTCTTTCCTGTTCTTAAGACTTTCCTTTCCCGTCGTCTAGGCATTTCTTTCTCGTTCTCAACGTTTCCCATTCCCGTCGCCATGCCTTTTCCATTTCCGTCGGTCATGACATTTCCATTTCCGTAATTAAAATCTTTTTTCATCATGACATTTCCGTTCACATCATCACAACTTCTCCATTCTCGTAGTCAGCACTTTTGCATATAGAATAGGAAAGAGCTAGTCTTTAAAAAATACACATATCAAAGTATATATTTTCATTCATCAACTGTTAAAAGGTTTTTTTATAGCTTTAGAATAGCTTAAATTCAAAATTTAGAATTGACAATTCAAAAATTCATTCATCATGCAATACGTGCACCAAATCAGTTTGAATACCGTTAACAATATTTCATGTTATCCATAATAGGGTCAATCAATGAATTTTATCAAAATAAATGACCTAAACTTGATAAATGTAATTTTTAGAATTATATCAAAGCATGATCAAATTTAATACGGAGAGCTAATTAATTATGCCCTACACAATTAGCGTAGAATTAATTTATACTAATTTAATATACTTGAACTATTGTATAAATATTTTTCTCAAGATATTGTATAATATGCTCATGCAATTATTCAAATTTTTAACGGATAATATATGTATTTAAAGGGAAGAGATCTTCCTAAAGTGGGTTAGTTTATTACCTTATTTTCTTTTTAAGCATCTAACCTTTAAAAAACACACCACCTCCTCTTTCATTTTCTTTTCTGAAAATAAGGCTAAATCTCAACTGTTCAACGAAAAAGAATATTCAAATTAATGATAGAAAAATAAAAACATAAAAATAATATAAAAAATCACACATTATTAGGCGGTTGCATGTGTTTCGCACGTGTGTAGTCATTATAGTGTTATCATGTAGATAATTTAGTAATTTTAGGCGACAATAATAGTATTTTTCATATACACATACATAATGAGAATTGAAAGGACTACTCATAATCCTGCAAGATTACATGACATACCAAGTGATAATTCAAGTGATATTTATTTTGTAATACTGACATATTTCATGCCTGTTTCATCATATACGAGGTGATTTATTTACATCCAGATAACTATAGAAACATGCATAAAGTACAACTTTATGTTACAAAATCTTTCGCACAAGATCATATTTGTTTGGTGATTCTGTGATGTCATCACATTTAACCAAAGTTGGAGGTAGGGTGAAAGGAGGATCATATATTGCCCAAAATACTTTTATAAATGCAGATTCTTCCCGAACACTAATATTGACCCGTATATTTTGATTTCATATAATTGGAGAAGAGTCTATCTCATGTTCGATCTTATTACCATCTCCCATAGCTTCGACAAATGTTATTGTTACTGTATTGTATCCAGAAGTGGGAAAGATGAATCCTTGTGAACACAAGCAGCTGAAGCCGGCTAGGAGTCTAATTCATGGTATCATAGATAGGGATCTTAAACTAAGCTCTAATGAAAAAAAGTAGGTGCCAAGTTGATCTGAAAATGCATTTGGGATATGGAGAAAATGTGTGAAGAGTCTGGCTTGTTTTCCTTATCAAATTGTTAGATTCAGGTCAATTGGTCAAGTATGAGAATGTTTAGTGAGTGATAGATTGTTTTGGGGGAGAACGAGTGGTTTGACCATTAGAGTTCTTAAGTCATTATCATATTTCATATGTTTTCCGTCTACACATCAGACAATATTTGAGTTGGCGCATCAAATGTTTATAAATCAATCTCAATAGTTATTTCCATATAAGTAAATATATTAGTGCTTGTCATTTTAAGGATGCAATACACTGGAGTTAAACGATTTACCTTTGGTGATATATATTTATCTACTCTTTTCTTGTTAGGTCTTTCAAAGAATACTAAAATACCCACCTACAAGGACTTTGAGTGGAGATGAAAGATAGTTTCTATGGAAATTTCGATTCTCATTGATGTATGAGAAGAGAGCTCTAACGAAGTGAAGTGTCTTCAATTATATGATTCATTTACATTCAATAACTTGTTAGCTCTCCAGTTTAATTCCACTTTTCCCTTATAAGTTGTAGGAGTTGGGAAGTATCAGAGTTTTACTTTTAACTAGAATGAGATGCTAAAGTTGCTGATATGTTTTATTCTCGATCTGGTCTAGGCTGAATGTCTCCCAAATCCTAACCAAATTCTCTATATTTAATTCACACTCAAGCTATTCAGAAACATAACAACGTCATTCCTCCCTATTAGGATGATGCATAAAATCCAATTATATTGAATATTTAATTTCATTGGTTACTCTCTAGTTGTTGTGATGCAAGTTTGCAAATATATGCATCAATAGTAATTTACCAGTCTATGCTTTCAGGTACCAGCAGTGGTGGTAAAGAGGATGATGATCTACCACGGTGGCATGATGTAGCCTGTCGAGTTCACTTTGGAGCTGGTGTGGTTATTGTAAGGTAATTCTTTCCATTTTTACCTTTATTTAAATGATCATTTTACATCGATTCATTTGCTTGATTATAAGCAAAAGATTTTCCTTGTTGATAATTAAAACATTAGCTATTGTAAATTGATTTTGTTTGGAATGCGCCAAAAGAATGTGGGCGTTTTTGCTGCTGTAGCAATATAGTAATTAATTCTCTTTGCAATATGGTAAGAAAATGCTTTGAATGCATTAGTTAGGCTGACATAAACTGTCATGAGAGGGTGGGTTTTTGCCTTTCCATGATATATATTTTAAATGATCTTTTAATGAAAAGGATTCTCCGTCATTATAGGTGTTTTTGCGGCACCTATAATGATGGGAAATCCGCATCATTAAATGTGTTTTTGCGGCACCTATAATGACGGGTATTCCCTGTAGTCAAAAGTGTTTTGCCGGGACCTTTTGATGATGATTTCTGATAAAATGAGTTTAAATGACAGCTTGATAGATGACAGTCACTTTCCTGTCATTAAAGGATTTTGATGACGGATTTCACCGTCATCTAAGCCTTTTTTATTGTAGCGTTAAGGAGTAGTTGCAAGAACTATTGAAAAAGATGAATTCATCTGGAAAGTATTTCTCCTTGGGGAGAATCATTTCTTCTTGGGAAGAAGAGAAATGGATTAATGAGGTGTTTGATGGACTATAGAAAGTGAACTAGGTTACTACTAAGAAAAAAGTATCATTTGTCTCTCATAGAATTTCCATATGATTAACATATGAGAGATGTCTTCTTCGAAATTGATTTGCCATTCATGAGTTTTTGGGTATTCAAAATGTTGCGTTTCATACTTGATGTGGTCCACGAGTTTTCGGTTATGCTGTTTAGATTGGCCAATGCCTTAGCTTCATTCATGAATGAACGATATTTTGTAGACGTTTTGGAGCAATTCGTCATTGTTTTGTTTGATGGCATCTTGATTTACTCAAAGATTGAAAAGATGCACGAATGACACTTCAGGACTGTACTTGAGATTTTAAAGGACCAAAAGTTATATGCCAAGTTTAGTGAGAGTGAATTTTAGTTATCTATAATTGTTTTCCTTAAGGTATGTTGTTTTCTAATGAGGCAATATTTGTTGATCCTGCAAAGATAGTCACGATGGTGAATTGGACTCGTTCAACCAATGTGAAAGGAATTAGAAGCGTGTTAGGGTTGGCGTAATACAATTGAAAATTTATTGAAGGTTTCTCCAAGATCTCTACACTATTGGCTAAGTTAACAAGGAAAAATGCATGGTGTTTGTTGTTAGAAGAATGTGAGAAGAGATTTCAAGATATCAAGCAAAGGTTTGGATTGTGTATTGATGCAAGATGAGAAGCACATTACCTATTCTTCGCAATAGTTAAATGTTATGAGCAAACTACCCAACTTAAGGGTTGGCGGAATGCAATTTTTTATGAGTTTTAATACTTTTGAACAACTTTTGTTCAAAATTTGATGTTAGATAAGTTTAAGATGTGAAATTTGCAATTTTAGCTCAATCACGTGCATGTTCACTCAGTAAAGGCACATGTCATAAAGAGGGGAGCATGTTGTCATTTTTTAGCATAAGAATAAAATTGTGTGTGATATGGGTAGAAAAAGATTATTTACTTGGATTAGGATGACCCCTTGCTAACACATTTATGATAAAGATGTTCATTAGTCTATGGGCATAGTGTATTATTTTCTCAAAGAAAATTTAAAATGTCTGTCATTAGGGAGTTTCCTTTAGGTTGCAGCACCAAGTTTCGTGGCAGATAAATTGTACTAGTAGTTCAAGAAAATTATAAAGATAGACCTAATGAAGATTCATAAAGAAGCCTTTCTGAGAATAGTGTATATCCAGTGTTAGAGATAAATATAATAGTAGATTAGTCTCATTCTTTAGCTAGTACTTATAGAACTTTGGATTATACTCTTACTAAGATTTTATGAGTGATCTTTATGTTATCCTTCAGTGGTATTAGCTTGCTGCTAATAAGGACAATATTTTCTATGACCAACAAGTGTTATTTACATGTCATTGTAAGTTGGAGTTTAAGTTTAAGGTTTAAGTCTACACTCACTACTTCGTATAATTTCGTTGATACGATCAACCAATTCTTGGATAGTGGATGTTAGGAGTAATTTGGTGAGTGTGTTGGAGACACACGTTCCAATATGCGATGATGTGAAATTGGTTTAAAGAATCCTCTAAGATTTTTATAAAGGATCTACCAGGTAGACCACCTAAGAGAGAAGTGGAATATTGTGCTTGCTAGTTCTTGAAAATGCTCTTATTTCTAAGGCTCTGTAATGTACAACATCTGTTGGAATGAAGAAACTTACACTACTACAAAGATGGGCTACTATGAAAGAAAAAAAGATATTATGACAGTTTTGTTAAACCTGACATGGGGAAAAGGTGCTGGAATAGGTAATTCTATTTTTTGAGTTAACATGACCGTTTTTACTTAAACTGACATAAAATGTTTACCATTTATGACAATTATTTTGTTAACTATCATTAAAAGTGTTTACTTTTTTTAAGATGACAGATATAATAGTAGCTGTCATGATTAAAAAAATTTAATTACAAAATTGTCATCTATATAATGCCAATTTCTCATAACCCTAACATCCCTCTCATCTCTCAAACCCTAAGTATCTCATCTCTCTCTCTCTCTCTCTCTCTCTCTCAGAGCCCTAGCTCACACCACCAGAGAAGTCGAGCTTGCCACTAGACTCATCAAAGCTCACCACAGATTCATCAGATCTTCATGTGATTTTAGTGGCGATTGTGAGTTGTTGATTCTTCCCTTGAGAGCTCAACTCAGAGCTTAGGCTTTGGGTGGGTTCTGCCTCACTCCTTAGAGTTGAGGAGTCGACTTTGGAACAAAGCATTTTTGTTAAGTTTCTGTAGTTGAGGGCTCGAGATTCTTGCCACTCTATTCTCTTTCATATCCTCTCTATATTTTTAATTGATTCTTCCTCCTATTCTAATGGAGGGTTATGTTTCATAAATCATTTGCTCTTCTCACTCTCAATTATTCTCTTTGAGAGGAAGGGGAAATAGTCGAGAGGCAAAGGTTCCATCATTAGATGCTACCTCACCAAAACAGACTACAATTTCTCAAGGTAACTTTAATCTAGTGGTTGTGCTTTCAAAGAGAAAATTGCAATTGAGAGATACTGTGGCTTTGGAGGATGCTCGAATCTGTGATTGAAATATTTAGGGTTTCTAAGTATTTCAAATTGATTTTTTGACCATTTTGGTATTAATTTGAAATACCTAGGCACACTTACGGTTTGTGAATCTGATTTGTTTTAGTTTGATTTTGTTTGGGTATTGTTCGGATATGGATTTTTATTTTGTTTGGGTTTTGTTTGGTTATGGATTTTTATTTTGTTTGGGTTTTGTTCGGTTATGGAATTTTGATTTTGTTCGGGACCATTTTACGTTGGGTTGAGGGCTTACAATTTTTGGGGTTTTCAACAACATGATTTTGAGGCTGATTCTCCGGGCTTTAAGTATGATTCTGATGTTGATTTTCATGATGAAGAGGATCTTGGATGTCAAGCCCTTCCATTTCTTAGCTTGCAAGCCCGCAATCTCTTTCGATAGTGGTAACAAACTAAAGTTAGGATCCTATTGTAAAATAAATATTATTTGGAGGATTTGGTTGGAAGTAAGCACTTAGAACTCTAAGATTTTGTATGTTATATAACGTAATTTAGATTTTTCTTCTTTTGATGCAGATGTATATAGATTTAGAATGCTGTATTTGTTGTAGCACTTGTAATTTAAAATGTGTGACTTTGGCTTCCCCTTTTTTTCTGTAGTTAAACAAGAAATTCTAGAAATGTTAAGCCCCATTGTTAGATTTGATCATGTTGTATGAAAATTTTTGTTGTTATATAGCTACTTTTTCTTCCCCTTATTTTTCTCTTGAATTCCCTTTCTGATTCTGGCATGTATTAAGACCTAGTTAATTTCTAACATCAGAATTGATTTCCAATAGATCTAAGGCTGCCACCTAATGGCTTTCAAAAAGGAGTAGAACTGTCCTCAATAAAAAAGATAGAGGAGAAAGCTCTGTTTCTGTTAAGGGAGAGGCGAGAGGCAATCTGGGCTGCGGGAGAGGGAGAGACGAGATGCAGTCTAAGATGAGGGAGAGGGAGAGGGTCTGATATGAAGGAGAGGGACTAGGCTGAGGGAGAGGGAGAGGTGAGAGGTAGTCTGAGCTAAGGGAGAGGTGAGAGGAAGTCTGAGCTAAGGGAGAGGTGAGAGGCAGTCTGAGCTGAGGGAGAGGTGAGAGGGTCTGATCTGAGGGAGAGGGACTAGGCTGAGGGAGATGCGAGAGGCAGTCTGAGCTAAGGAGAGGGAGAGGCGAGAGACAGTCTAAGCTGAGGGAGAGGGACTAGGCTAAGGGATAGGGATATAGTTTGAGTTGAGGGAGAGGGAGAGGCGAGGGACAGTCTGAGCTGAGGGAGAGGGAGGGGGACTAGGCTGATGGAGAGGGAGAGATGAGAGGAAGTCTGAGCTGAAGGAGAGGGAGAGGCGAGATGCAATCTGAGCTGAGGGAGAGGGACTAGACTGAGGGAGGGGGAGAGGTAAGGCTCGTGACTCGTGAACTGAGGGAGAGGGAGAGGGTCTGATCTGAGAGAGGCTGGAAAGGGAGAGTTGAGACTCGTGTCGAGAGGACTGGAGGCGAGATGCGAGAGGGAGAGAAAAGAATTGTCCAAGGTATTAATGTCTTACCTGGACGGGAAGGTTCAGCAGCAAACTCTAGAGTTCTTCGTGATGCTTTATCTAGAACAAATGGGTTTGAAGTGCCCCAAGGTAATTGTGAACATCAGTAAGAGATTGACCTGTTTTATTTTCTTAACTGTATATGACCCTAATCAGTTATCCCGATAATAGGATATTACTACTTATGTGATGTTGGATATACCAATGGTAAAGGTTTCTTGGCACCATACATAGGGCAACGATACCATTTGAATGATTGGAGGGAAGGGCATCAACCAACTACTCTTGAAGAATTCTTCAACATGAGGCATTCCTTGCAAGAAATGTTATTGAAAGGGCTTTTAGGTTCTTAAAGGGTCATTGGGCAATACTTAGAGGGAAATCTTATTACCCCGTTAAAATTCAATGTAGGACCATTACGGCATGTTGCATTCTTCAATGTAAATAATATATTTTATAAAATATGCACATAGTATTTTGTCCATATCTTTTGATAAGTCACATGTAAATACAGTCAACATATGTGTATGGAAATGTATTAATTGTATTGAGAATCCATCTTTTGCATATTTAATAAAATATATTATGTTTACATATTTTGATATTAGACTAACTATAAATTGAATTTTACTTATTATCATGATTGAAATTTGATAGAAATTTATTTTAGTACTATAATATTGATCACTGAGTTGAAAATCATGGGTGATTTTCTTATAAGAATTATTATCTTATATTATAAATTTTATACTAGATTAATACACTTGGAGCGGTATTGATTCAATTGTATGGACAATATTTGATGAAAATCTACTCAAGGTATCATCATAATGGTTTGATTGAAAAATTAATAAGTATATAAGAAAAAAATCTATGAGTAAAATCTACATTTTTGTTATTACTTATATTGGTCATCTTATTATAAATTAAGTAATTATTGACCTTCATGTTTGAAAAAATAAATTGTCTATCTTCATGACTAACTCATTATCAATATTAGTACATCCTCCATCCCCTCAAAATTTAACTCTATCTTGATGACATTGATCTCCCATGGTCAATGTTATCCAGAGCCTTTGATAAGTCATAACTAATTGAATAAAAATCACTACTCATCGGATTGAATAAGCCTAGCTTGGAAACTATCTTCAACACAAATAAGTCTTTGACTTAAGTCTCTCACTATCATGGGCATAGATGTATGCTTATTAGATCCTTATTCTAATGTTATGCTTATATGTGAACAATTATGAGCTGAAAACTACTAACTAAGGTTAAGCCCAATTTTTTTCTATTAAAAGGTTAAGCATAATTAAAAGTGATCCTATAAGTCTTGGTTAATTGGGATTTAATGTCTCGCTTAGGATGTCAGCCTTTGATGTATAGAGGCTTAAGCCTTTTATGTATAGAGGTCAGGACCCATTTTTTTATCATATCAGAACAAAAATTGCCCCCTTTTTTTAATTCTTAGAAAATATATTGTCTTACCCTCATTGATACTAGCTAAAAGTATTATCCATATGCTATTATTTCAATACTTCTGAATGGTCCGAGGATTTTAAAGATTTGAATAAAGAATGCATCTTAGATGCACCTATAATGGTGTTCAATTATCAGAAAAAGAATTTCATAAAAATTGATTAACCTTTTTATGATGGACTAAAATAAAAATCATTAATATTCGTAAATAGACTATTTAAAAAATCATAAACAATGACCACAAGTGTAAAAATATAAAAAATAGTCACTGGCACGTTAAAAAAAATTCACGGGCCCAATATTTTTTGGTTGCTGCGTGCAACTGCTTCAAATTTCTGTAGCTTATATAATACATGTAGTATATATTATATATACTAATGTAATAAATGCATTATATTTTATATATACAATATATATTCTATAATTTCATGCCGGTTACACTTCAAATTCGCTGGCGCACGCGAAATAGTTTTTTATGCTGGATTTGTTTTACTTTAGAATTAGGATAGCTAATTTTTATTTTTGTTTTATCTTTACCCATTTTTTTATTTTTTCCTTAAAAGTCACATATTCTTATTATTCTCCCAAATAAAAATACCAAAAGATAACACGAATATTGTCTGTATATAATGATCATGGTCTCTAGATCAGACAATAATGGACATTTTCTATTCACTAATATTTTGTCATTAAAGAGAAAACATACAGACTTATACAAAAGCCTAGTTCAACAATAAAATTCAAAATATTTATCAAAATGATTTTGGGTTTTAAATCATTTAAAATCACCTAAATTCTCATGGCTGCCAATACATATATTTTTCCCCAAATTAACATAAATGGTTTCATTAAGAATGTATATTCTTCCCTAACCATCTTAGTTATGAGTACTCTCACCATTGACCAAGAAATACTCCTCATATATAAATATAGTGCTCCTCGCCACACTACAACTTCGTTATTACCCGTTAAGTTCATGCATAGGATCTTTAATCACAAAGATTGGGCGTCCATTATAGTGATTATCTTATGGGCTTCAGTTTCATTCCCTTCGATGATTCTATTATTCTTCCCCGTGGTAAGCCTTTTCTAAGTGGATCTGCAATGTTCATTACTAGGGTTATTAGTATATTTGCTTAATTTGTTTACACTATAAGCTATATCAGGTCTAGTGTAATTTCTTCTCCAACGCTCGACACTATAAAATGACCTATACTCATTAATTCAATTAAGCCTTCTCTTAATAAGTAAGAGATTATTAGTTGAGATTTTGAGTTATGATTCTCACTAGATGAAGTTACCTAACAAGTGGTTTAGAGCTACTGCATGTTTGAATCATTGAGAATAAGTTTTTTTTGTTTAGATCTATGATTATACGTGACTATATGTATGCACAGTTGGGTGTTTAGATAAATCTGATTTTTTGTATTACAAGGATTAGAGAACAATTGGCTGATTTTGTTCTTGTTTGAATGAGTTATTTGAGCTCCGTTCTTTCTTTCCTTTAAATCATGATTCAATCAAGTAAAACCTTAATAAATATGTTATTTGATTTCTGATAACAAGTAGTTATTTAATTTATAGGAATCAAAATCAAAATACGAAGAATGGATTTGATTTCTTTAGCCTCGAATCTAAATAATATTCAGATTCAGGCCATCAGCCGACAGTGATGGCGACCGACGGTGGGGTGACCGGCACAGTGATCTGGTCGAGCCGACAAAGGAGTGTGACACTATTAACTTATAAATCATTGATATATCACTTTGCCACTTAAAACTTGGTCAATTATAAGGATGATAGTGATGGGTATTTTAGGGTATGAGTAATCTCTACCCATACCCATCTTAAATTCTTACTACTCATACATACTCATACCCATGTTAAATTAAACGGGTGGGTATGTATAATACTCATTGAGACATGGGTACCCTAATGGGTATCCGATGGGTACTTGTATATTGAAATGATCAACACTAGATTAATATAGTTTGTAAAAATTACACAATGGATCTGGCTTGGGTCGTGGGTTGTGGGTCTGGGTCATTGGTTGTGGGCCTTGGTTACGGGTTGCGGGTCTGGGTCGTGAGTCGGTGATCGGGGTCGGTGTTGGTGTCAGGGTCGGGGTCATGATCTGGGTCGGGGTCGGTGTTGATGTCTGGGTCGGGGTCGGTGTTGATGTCAGGGTCGGGGTCAGGATCCGGATCGGGGTTGAGGTTGGGGTCGGGGTCGGATTACTCATTGCGCTAAATATGATATTTGTTTTAAACACGTGATATCAAAGATTAAATCAAAGTGGATCCGTCCAAGATTGAACCCTAATCCAATCAAAAGAAGGATGAAATTCGAATTACATTCTCCGAGATTCTAAATAACAGTACTAGGATAAAAACTCTTATACATCATCAATTTAAACTTTAGAATCGCATAAAAACTCTTATACATCATTAATTTAAATGCAGAATCCTCCCCCACCTGCTATTTATATATTAGCCCTTGCATTAAAACAACAACAAAAAACTTACAAAAAAAAGCCATTTTATTAATATTCAAATCAACCATAATAGTTAAAAAACACTAATTAGGACGAAACAGCATGATTACCATCAAATCATTTTCTTCAAGGACTCAAATCTAATTTCCTTATCAGAGAACTTAGTGGTAGCATAAAGCTTGAGATAATCCTGGAAGCAAATCTGAGATGGGTATGAGAGATTTGGGGCAGAAGAAATAATGGCATCAGTTGCAGGATTGTAAAAGGTAGCAATTGACAGTCTGCTTCCATTGTTGTCAGCCATGACTCTGTGCAATTTGCTTTTGTACTTCCCATTGCTTAGTATTTCAACTTGGTTACATGTGTTGATAAAGATGGTGTTGTTCTAGGCCAGGGATTTGGTCATCTTGAAGCAAAAGTATTATTCCTCTTGCATCTGCGTGTTCTCTTAGTCCTCTCACCTGATATAAGAAAATTATTCAAATAATTAACGTTGTATCGGGATAATTACAAGAGTCCTGAATTTAAATTTACGCATCAACAATCTATCTGCTCACTCGAGTTAAACAGTTTAAGATTTAAAGATAATTTGACTGTACCTACTGAAGGACCATTGCTTCCTGAAAATGCCGTTCTTAATGAAGTCATTTTCAAGTCCCAAATTCTCACACATGAGCTCTGCAAGCTTCTCTGCTAATTTTATCATCATCTGAGGTATGTACTCATCCATAGCTTTGCTGCATTTATGCAATAGAATTTCAATAACTATTTATTATTAAAAAATGTGTCTTAAATCTGTAGTAAAATCTTGATCTTAGGAGTTCATACTTGCATAGGGAGATTTTTTTTCTAGCATGTATCCTGGTGATTTTTTGTGAACCCCTACACGTATTTGGTGAACCATTTCTACCTATTGGTGAACCCCAAAAAATTTAATGAACCCTTTATTTAGTGAACTCCACACGTATTTGATGAACTCTGGCGTGGATACCGGAGGAGCAATGTAAAATTTTCCTTAGAGATATATTTTTAATGATTCTGTACCAAAGATCATCAGAGAGATTTGGGTGAATTTGATGAATGTTGGATTGAGGACAATGATAAATGAAGAAGCTACTTTCCCAGTTAACATCAGAAGAAAAAGAAGAAACTCCATTTTTCATTTCCTTCAAGCTTTTTACAACTTCTGATTCACAAAACTTCTCCTTCAAATTTTCCTCATAATGTTTATTCATCAAATCCTTCGCTTTCTCCACTCCATGGTTTTCTACCTGCATGAACAAATTACTCACCTTTTTTTATTATCAAAAATATTATTTTATCGTTAACTGCAGTATATCACTCTATGACTTAATCGTTAGACTGTGATTGGAATAACTTATGATCTTACCGTTCATGATTGTATAACTTAGTGGGTATTTATTTTAATTCTTTTAAAACTGAGAAATGAAGAAAGAAAAGGTTGATTTGTTTTTTACCTGAAAGAAACCCCATTTTTGACAAGCTTCATTGAGAAGCTCCATAGTATTGCTCCTGTTTTCACCATTGAGCTCATTCAAATCAATCAGAGGATCTCCATCTTCTTTCTTCTTCTTCTCTGTTTTTTTTTGGGTGGCAGAATATGAACAACATTGGGGACTATATATATATAGGCCTAGTAATGCTGCAATTCGAATTACTTTAACATTATTATAATATATGGTTAATTAACTTTGAATATATTTATAATCATCAAAATCTCGCTGGAAAAATGATAATACTAAGGTTAATAAATGTATGTAGTTGGAGTTGGACACTCTGCCTAATAGCTTAAGCTTTTTACGTAACACTCTTGGGTAATAATTTAATATAGTACTGGAGGCGGATACATTTTTCAGAGACCAAAAACAAAGAATCAAATGGCTAATGCTAGAAATAAAATTAGTTATCATGGTAATTTTTTTGGAGGAAATGAGCGAACATACTTTATTACTTCACCATACATCCAGACGCAAATGTATCCCCTCCTCACTACAAGAAAAATGGTATTATCGATTTGATCGCTAAAGCCCCAATAATTGATCGCGAAAGGTGTAGCTCGATGAACTTATGTTCGTCACGAACTTCATCATTTTTTCTTCGTCCAGAAAAAAACTGGTCGCAAAAGGTTTTCACGACGAAAATAAAAGTTGGTCGCCAAAAGGTTTTCCAACAAAATTCCGTTGCAAAAACCTTTTGACGACCAAATTCTACATTACAAAATGTTGAATCTTTTAGTTTTCATATATATATATATATATAAATTATAATAGCAATTAATATCATCAGAAAATTTATCAAACTCAATATTTCTCTAAGAAATACATATATTAATCATTAATATAGTAGTTCATTACAAAATATTCGAATCATAATTCATTACAGAATTTGGTTCACAAATGTATCTAAAAAAAAATAAAAAAGAGAGCATTTAACGTTTGATGTTAAAACTACAAAGCTTAACAAATATTATGAATCTCATGTTTCTGTTGTTGAGTCATTGTTAGGAGGTGGAAAACTATTTTGATGAACCCAAGCGAGTAAGTTTTGTAGTTGGCTCTCCATCACCTGAGGACTTCTTTCACTAAATTCCATAGCAAAAAGAACTAAAGAGATAAATTCTGAAAAATTTTATGTAGAATCACGGTGATCACCGTTATATCTAAAAGATGAATCCACGACAACGTACATGACAGGCTTTATAGACACATTGTTATCTCTATTAGGATTCATTGTATTTCTACATAAATTCCTCAAACAGGCTAATGATCAGACAACTGTGAAGACTGATGAGGTCTAACTTAACCAAGAAGCCTAGTTTTCACTATCCCATCTATACTTAATGCTCATTTCTCAACTCAGCAACATTACCCATGTCTGTATTTCCTTGCTTCTAAAATACCAACTTTAGATTAAACTAACTATATTACTGTCTTAACGGCTTGAACATCACACATATCCAGCAATCTCCTGCTTAATATCTCATTACTTCAAATTCTTATGGGGTCACGTCATTAATGTATTCGAGATTTTGGATGGAATGATCTATATGCTCTTTACTAAATAGTAAGATATGAAATTACTGCATATAGCGACAATGCATATATATATATATATATATATATAAGGGGAAAGCCATACCGCTCTAGCAGATGGTTCAAAATTACCGGCTTCCTTATCCATATCCTCTTTGTGATGCTGATGATTGTTGTGTTACTACAGGCTCAGTATTTACTGTAGTGGCACAACTGATTTTCCTGACAGCCTCTCTTTCCTTTCAATTACACAAAGCATAATATCGAAAAAAAATATATGATAGCTCATGATGTGAATTTCTCAAGAACAAGGCTTAATGCAAATGGCCTTCAATCCCTTCCCTTCATTAATTGACATTGCAGGATGGATGCTAATCCCCTTCCAGTTGAAACTCTGCAACATAGTAATCTTGAATCATGATCATATATAATAGCACGGTCCACACTAATGAGACATTGGGAAAATTAGCTCATGCATGTAACATTATAACGGAAATATACGGAAACCCCCAAAATGTAACTATGGTTCGTAATTGTGAGCAGACTGCAGACCATTTATCATCTCTGAGACTAAAATCACAGAGGAAATGAATATAGACTATAAATGATGCAAGATTTCATGGAAGACTTAGATCGCAGCCAAAATACTAATTGCTGGTGCTACATTACCTACCCAATCGGCTCTACAGTTTACCATATGAATCCTATATACAATGAACACATACACTACATAGAACAGAGAATGATACACAATTGGTCAGTATTCTTAACCTAACAACTTGATTTCTCAATAATTGAACAGAGATGTAGTTACCATCTCTCTTGTGTGTGAAATCAAAGGTATCAGTTAAACCTTTCATTACGTTGAAAAAGGACAAACAGAAAAAAAGGCCATAATCATTTTCACACTAAACATCCTTCCATATATTTTTGCAGAATCAAAGGGCTAAGTGCTAGGAATAGGAATACACCATGGGCCATATGCATCATCAGCTAGATGAAGAACTATATTCTCATCCAAAGTGAAACTAATCAACTATGAGGAAAAAAATAAAATTAAACTCTGATACGTATAGAAAAATCTAGGATTCCATAACCTGTAATTGTTACATGCAAAAAGAAAAAGTTTGAACAAGAGATAATAGGAAATATCTTAAGAAATTCGGGAACCCAAGCATCGGTTTCTAAAAAAAAATTGTACCAACAAAGCTCTAGATTTTAATCTGCAGAAATAATGGTTGAAAAAGAAGAAGAAGGAAGAGGTTTTCTTACCTAAACCTTAGCGACAAACAATGAAGAAGAAGGAGGAGGATAACCTGGCGACAAAGGGCGAAGGTGGTGAGCTCTGTCGCGAGGGGGGTGAGAGGCCAGGAGGGAGCTCTATTGTGAGGAAGCTGGGGGAAATACTGAGAGGGTTTTATAACTCTAATGAAACGACGACGTTTTTAAGCTGCATATTTCACGATGAACAAGATAGTTCGCCGGTAAAAGGTGATCTTACTTTTTCATAAGTAAAATATCCAACCTTTTGCTACCAACAAAAAAGTTGATCGTTAAAACAAGTTTTTAGTCATGAATTTATTTTCATGGCTTAAAGGCTGGTCGTTAAAAGATCATTTTCTTGTAATGCCTATTAGGTTGTCGATAGAAGGGGACTTATTCTTAAGATTTGATCCATTCATGCTAAAACAGATATACCAGATCACTTCATGGAAACGCTGAAAATAAATGCTTCTGATGTTTATTTTGTATTTTTCTTAGATCATATCTTCCCGTCTGTTTGTAGATCAAACATACCAGTAAAAATAGAACCCCTTCTTGTTTCCCTAACATGAAGGAATCATCATCCACATTCAAAACAGCTTACACAAAAAATTAGGGGCAGTTTTGTCATTTATATTTTTCTTCTAACATTCTGAAAGGAAATAGAGAAAATAGACCTTCTAAAATATTATTATTTTGTATGGATAATCTATACTAAGATTTGACATTGTCAGTGTAACGTTGTTGTCATTATGTAGTGAAATTTGATTGTCTCTAGTTTAACCGAACATGAGATCATCGTGTTTAATATGAACTATTGATCTATAAATCAACACATATTTTCTTTTTATTTAAATCACTCTTATTTTTTTTTATAACTTTTGTATTAAACTATGTGGGCGGCTATTTCTTATTCAATGACTCATGCCACCTAATATCAACTCATGTTAGATTCTAGTAGAATTTTAGAAATTTTATTCTAATATTTGTTGTATAATAATTTACATTGTCGTTGAGTTTAATATTCATGAGAATAAACAACTTAAGTTAGTCTCAAGAACAAAGTAAGTGACATGGAATTTTGCACACACAAAAACATGGAATCATAGATTACCATCTTGAATGGATTTCTTTCATATTTGTATATTTATCTTTATGTGAGACTAACTAAATACTTTGCAAATTCACTAGCATGATATACACATAATTTTTCTTTATTCAATTAGATCAATCCAAAACCTTAAATCATTGTTTTAATATGATTTTTTCTTTATTCAATCAAATTAATATAATTTTTTTAATCCAAAACTTTAAATTATTGTGTATTTTATTCGATTAGATTAATCCATAGCCTTAAACTGATCTGTTAATATGAATTTGGTCAGTTAAATTGTTCTTAACACTCTCCCCATATGTAGAACAAAAATTTAGTTTTATTAGTCATTCATTTTAAATGAAAAAGAATACCGTGGATGCATGTAATTGAGCTCAAGAAATCCTGTTGTAGTAGTACATAAGAAATATCACTTATCCAAAAAATTTATAGATGTCGAGTTAAAGAAAATTTCACTTTAAATCTTTGACATCAAAGATATAAACCTATATATATATATATATATAGGGGCGAGGCTACTCTAACGGAAGGGGCGCAATGCCCCCTTTGATTTTTTTTATTTTTTATTTTATATATACTAATTTATTTAAAATGTAAGATTAGAATATAATATTCTATTTTCCCCTTTCAAAAATATATAAATTATCAAATATGAAATATGCATATTATTCACCCACTTCAATGTTATAAAAGAACAAATTGTGTATTATTCGTCTCATTCAAACTTATATAATTATCAAAATGTATACTATTAGCTCATGTTTATTTTTATTATTCTAAAATTTTAATATGAATTTCCCCCTTAGCAATAACTTCAAGCCTCGTACCTATATATATACCTACCAGTAATTTTTTGCTTCTACTCAGCCTCAGCTCACTATTTGCCTTGTGGCTAACCCATTTGCTCAAACGTCTCGAGCCATTGCATAGAAAATGAACTATGTTGATTGAGTTCATTAATGTTTGATATGAGATAATAATATCAAGGGTAAAATACAGTTTTACTCCCTGCAGTTTGAGACAGTTTTCATTTTCACCAACCACTTTAAAAAGTAGTAGATAAGACCCTACAGTTACATTGTTGATTCACGTTTCCCCTTCCGTAGGTAAAACGCTATCATCGATTAATGAACCGTCACAAAAATCCTAAGTGATAAATTACACGATATCACATCACTCGAAATGTTTACCCCAACGGTCATGTCACTTCAACCTTTCACCAAAAGACACATCACCTCATTTTTACCATTTCCCAAAATCCCTCTTCACTCTCTCCCCAAATTAGGCGATCTAGGGTTCCTCTTCTCGAATCAATTCTTCCCAAATTAATCGAATCTTTTGTTGTGCTCGAGAAGTTATTTCTCTTCGCGGATGATTCTAGGAGGTTGAAGGTCTCTATTTCGAGAAGGTTGAAGTTCTCGAAAGGTATTTTTGCTATTCTTCGATTTCGATGGATTGCCTTGCTGGATTTTGATTTCAATATATTTTTCTATTCTTTGCATTTGTATATTGTTTCATTTTGCTGCATTTCAAGGAGATTGTTGTTGATTTTTATGAGTTTATTGTGGGTAAATTTTTGTTCGATCTTTATACTTGTAGATAGATTGTTGCTGGATTCGTTTTGTTGTCTTTCTGATTTTATCATGGATTGTTTGTCATGGATTTGTTTAGCATAGGAATTAGGGTTTCTTATAGGAATTAGGGTTCCTAAATTTCAAAATCCTAATTCCCCACAAGAACCTTAATTCCTAAAATTAGGAAACCCTAATTCCTAGGAATTATGGTTTCCTAGCTAATTTTAGGAATAGGTTCCCATGGAGAGCTAGGGTTTTAAAATTTATGAACCCTAACTCCCCATTGGAACCCATATTATTCCTAAAATTATGAATTAGGGTTTCCTAATTTTAGGAATTAGAGTTCCCTAATTTTAGGAATTAGGGTTCCAGTGGAGAATTATAGTATAATTGACAATTATTATAGTCTAATATTACAATTAAGGGGTTTCTGATATAACTGTATATTGATTGAGGTTGTTTTAATTACAATAATGGCTTCATATCCATTTTTAATTCATGTGCATCATAATGGATAATTTGAATGATCCACTCCTACAAGATACCTAAGAGGTAAAATTTCTATTTTTGATGATTGTGACTCAGATAAGATGTGTCTGCTAGAACTAGAAGATATGTTTGATTGTTCTGGTACTTTTGAATATACTATCATGTATTATGTAAAGCCTAGGGAGGATATGGATATGGTTTGATAGAGATAAGGACTGATAGGGAGTTAATGCAAATGTAGGATATTTCCACCAACTAGACTTATACATGTCTATGTTGCACATTCACAAGAGTCTTTGAATGCTGGTAATTTGATTGCTGATAATTGAATGTTGATAATGAGAATATGCATCATGGAGCAATGATAGTGATGCAAGTGTTAGTAGTACTGACTTAGAGGATGTAGTAGACAATGATTATGAGCTAAATAACAACGAGTTTGATGTTGGAGGGGTCAAGCCACAAGTGCCAGAAGTGGAGTTTGAAAATTCTGAGGATTTAAATTCTCCCCTTAATTCTAATGAGAATAATTATGAAGTTTTTCCAGAATTCATGGATGATAGTGACATACGCAATGTTATTTTTGAATTAGGCATGAAGTTTTAAAACATAGATGAGTTTAGAGATGTTGTTATGGCCCATGGTAGACAAAGTGAGTATGATTTGAAGTTCGTCAAAAATGAGGCATGTAGAGTACTGGTCAAGTGTACCGGCAGTGACTGTCCATGGAGATTATATACATCATTGATGCAACAAGAGAATGTCATGCATGTAAAGTCTTTGAATCCAAAGCATATGTGTTATAGAACCTTCCGAAATAGGCATGTGAGCCCAAAATGGCTTGCAAAACATTACATGGACATGCTTATGACACATCCTCGATGGAAGTTGAGTTATATTAGGGAAATGGTGAGGAATGACTTATTAGTGAACACTTCAGGAAGCCAAGCATATAAAACAAAACAATATGCTTGGCTGAAGATTAAAGGGACTTATACTAAACAATATGGTAGGTTACGTGATCACTGTGATGAAGATATTGAACTTAAATAAGGGTAGTACAGTGAAGATCCAAGGTGATAGACCTGAGATTGATAGGACTTTTATTTTTCAAAGGTTGTATGTTTGCTTAGATGCTTGCAAGCAAGGTTTTGAATGGTTACAGACCTATAATAGGCCTTGATGATTGCAATCTAAAAGGTCCTTGTGGAGGTCAATTAATGGTCTGGTATTGATGGCAATGTTGGTCTTTACCATATTATTTGGGCAGTAGTAGAGAATGAGTCAAGGGATTCTTAGGGATGGTTCCTGTATTTACTACTTAATGTTTAGGAGATGTGGATGAGTCCAAATAGTGAACTGTTATCTCGGACCAGCGAAAGGGATTGAAATAGACTTTGGAAGGTTATCCTACCTTTGTTCATAGGTTTTGTGTTAGACACTTATATGCCAACTTCAAGACCACATGGAAGGGAAAAATTTACGGGGATTACTTATGGAATGCTGCAAAGGCCATTACCATTACAGATTTTGAGAAGGAGATGAATGTGTTAAGTGAATTAGATGAAGATGCATATAAGTTGTTGAATGATCACCCTACCAAACATTGGCCCAAGCATGCATTCAGTGTGACTGCAAAGTGTGACATGTTACTTTATAACTTTTTTAAGACCTTCAATGCATACATTTTGGAATCTAGGGACAAGCCCATGATGACAATGAATAAGAATATCAGAAGGACTTTGATGAATAAAATACAACAAAAGAGGGTTGGAGTTATGAAGTATGATGGTCTCATTGGTCCTAAAATTAAACTGAAGTTGTAAAAGTCTGTTGAGGCTTCTAGAAATTATCAAGTTGTATGAAATGGGGAACAAAAATGTGAAGTTGATTCTGGAAGAGATATATATGTGGTTGACTTGGATGCTAGGCCTTGTAGTTGTTATAGTTGAAATCACTATAAGAAATATAGCTGCTAGGCCTTGTAGTTGTTATAGTTGAAATCACTATAAGAAATATAGCATTCTACGGAAATAAAATACAAGAGTTTCGGTTTCCACTTGTTAAAAACAAGAAACAACAAGAGAATTAAAAATCAAGTAAAATTTATTCATGTCAAAAGTAAAGAAAAAATTGGGAGGGGAAAAATAGAAGCGGGACACACTTAAGCAAAAATTGGACCACATCTCAAAATCATTTCGTTCTTTCGAGCTCTCTCACAGGGCTCGATTTTCTTCTCTGGAACATTATCTCAATCTCTCCCAGAGGGGCTCGATTTTCTTCTCCATTTTCAAAGAAGCTCTGAAAATTGTTGATTCTCTCTGAATAAGACCCTTGAAATCGTTGCTTCTTTCTTGGCACAGAGATCCTCGGACGACCTAGGGATATACTTCGACGGAGCTTATCCCTCTCAGACGACCTACGACTTGAAGATTCTCACTGATTAGCTTCTCTCTCACTCTCTCGTATAAAGATAGAGATACTAGGGTTTCATTGATTATCAGGTTTGATTCTCTAGTCTCCTTCACTTTTGAGTTTTAAATCTTTGCATGTCGTCCTTTCTCCTTGGCATCTCTGAAATCTTGTATTTATACTTCTTCCTGAAGACCAAAAGTTTCACCATTATTACCTATGGTTGTTTTGTGTGGTTATCTGATTTTCCCCTCCAATTTTTTGGTTTTTGATTTTACGTTTGATTTGCAGTGATCGATTTTTAAGTTCACTGATTAAATTTCTTCTGGTGGTTGTACTTTTGTGTCTGAGTTTTAACTATTTTGATTTTCTCATCGATTTTTGGAGTTTATGTACTGATTGAAATCATTTTGTTTTTGATAAACTGTTTGTTAATTCATTGGATTGAGATGAGAATGACTACCTGTCTGCGTGTATTTTCTTATAGTTTACTCGACTGACCTTTGGCGAACTTAATTTAGACTTAGATTGTATATGTATATGTTGCTCTTATTTTTTTCTCTTCTTTTGTTTGTCTTTATTACGATTTACGAATAGGAACAACGAGCATTAATTCATTCGTCAATTAGATATTATAATACGGGGTATTATTTAACTATAATCCTGCTGGACTATTGATGATTTTCTAGCTTATGGCAATCTTGTTGGATGCACAACAAAGGGCAAGAAGGTATGTCCTACTTATGGTATGAATACCCACTCACGTTGATTGAAATATAACAAGAAGTATGCATATATGGGGCATAGATGTTTTTTGCCACCAAATCATCATTTAAGGACAAAAAAGTTTGACAGAACTGAAGAGAAAGACAATGCACCTAGAGTCATGATTGGAGTCACCATTGTTCGAGAACTTAGTTACTTTGTGAATGATTTTGGAAAATGTACTAAGAAGAAAGGAAATGACTGGGGAAGTTACTACCATTTGGAAGAAAAGATCGATATTTTTTTATTTACCCTACTGGGAGGTACCCATTTTCTAAATTTATAGTTATATTACAAACTAATTGGCACAACTTAGTAAGATTTGACATTAAGCCATACATCTTTTATTTTGTAGGGGTTAGCGTTGTGCCATAATTTAGATGTCATGCACATTGAAAAAACACATTCGTGAAAGCCTTATTGGTACATAGTTGAACATGAAGGACAAATCGAAAGATGGGTATAATGCTCGTTTAGATTTGAAGAACATGAGAATTAGACATCACTTGCATCCACAAAAAAAGGTGATACGACCTATCTTCCAGTAGATCCCTCATACTTGTAGCCGTAAAGGATATACCTGTCTGACTTATGAATTGGTAACATGTTTGTAAATTTTTGCTGTTGAAGTTGTTAATTTCTACTTGTAGTACTTAAACATTTTTTCTTTTGTTTAGAAAATGAGTAGTCCTAATCCAAACTTGATAACGAGAGCGATGCTTGGATTGAATCACATAAGAGAAAAAATGGTGAGCCAGTGAATGCAGAAGGTGCTGAGGCTATTGTAAGTACATTTTTTATATGTGAAGGTTGAGTAGGTTTCATAAATTTGATGCTTTATCTTTGAGTTTTCATTATTTTAGCATAAACTGAAATGAGTTCAGGCTGAGCATCCTTGAATGTGTAACACAAAATTTGAATGATGGCGGTCTAGGTAAAGTTTTCGGCAAAGAAAGACATGGATGTGTGAGAGGCCTTGGCACGTGGGTTACACCTACAAAATTTAGTGTTTTACAACAATCTAATTCTAAGATGAAGAGGTTAGAAGATATGTGTGAGATGGTGCATGAAGATTTGAGGGAGATGAAGTCTACGATCATCAACTTTTTCAAAAATCAGAATCAGGTAATCAAAAGAAGTTTGATATCATTACTGGTATAATTCATTGACCTTCTTCACTAGTGCATTTTTTACTATTTATCAATGTCATATGGGCCGTCAAAGTGATTCAATATCAAATTCAGCTATACTTTCTCTCGTGGTAAGTTTTTTCTAACAATAATTGTAACAAGTGGTTATTTGTGTTTTTTTTCTTATACTTGTTTTGTTGATTTATCGATAGTGTCAACCTCATAGACCAACACTGGTTCGGGGGAAGTAGTCGCTGAAGGATGGTGGTCATCAAATGAGCCTACAGATCTTGTTCATCACGTTCCCCTCAGACCTAATGCTGTGAGAGTATGAGTTGATGTGACAAAGAAATCTGAAGCTTTTTTATGGAGAATAAATTCTTAAATGACTCGCATTGAAGAGGCTTTAGGATTTACAGTTGCATGGCCCGCTGACAAAGTTCATTATGGTAAAATTTAATCATTTTTATTATTTCTATTTGTACTGTTATACTGCATTAGGAGTTAAAGTAATTGAGATTATTTATCTTTGTTAATATGGATGTTATTATTTATGGTTAGATCTGTATCTGGAGGTATTTTCATCATTTAGTACTACTGGTTTTGCTGCTGAATTTTCTGATATCTGCCTAAGCCATAGATGTACTAGTGTTTAATTAAGGGAATGCCTGAACTAGAAGTGTAAGCTTATTTGCAGAACTGTTTATGAATAGTTAAAAGTAGTAAAATGGAAAGGGACATGAAGGGTTGTTTATGAATAGTTTAAATTCATGGTCATCTAGTTGAAACAAGTGTTTTGACAAAACTTGTGTTGTGGAAGATAAATGAAACATTTGCTATATCTTATTGTTGAATAGACTACAATTATGTAGTACTTGAATATGCATAATTTGTGTGCTTGAAAATGTTGCTTGGACTTGTACAGTGCGACAAAGTGACACGTGGTAGACTTGTTAAAGAAAAGTGAGATGTCATGTGACACTGAGGTTTCTTATTTACGTAGCGTTTGTTTTTCAAAGCTCTGTACTACTACGAAATTTTTTTATTAAGCAGTTAGTTGGACATGAGATGCTTCATAATAATGAAGTTGAGAATAATGATAAGAAAGAAAAGAAAAAGAACGGAGGATATTGATCAATATGTTGGTATGTATTTTCATTATACAATGAACTGTATCTTTGCTTACTTTATGTTTTTATGCAATTCTGCAAAATCATATAGTGTGCTTAAAAATATGCAGTGTCATTTTCTTAAAGTATAAAATGTTGATGTGAGCAACGTGAAATTATCTTAAAGTTACTGTCTTATTCGTTTAAATGCAGGACCTACAAACCCTTGATGATTTTCAACAGTCATCAAATTTTGAAGAGTTAAGCAGTGAAACTTTGAAGTTATTTTGTTGCGTCTGTGAAACTTTTAAATATTTTTTATTTTTTGAATAGCACGTTGTATTAGTAGAATAATTACTAATATTTTTAGATGATAATTATGTATGATACTTATGGATAATATTTTATGAAAATAAAATGATGTTTGAATGTCTTTTAGTCTATTATTAGTACATACTTTAAGTTTTGTTACTTAATGAATATGACCTGCTATTTTAAAGTTTCCTTCTCAATAATATTAATAGGCATCTCAAGATGTGATTCATCAAAAGTTTCATGCCAAGAGTATTATTGTTACAAGCTCCAGATAAGGCCTTCATCCAAATTAATACTGCTCATGGCCGATCGACTTCTACAACAATATGTTGTTGATGTGTATATAAAACTTAAGACAACACGTCTTGGTTTTTATAGAACCCAAAAGTCTCATATTAGATTTGGACTCTACCAAGGAATCGTTGATGTTGTAAATGTTGGAGAAACAAGAGGAGACAAAGTTGGGAGACGTATTGTCCTTCTAGCATCATTTATTGGAGGACCACGAGATATGCGCCTACATTATTTAGACGTAATGGCATTGGTACAATGTTTGGGAAATCTAACCTGTTTATAACAATGACTTGCAATTCAGAATGGAAAGAAATAAAAGAACAACTAAGAGAATGTCAACTCCCTCAAGATAGGCTAGATCTCACTTCAAGAATTGTTTGAGGGAAATTGTAAGATTTGAAAGACCAGATTTGTGAAGAAAGAAATACTTGGGGAGGATGCTGCTTATGTTTATGTTGTTGAATTTTAGAAGAGAGGACTCCCACACGTTCACATGTTACTAATCTTGAAAAGTAGGTGAAAATAATAAATGCAAACCAATATGATAACTACGTTCGTGCTGAGATTCCTGACAGGCAAACTGATCCTGTGCTATATGATGCTATGAGCAAACACATGTTACATGAAACTTATAGGCATTACAATGTTGATATCCCATGCATGGTAAATGGAGCATGTAGATTTAGGTATCTACGAGCATATAGCTCAAAGACGATGGGAATATATACGTATCCAATATATAAAATAAGTGACAATGGAAATCAGGTGTTGAAAATATTATTGGGTGTATTCCTATCTCTGAATGTGTCGTGTTTATGGGTTTATGGTGTGTGTGTGTGTGTGTGTGTGTCTATCTTTATCTATCTCTATCTCTATCTCTTATATCATATATAATACTAATTTAAACAACATAAAAATAATCATTTGTAGGTGAAAGTAAGAAACATGACTCTAGATAACTAATGGGTGGTCTCATACAATCCTTACTTACTCTTGAGATACAACTGTCATATCAATGTTGAGATATGTTCTGGATTAAAGGCCATTAAATATTTGTGCAAGTACATATATAAAGGACATGATATAGCATCTATGTTCATATCACAAGATGATGATACAAGAATTATTAATGAAATAAAAGATTTCCAAGATGCGAGGTGGGTTTCTGCACAATAAGCTTTATTGAGGATATATGATTTATAAACTTACAGCCGCACCTTCCGAATAAGCAATCAATATCTTATTGGGAAAAATAGAACTTGAAAGATGTAATTCAATGAGACCATGTCTCTAGAACAATGTTGACATGTGTGGCATCGATGAAAATGTGAGGATCTTACTATACAAGGAATTTCCTGAACATTATGTTTGGAATAGAAAGTTTTGAATATGGACACGGAGAAAAAATAGGAGAAGTAATATCTCAAATTGCTAGAGCAAACCTTAATGAAGGAGAGATACTATTTACGTATGCTTTTAAATCATGTCAAATGACCAACATCATTTGAAGATCTATTAGCTGTGAATGCAACACCATACTCCTCATTCAAGGAGGTAACACATAACAGGGTACTTTTAGAATCTGATCAAAGTATCATTGGATGTCTCGATGAAGTTGTTACATTTTAAATGCCGTAAACAGTTCGAAGACTATTTGCTACTTTGTTAGCTCATTATGAATCGACTGAGGTACGAAGATTATGAGACCTTTATTTTGAATATGTTTGAAGACTATTCAAAATCTGGTGAGAAATCTTTGAATGTCCTTATGCAATGTACTTTACGAGATACACAATCAATCCTTCAGTCTATGGGGAGAAGCATTTCACAATTTGACTTGCCACAACTAATAGACGGCTCATTCATTGAAAGTTCACTGAGTAGTAAGGAAATAAGTGATGAAGAACCGATCGAAGTCCCGTATATGGATTTTGAGGCTTTGTCAAAACTTAATGCAGAGCAAAAATATGCATATGATGTCATACTTGATAGGTCGACAACAAGTGAAGTCTAATTTTTTTGTAAATGGGCCTAGAGGAACTGGCAAAACCTTTTTACACAGAGCAATGCTAGCTAATATACAATGAAGAGGTATGATAGCCCTTGCAGTAGCGTCATCAGGCGTAGCGGCATTAATACTTCTAGGAGGACACACTGCACACTCCAGATTTAATACACCAATTCAGGTAAACAAATTGGCAATGTGTAGTGTATCCGTATAAAGTACCAAGGCAGAATTAATACGAAGGGTCAAATTAATTATATGGGATGAAGCACCAATGGCCATAAAGTTCACCATTGAAACTATAGATAGAACTCTTAGAGATATTCTTGACTCTTCAGAATTATTTGGAGAAAAAGTTGTTATGTCCAGTGGAGATTTCTGACAGGAAATACCAATCATACCGAGAGTAACAAGGCAACAAATTATTAATGTCAGCTTGGTTAGATCATATCTCTAAGAGAAGATGGAGGTAATTCCATTTGATGTAAAATATGTGAGCTCAACATGACCAACGATTTGCAAATTTCATATTATGAGTTGGAAATAGAACTGAACCAATGGATAAAGAAGACTTCATCACCTTACCAGAAGAGATAGTGATTTTGAGAGATGACCCAGATTCACTAAGATCGCACTTATTAATTAAATTTTTCCAGAGCTAGCAAACAATGCGTGTTCAGCTGAATATATGATGGAGTTTATGAGTTTTGTTGAGGCAGTTGATGATACAAATAACTATTATCAACAAGAATTTCTCAATTCACTGGTACTGAATGGTGTTCCTCCACATAGATTATTATTGAACAAAAAATGTCTGATCATGTTATTGTGAAACTTAGACCCATCTAATAGTATATGTAATGGAACTCCACCGGTATGCCATGACTTTGGAAAGAATATAATACATGCAAGAATATCTTTTGGACAACACATTGGAAAAAATGTTTTCATTTCAAGAATTTCATTAAGCCCGACGAGCGATGAATGTTACCCATTCAAATTTAAGAGAAACTAATTTCCTGCGTCTCTGTTTTGTAATGACAATCAATAAAGCTTAAGGACAAACAGTTCCTCATGTTGGTATATATATTTCTCAACACATGTTTTCTCATGGTAAATTATATGTTGAGCTTTCACGAGGTGTTTCGATGACAACGACAAAAATATTGTATATCGAGAAATACTCAATCAATAAATAAATTTCAATCTGTTTTAATTAGTAATTTCGTTAAAACAAAAATACTCTTTAACATTTTATAGCATGTCATTAATAAATATGTAATATATTAAAGTTTAAAACATAAATTGATTAACACGTGCAACGCACGTCCGCACCAATTAGTATCTTAAAACCTATATATTCTTTGACCTCAAATCACTTTATTCTATTAAATTTTAACATTTTCTCTATTGATCCTTAAAGTTTCTTCGTCCATCACAAAACCCTCTCCGTCAAATGTCTATTAATTCGACACATGCGCGGCGCGTGTTTTTTTTTTCTAGTTTTGTCATTCTTTTCAACCTTATAAGAAAACCTATTTTTCTTTTCTTTTTCTCGACTACACCCTTTACACTAACATCGAGGTCTCTAAGGTAGCTTCTCTCGTTTAAGTCGACCCCATTGCTATCCTCATAGCTATTGCCATCAACATTTTATACCCGACATCGAGAACCACATCCTCCACTCCCAACCCTTCCTCAAAATCTCCATCACTTGCACATGCTTGGACATAGTCCGCAAATGGTCTTGTCCTAACCCATATTCTTGGCCTCTACATTGTAGAGGCTCAAACTCACCTCATTCTGCCATCAACTCATAAGCCTAAAAACCATTAGATGAGTCTCAGTCCTAACTCATATTCTTTAACCCATTATAGAAAGTGTACATGGGTGCACATCTCGTCATTCAGATGGTTGACCGCTATGACTTTGACTCGTCAACGTGACACATGTCACTCCTATGAACTATTGCCAAGAGTTCTGGGGGTTGTGGTTTGGTAGGATTTGGACGAGGTTCGTTGTATTGGAAATGATATTTCTTCTTCCCATTTTGGGAATGGACTTAGTTCTTCGGATACCTCTCAGGACGGGTCTCAGATGAATATCACCTATCTCATTGATGTGGCGCGCTCTCCATGTTCTTCCTTCTCAGATTCGCAGTCACTGCACGTGACACATAACGTAATGTGAAAGGTGGCGTATATGAGAATCTTCCCCATAGATACCATGTCCCACGCGATTATGGTTATAGCAAATGATGATTAGATGTTGCCACCTCAACGAGCTTGTTGAGGTGTCATTATGTATGCATGGTCTACTGCCAATTAGTCAAGGGATTAATTAGAGTGGATCCCGCATGAAAGTTTCTCTATAAATAGAGCCTCCCCTTTTATTGTAAATGACTTTTTGACACTTTTGACACTTTAGCTCCATTTGGCATTTTCGCACATATTATTTGACTTAGAGAATTCTCTATGAATTCCTTCTCCTAAGAGTTGACTCAATGTGCTCGTCATTTACCATTCAAATCTCAACCTCCACGTTTCCAAGTTATATTTGTCGTTTATTGTGACTAGATCATACCAGTAACTACATTCACGTGACGTCACGGTCACACACCAATAACTCACAGCTTTTCTTATAAATATAAGGTGTCTAGCTTATTCATAAGGCATTCACTCTCTAACTCTCTAAATCATTCTTATTCTCAAGTTCATCATCCAATAATTGGATGATGTGTAACAACACCTCTCATAATAAATTTTCAGCATCTACAACAATTATAATATTTCTTAATCTCAACAGCTTATGCGCATGGCCTTAACTAAATGTTAAAAATGATTGCGTTTAGCCTTAAATTAAGGATATTTAAGTAGGTATGGCAAAAAAAAAGTTGATTTAAGGAGAGAAGTAAATTTCGTCCCTTGCTTCCACTTATTTAAATGGTAAGAAAAAGTTAATTATGACTAAGTCTTGACTAATTAATTGATATATCAACATTAGTTAATTTAGTAATTCATTTTAAAAAAATGAATCTATAATGATTAATATATCAATTAGTAAATTAATTTAGCCGGCATAAAAATATCCAGTTAGTTAATAATTTAAACTTGTTAACTTGAACTTCATCTTTACTCGAATAATATTGGTTATTTTTATACCTCATAACTTGAGAACATCCTTTCAATTGGATGAGTGAAAAGAATGAATGAAAATTCTTTTTTATTTTTTGACTAGTTGGATGAGTGAAAAACTGAACTGAAAACCACCCATCAATTGAGCAATTATCTAAGTCACAATTATGAACAGTTAATTGAAAAATAGTAAATTTTTATTCTTGAAAATAATTTCTCTCCATACTTAAACCAAACACTGAAATATATTGTTTACGATTTCTTTTTATTCTATTCGTTCTTTTCAGGATCCAAACACATAGCTTAAAGATCATCAAAATGTTTGATTATCAAGAGAAAGTGCGCGGAAAATATGATTAGGTTGTTTTCTTTTTTTAGATAATAATAAAAACAATTAAAACAACATGAATCAATACTAATAATTAAATTAATAAAGATTCCATCGCAATAAAAATTATAATTTTTGAATTAGGAAGCGGAAATTAATTTAGAGCTTTTGCAAAATGTTCAGATGAATACTAATAATTAAACTGATAACATTCCATCGTAATAAAAAATATAATTTTTTAATTAGGAAGTGGAGATTAATTTAGAGTTTTTGCAAAAATGTCCAAGATGGAGATGATGTATTTATTGAGGATGACATTAATTTATAGTGAACATTTTATGTAATGACTAGTAAAATATCTGTGCTTCACACGGTATTAGACATAAGTTTTAATTTGAGTAATAAAAACTAAAACATTTACCTCACTTAATATGAAATGTGTAATTGTAAGGTGCATCCTTACATTTTATAAGCCAAATAACAGCAAATAGATATTTGAGTCTTCGGACAGTATTCTTTAGATAATTGAACAAAGATATGTAATTCTACTTTCTGGAGACTTTTTTGGCTGGTTTCAGTAGTCAATTAATTTACTTAATTCTTAGATTCTTCTCCTGCAAGTATTTTTGAACACTTTTGTTATGATTTTTTTAGAGTGTAAGTGTACACTATCGTTATCAAGTAATAAAATTTTACGAAGTTAAGCATTGTTCATATGATTGATTGATATTAAATACTAAAATCAACTAGACCTTAATCCTAATTGAGAATGACGAAAAAGTTGAGAGTTTTAATTAAGTTAAAATTCTAATAAAACTAAAATGATAAAAATTTGATAAAGATAAAATAATTTAAATTTGAATAGTTAAAAACTCTAGGTTTTCGATTTCACCAAACCAAACATATAGTAAATTTCAAATCTCAATCAATCAATATTTATAAAATTATTGTTAGCGAATTTTTCTAATGTAATTATCAATATTTCTAAAAAATCGATAACAATGAATAAAACATACTAATCCCACATTTCTGTCAAGATTAAATAAATTGAACTTATTAAGTACAAGAAATTATAATTGTTACACTAGATCCATATTTATCTCTAACTTATGAAATTCTAATGATATTATAAACAAAGAAAAAATTTAATCATCACTTCTCAGTCTCAGAATTAAATTCAAACTCACGCAATAGTTGGCTAGATAATCACAAGCATTAAGAATAAATGATAACACTCAATAATGCTGAATAAACATCAATTGAATTAAAAATCAAAATATATGAACAATCATGGTTTGACTACGTCGTAGCCCTAGATAAGACAATTAGAACATAATAAAATAAGAAAATATCTTAATAATATTCATAAACATAGAGGAAAAGAGAAGAAAAACTAGATTTGAGAATGAATTGAAATTAAGATCTATCTCCCGATTTGATCCGTCTTCGTTCCCTCTCCAAAAAGCTCTATTCTTTGCCTCCCACGTCCAAAAAGTAATCCCCAAAAAAATCTAAAACATTTTATTTTTGATAAGGATAAGATTGAAGTAAAAAAATCATAAAAACAAAATATAGAATCGCGTCAGCGTCGTGATGCTGGCTCTCTACCCAGGTTCGTCATTTTCACGATTTATCCGCATTTTTCCTTCCAAATCTTTTCAAATCAATTCAAATGCACTAGAATATCTTGCCTACAAAATAAAAGTAAAACAAACATAGATCAAATAATAAAACTCAAAGAACCAACAAAATTAAAGTTAAGATGATCTCAAATGTATGTGTGAAACACACTCATCAAATACCTCCAAGCTTAGCTTTTTACTAGTTCTCGAGCAAAATAAAAAATAAAAAAATAAAAAAATCAAACAAGACAAATAATAAACTCCAGTTAAGAAGAACTACAGACATAATGGTGAAATGTTTTGACAGACTAAACTTGCCTTAGAGTTTTCAAAATAACAATAACTCCAGAAAAACTTCTGAATTGTGATCATGTAGAATTTTAACACAAACATCAACTTACATTACTCTTTATAAAACCCTGATTGCGTGCGTGTTACCTTAAGTCGTCCAACTTCTTAATCTCAAATGAGTTTATGGAACCAAGTCTTGCAAGAGCGGATCCATTAATCTATAAATAGATTAGAACTTCACATACCAATTTTGCATGTCACTTTCCACTAATGTAGGAAAACCATAACACTCAGGATAATTAGGACTTTAGTAGGCTTGTAATGTATGGCTAGGGTTTAGGGTAGGATATTATTTTAGCTCAATCTTTACCCATAGCCACACATGCATTCTAGGATTCAACGAGCTTAACTCAAATTTTCTTGTAACGCCCCCAAACTTGTCATTCCACCTCTTGAATTATCAACCATACTCAACCATTCTTTTTCTTGTTTTTTTAATTTGATTTCCTTATGCTTCTCTTTTTCTTAACGAGCTTTCACCTAATAGCTCCCAAACCAGTTGGTCTTAGGGTATTAGGTGTTAAGACAACCCTTCAAGCTTAGTCACTCAAGTTTAAGAGGCTACGAAATCAAACTAATTCACAAGTTTTTTTAAATATATCAAAACTCCTCACATCCACCCAGATAGTCATAGCTTTAAGTATTTTCCTAAAATATCCAAATACTATGAGTAAAAAGGGTTACTAGGGAAAACTTTTTATAAGGTTAGGAAATTATAATGGGTGATAAAAAAATATCTATTTAGGCTCAACATATATGACTAGGGAAATAATTATGCACAGGTTGACTTGGAAAGCTTAAACGATCCAAAGATGGCCTAAATCATGTCCTAAGTATAGTGTAGCCTAAAATTTCACCTCGAGCAACAATCAAACTGGTTCTAGAGTTCTTATGAGATCATAATGATTCCTTATGATATAAACCTTCCTCTAAGCAAAACGATAATCAAACGCTCAAGTTAGGTGCTCAATATGTCAGGATTCTCAAGTGAAATGCAAATCAACAATTGTTTCAAATACACCGATACACAAATTCATCATTTTTCTCAAAATTATCAATAAATCAAAACGATCTCATCATAGGTGTTAGTGTTATCTAATACAAAACCATAAAATTTTAATTTTTAACAAAGCCATCACCCCCAAACTTAAAACTTTCATTGTCCTCAATGAAAAAAATGTAAAAAGAGTATGTAAAGAGGACTCCCCTGAATAAGGATGAGCCTTCAACTTCGTCATTCTCTGCATTGTTCGTTGTTTCCAACTAAGGGGAAAAATGGTGCATGAGTCAAATTTGTCCATAGTATTTTAACTTGAATAAACCAAAATAAAATAAGAAATAAATAAATAAATGAAAATAAAATCAGGTTGCCTCTTGGTAGTGCTTGCTTTAATGTCTTCATCCATACGTAATGATCATCCAAGCTTCACTTATTGTCCACTGGCTTTGAAATTCCCTTTGTCTCAAAAATTGACCACCCAAAGGCCGTTTTGTGCTCTCTCAACACCCTCAGTAGCTTGTCTTCTTGTTCACCATTTAACGAAGCAGAGATAATGACAGGCAGAGTGGATGCTTCTTCCATAAAGGTGTACCGAAGGTGAAGGTCTGACACCGGTAGTTTTTCAATAGATGGTAGGTGTCTGGGTTTACTTTATCCCAATTCTGCACTATCCACATGTAAACAACTATTCATATCATTTGAGTGTTTGATTTCTTTGAAGACATTGAAAATTACTTGATCTTCTTGCACTCTCTAAATAAGTTCTTATTTTTACACATCAATAAGAGTTCTTCCCGTAGCTAAGAATGGTCTACCAAAAATAATTGGAATTTCTTAGATTTTCTCCATCTCAAGTACAATAAAATTAGCTAGGAAAATAAGTTTATCAACCTTTACCAAGACGTCCTCATAAATTCCCAGTGGATATCTGATAGATCGATCAGCTAGCTGTAAAGATACCATCATGGGATTAACTTCTCTAAGACCTAGCTTCTCATAAACTGAATATGGCATCAAATTGATATCGGCTCCAAGATCACATAGAGCCTTTTCAAAATATGAAGTTTCAATGGTGCAAGAAATAGTAAAACTCCCAAGGTCCTTTAGCTTCATAGGTGAGTTATTTTGTAAGATGGCACTACACTCCTCAGTAAGTGCAACTGTCTCATACTCCTCTATCTTTATCTTGTTCGAGATAATTTTCTTGATGAATTTGACATAGCTCAACATTTATTCCAAAGCATCGGCAAAATGGATGTTTATATGTAGTTTCCTAAACACATCAAGAAACTTAAGAAACTGCTCGTTCAATTTTTGCTTCTAGAATTACTGAGGGAATGGGATATGTAGGACATAAGGTGGAGGATTATCGAGAAAGAGCTTTGAATTAGGCTTGTCTTTTTTCTTTTCTGAGTTCTTAATAAAATCACTACCTACAACCTCAGTTTGTGCTTCAATTGGCCGAGATCTTTCAATTGTTGCTTTCTTCGATTCTACTAACTCTTTGCCATTAAAAAGGGTAATGTCGTTTACTTGTTCTTTTGGATTCTTCTTCGTATTGCTCGGTAGAGAACCTTGTGGTGTCTGAGTTAGTATTTCTGAGAGTTGACCCATTTGAAGCTCCAAATTCTGAATAGATACAGCTTGACTCTGAATACTTGTTTCGTGGCTCTAAAGTGTAGTATCTATTCTTGCCATAAATTGAGTCTATTGACTGTGAGTTGGGAAAAAGCATCTTCTAAAGAAAATTTAGGCTGTTGAGGATGAGTAGTAACTGGTGGTTCATCACATTCCGATTATTCTTCCAAGAGAAATTAGGGTGATTTCGTCACCCTTGATTGTAAGTGTTGAGAATGGGTTATTCTGCTTGCGGTAATTCTCAACAAAATTAACATGTTCTGACTGAGAAGAAGCAAAGGGATTATCAGCTTGACATTCAGTACTAAGATGAGGTCCATTGCACAAATTACAAAATTCCAGTGAAGCATGAATAACACTAGCATTGGCGGTGAAAGAGCTCAATTGCTTAGATTGTACGGCTACTTGAGCAGTAAGAGCATCAACTTCATGAAATCCATGATTTTTTTCTCGGTACGTTACGATCAATTGGCCATTGATAGGCATTAGCAACAATTTCTTCAAGCAAAGCATAAACCTTCTCATGTGTTTTACCCATTAAAGCTCTTCCTGCTGATGCATCCACTAATGTCCTCGTTGAATTCTCAAACCCATTATAGAAAGTTTGAAATTGTAGCCATTCAGAGTGTCCATGATGTGGGCACTCTCTTAACATCTCTTTACACGTCTTTCAAGTTTCATAAAGAGACTCCATATCATATTGCACAAAGGTAGTGATCTCATTCCTCATCTTGACTGTTTTAGTTGGTGGAAAGAATTTAGCCAAAATTTCTCATACAGTCCATTCCAAGTGGTGATTGATCCAGCGGGCAAAGAGTTCAACCAACTCTTAGCCTTATCTCGAAGTGAAAATGGGAATAATCTCAGCCTAATTATATCAGTTGAGACATTGTTGCATGAATTTTGAGAAAAGTTTCTATGTGAATATTTGGATCATCATTAGGCAGGCCATTGAATTGATTTGCTTGCACTATGTGAATGGTAGCCGGCTTAATATCAAAATTGTTAACATTAAGAACATGGCGTTGAATGGAAGATGCAGCCTCATTGACCACTAGTATAGCATAGTCTCGAATCGCCTAGTTATTTTGGTTGTTCACAATTTCAGGATTTTCTCTGACATCTTCTATGGCTTCTTGAGGTTGTTCAGAAGCTTTTCACATCACTTTTCTATTACAATGACAAGTTCGATCAATTTCCAACACCCTAGAAAATCCCTGAAAATTCAAAATAGTAAACATCTGTAAATAAATAAATAAATTAAGACTTGAAGTAAAATTAAGGATATGAAACTCCAATATTAATAAACAAAATCAATCCCCGACAATGGTGCTAAAAACTTGTTACGATTTTTTTATAGTGCAAGTGTACACTATCGTTGTCAAGCAATAAAATTTTATGAAATAGTGTATCGTCAACATAATTGATTGATATTAAGTATTGAAATCAACTAGACCTTAATCATAATTGAGAATGACGAAAAAGTTGGGAGCTTTAATTAAGCTAAAATTCTAATTAAACAAAAACAATAAAGATTTGATAAATATAAAATAATTCAAATTTGAATAGTTAAAAGCTCTAGGATTTTCGATTTCAATGAATAAAAAATATTAATCCCAAGCATCGATAACAATGAATCAAAAATACTAATTCCACATCTTTGTCAAGATTAAATAAATTGAAACTCATTAAACACAAGAAATTATAATTGCTACACTAGGTCCATAATTATTTCTAACTTATGAAATTCTAATGATATTATAAACAAATAGTAAATTTAATCATCACTTCTCAGTCTTAGAATTAAATTCAAAATCATGCAATAGTTGGGCATACGATCACAATTATTAAGAACGGATTATAACACTCAATAACACTGAATAAACATCAATTGAATTGAAAATCAAAGTATATAAACAATCATAGTTTGGCTACGCCGTAGCCTTAGATAAGAAAATTAGAACATACTAGAATAAAAAAACTTCCTAATAATATTCATGAACATAGAGGAAAATAGAAGAAAAACTAGATTTGAGAATGAATTGAAATTGAGATTCGTCTCCCGGTTTGATCTGTTTTCGTTTCCTCTCCAAATAACTCTTTTCTCTGCCTCCCACGTCCAAAAATTTATCCCCAAAACAACCTAAAATATTTTATTTATATACTAGGGTTTGACAAGGATAAGATTGAAGCGAAAAAATCACAAAAAAAATCTAGAATTGCGTCAGCGTCACGACGGTGGAAGCTAGTGTCACGACTCTGGCATACTGTAACGCCCAGCGTCGCGATGCTAGCTCTCTACCCAGGTCGAGTCCTTTTCATGATTTATCCTCATTTTTACCTTCTAAATCTTTCTAAATCAATCCAAATGCACTAGAATATCTTACCTACAAAAGAAAAGTAAAACAAACATAGGCCAACTAATAAAACTCAAAGAACCAATAAAATTAAAGTTAAGATTATTTAAAATATGAGTGTGAAACACACTCATCAACTTTAATACACAAATTATATCAAACAACTAATTCTCAGAGAGAAAAGCAGTGCTGCAGGAAAAAATTCCATGAACAACATAAAATATATGAATTAAATTATAATCATGATCATTCTCAATTGTTTGGACAAAACTCACAATTTGTTGCAATGCTAGTACAACTTTGAGTGAGTTATGATGACACTTAATATACATATTCAAGTTTGAGATCACCTTCTAGAGAAATTTATAATGTGTAGCTTTCTTTTAATGATATTGCCAGTAAAATCATTACTTCAACATTCTCCAAGTATAAAAGAAATAAAGTTACATAGACAACTCTGAATGCTAATATACTTCAAAGAAATTACAACGAATAGACAAGTCTAGAAGTATGAGTTATGAAATAGCTCGGTGTTTTTATTGGGTAAATGACAGTTTTTGGTGTGTCACATCATCGGTTTGTTTACCTTAATTTCATGTTGACAGATTTACCCTCAATAAGTTCTTATGAATGGTTGATTGTGTGAGTCCACTATAATTAGTTAGTACAATAAAGAAAAATTAGTTTATATATTTACGGTAAATTAAATACGAAATTTTTATTTTTACCCTATTATATTCAATAATGAATTATGAATTTTCGGTTATGGAAATATCTTTCTCCATAACCAATTGATAATATTTAGGATAAAGACAATTTTCCATAATTTTAGCTAATTCGGTTTAATTGATTATTTTTCATTGTTATCAAAAAAATATAATAATTCAACATTAGGTCTACCAGTTCACACGCAATTAACTTTCTTCATCATTCATCTTGTTTTTGAACCTGCAATTCATACATCAATTTTTCAAGATTTGTAATAAAAAACCTATTTGTTTCGTCGATTGAACATGGTTGACGACTATTTACCTTTTATTTCCATGAAATTAGGGTAAATAAACTGTTTCCATGAACGTGGTTGACGACTATTTACCTATTGAACGTGGTTGATGACTATTTACCTATTGAACGTGGTTGACGACTATTTCTATGAAATTAAGGTAAATAAATTTGAAACCTATTTGTTTCCAAAATTTCAAATTCTTATTCATTTAATTATTGATTGTTGAACACAATTTACGTTCTTTATTTATAATTTTAGGTGGGATTGCAAGAATATTGAAATTTAAAATTGATGTATTTGTGGTTAATGATATTTTCAATGGGATTTTTTGTTTTTGATTTAATTTTGAAAACATCATTAATTAGTTGGTTGATAAAGGATTATGTTGGGGCTGATTTTAAAATTTTATATATTTTATGATAATATCTTAGATTATTTTCTTATTTTTTAAAACAAATAATGTTTCATTATCCCATTATTCGATTTTTATTTAGAATTTCGGTAATATTCCATTGATTTCACGAATTACAATCTTTAGATTTTAGTTTTTTATTTTAATTTTTTCTAAATTGAATGACTTACATTCTTTATTAAATTGACATAAAATATGGATATTGAAGCTGATTTACTCTTATATTGATAGTTGTGCATTTTTTTCAAACTCTAATTTCATTACGAAATAATATTTTACATTTATTGTTTATAATTTATTCCTAAAAAAATTTAAACTTATTTTTAAATTATCATTTATTACGGTAGTTGTTGATAACGTGGTAAATTTAAATTTTAAAATTTGAAAATATATAGTTTCCTTAGTTATAAGTATATAGATTGATATATTATTTCCATTCGATTGATCAATATTTACAATGTAGTTGTTTTATATAGATTAATGGCATTATGGTCTAAATTTATTGACTGTTTTAGAAACCTACTATTTACTTATAATTTTTGAAACTCGACTATTTTTTGACATAGTACTAGTAAATTTATCTATTGAAAATTTTCCCTATACTTTAATTATAATTTCATAAAGTACATCAAATTATTAGTTTGAAAAGTAGCAAAACATAGGCCAAAGAAATACGCTTAATAAATGACGAAAGAAAATGGGATATCAAAAAGACGTAAATATGTATAAGAAATATTACATAAATACACATATTTAACAAAAATACATATTTATCATATATATTTGTGAAACTTTGGAAAGTGTCATAGAAAATCAAATGTTAAAATCAACTAATAAATGATATTTAAATTCTACTGAAAAGGAAAAAGAATGAATGAAGAATACATGTTTACTAAGAGTTGGTATGAGTAGATAAGGTAAGATTTGAGACACTTATAATATTCAACAAAATTGATATTAAAATTTAGGATTTATGAATAGGAAAATAAAAGTTATACGTTTTGCTTTATATTCCCGTCATTTGTCATAAATATAATGAAAATACTAATATTAACGAACACAAAAAGAAAACAAAAAGTCAAACGAAATATTCTTAAAAACGTTTCATTTCGCGTGGTGTTTAAATGTCTCCTTTATTTTGCCTATAGTTGTGATATTTGAAAATTTTCTCTTAATTTTTAAAGTTTCTACTTGTTAACTATAATTAGTTGTTATTTAGTTTAGTTATATGTGGCTTAGTTTGACGGTTGGGTAATAAGAAAGTTTATGATTTCCTTTTCTTGCTTCTACTTCTTCGACCTCTTCCTTTCTTTCTTCTCCATTTTATTCTTCTTCTTCAAGCTCTTCTATGTATCTTTAATCTTTCCTTTTATCTATCCATGGTATCAGAGTCATAAATATTCGCGTTAATGACTTCCAATTCATTTCCCGCCTCTGAAAACACTACTCAAAATACCTCTTCGAATAACAATGATTCTCAGCCCCAAAACACGGTTCAGTACACATTCTCAAATAATATTGACTTGAAACTTCATTCTCCAATATTTCTTCTTATGAAAGTATCAAATCTCCTCTATCCTCAAAGCCCATTTCGTATTGGGTATATGATGGGTCTAAACCTTGCCCAAACAGGTTTTCTTTCTAATGAAAAAAGTGAGCTCTCTCCTAACCCTAAATTTGATCTCTGGCATTCTCAAGATCAGACTTTATCACCTTCATCAATGCCACTCTATCCCCTATGGCACTATCCTACGTTGTGGGTTGTCAAACATCCAAAGAAGTCTGTACTTCTTTAGAGAGGTGCTTTTCTTCCATCTCAAGATCAAATATCATCCATCCCAAATCCAACCTTCAATCTGTCACAAAAAGAGTGGTGAAAATCTTAATTCTTATATTTAACGGATCAAGGAGCTGAAGGATAAGCTTGCAGCTATTTCAATCACTATTGAGGATGAAGATATCATCATCTACACTCTCAACGGGCTTCCCAGTGAGTATAATGTGGTCAGGACTTCCATAAGAACCAAGGCAGATTCTATGTCTCTCGGAGAACTTCATGTTCTTCTTAAATCTAAGTAATTTCTTGAAACTCAAAGCCAGCAACACGACACCCTATTTCAATAGACTCCTCTTGTATCTGCTCAAAACTCAAATTATTTTAAGGGCAACAATAACATAGGTAGAAATTTTTGACATTTTAGAGGTGCTGGCAAATTCAATAATGGTAAGTTCAACAATGGCAGAGGTAAGAATTTCTTCAACCCAACTCAAAGCACCTCCATTCTTGGTGCTCCTCTCCTTTCACAGTCCACTCAGTCTTTAATCAATAATGGTGTCCCTTATTCTCAAGATACATCTTTTCAAGCTTCAAGAATTAACTGCCAAATATGCCAGAAGCCAAGCCATTTTGTAGTTAACTACCATCACATGATGAATTTTTCCTATCAACATAAGAATCCTCCTGCAACTCTTGCTGCCATGGCCACCATGTCTTCTCCTCCTTCAACCTCTAATTCTCAAGTTTAGTTGTCAGACACTTGGTGTAACTCTTACCTTACTCCAGAGCTAAGTTATCTTTTCTCTCCTTCTAAATACAGTGGTATTGATAATGTGGCCATAGAAAATGGACAAGTCTTACTAGTTTCTCACACTAGCTCATGTTGTCATTCATACTTCTTCTCATTCTTTTAATATGCCCAAACTACTTTGTGTACCTCACTTGTCTGTTAATCTCTTTTCTGTTTACAAATGTTATAAAGATAATAACTGTGTTTTTTTGTTTGATGCTTCTTATTTCCTTATACACGGCAAGGCCTCAGGTCGAGATCTATGCAAATGACTCAGTAAAAATGGTATTTACCCTATCCCCTCTTCCATACCTATTAACAACACAACTTCTTCTAATGTTTCGGTTGCCTTTCTTAGACAAAAAAAACTCAGATAAATTGTGGCATGAAAGGCTTGGTCATTTCTCCAATAATATTGTTAGGCACATAGTACATAATGCTAATCTCCCTTGTAATTCTACTAGGTTTTCAGATTATTCTCATTACATATGTACAAGTTATCTTTAGAGTAAAATGTAAAAAATTCCTTTTTCCCTTGACTCAAACTCTTCCACTATTTCTCTCCAAGTTATACATAGTGATGTATGAAGTCTCTCCCCTATAACTTCCCCTAAGGGATACAAGTACTATGTCTCATTTATTGATGATTTAACTAGATACACATGGATATTCTCTATGTTAAACAAATCTGAAGTGTTGTCTATATTTAAACAGTTTAAGTCATTTATTGAAAAGCATATGGCACATAATATAAGAAATTTACATACTGATGGGGGTGGTGAATATGCTAGTCTGTCTTTTATATCTTTTTTGCAATCTCAGGGAATTTATGATCAAAAGTCATGCCCCTACACTCCTGAGCAGAATGACATTGCTGAAAGGAAGAATAAGCACATTGTTGAGACTATCTTGGCTCTTGTCCACACTGCCTCTCTTCCTCTCCAATTCGGGTTTGAGGCTTTTAGCACTGTTGGTTTTCTCATTAATAGAATGTCCTCTATTACTCTTTATAATAAATGCTCGTATGAGTTACTGTTTGATTGTAAACCTGACTATAGTTCTCTTAGAGTTTTTGGGTGTGCGTGCTACCCATGTTTAAAACGTTTTAACACGGATAAATTGCAGTACAAAACTAGTCAGTCCATTTTCTATGTTATCCTCTTGATTTTTAAAGGATATCTTTGTATCCTATTACTAGCAAGCCATATACTTGTAGACATGTTATGTTTTTTTATGGAAGTGTTTTTCCCTATGCCACTGTGAAAACTAATTCTTCTACTGCATCTAAACCTGTGCAATCTGTGTTGAATGACACTGCTCATATTGTTTCTCTTCCTTTATTGCATAATTTCATTTCTGATGCTCATAAAGGCCTGATTCTATCACTTCACACACTGAACAACCTAGTTATTGTACATTGCATGATATTTTTATCTTGCATGATCAACCTAGTATACCTGTTTTACATGATAGTCTTGTTCTCCCCAATATTTCTCCTCCTGCATCTTCTTTTATTGATCATACTGCCTTAGTCCCTTCTCAACCTTCTAGGTTCCCCTCCTTCCTTGATATTTCTGAAGCTTTGAGCATTAACATTAACATTGATCCTCCTTCTTCCATTTTACCTCCTTCTACCAATATTGTTCCTCCTACTTAAACCAACATGCACAGGATGACAACCCGATCTAAATCTGGTATTAGGAAGAAACATGATTTACTTTCTTCACATATATCTCAAGAACTTGAACCAAACCCCTTCACTTCTGCCTCTTAATCACCTAAATGGATTGTTGCCTAAAATGAAAGAGATTTGAACTACCTTAATAAAAACAAAATGAGAAGATGGAAGATCAATAGAAATAAAAACTCTCCTTCTTTCTCTTTTTCACTATTTTCTCAAAACCTCTCTTTCTCTCTCTAAAATCTCTTCTCTTCCTCACTCTCCTAAATCTCTCATTTCAAGTGAAGACCTCCCCTCTATTTATAGGCAAACTTAGGGCTTCACTTTTATCTTTTTGTTCATTTTTTTAGTCCTTGGACAAATTTTCTTATTTTTAGGCATTTAGGCTATTTTTCAAATCATACACATAGTCTTAGACTAGTATATGGGCAAAAAAATAAAATTTATATTTTTAAAGTATTGGACCAGAAAAAATATGGTATCTACAGCTGCCCCTCTTTGTTCACGCTTCTAAACTTAGAAGGTGTACAAAGTTGTAGATAAGTATTTTGATCGAGAAAAAAATATATAGATAAAGGAAATAGAAACTAGACTTATTCGGGTTCTATGTAATGACAGAACTTATGAAATGGATCTGTATAGACACAATCTTCGACCTCGACTCAATCCGAGTTCGATTTAACCCTATAAATTGAAACGGACCGGACGCTGACACCGGGTTTCGACCGCGACAAAGTCGGGTTCGATTTAACCTAAGATAAAGAAAGGACGCGAACCTGGATATAGGCAGACTTCGACCTCGACTCGATGCGGGTTTGATTTACCCATAGATAAAGGAAGGGCGTGGACCTGGATAGACGCAGGCTTTGACCTCAAGTCGATGCGGGTTCGATTTAACAATATTAATTGAAATTGACCAGGCGCTGACACCGGGCTTCGACCACGACAAAGTTGTGTTCGATTTAGCCAAGATATTTTAAAGGAAATGGACATGGATAGACACAGGCTTTGACCTCGACTCGATTCAGGTTCGATTTAACTAAAGATGTTGAAATGATATTTGATCTGATATTTACAAGTTTCATATGGTGCAAGAGCTAGACTAATGCATGCTCTAAATGTTGGAAAGTCATGTATGGATTTCGAAAGAATATCTTTAAATGATTCATGCACTTGAATTGCATCAAAACAGATTAATACGATGCATGTCTATGCGTTGTAATTATTGAATATAATTGTAATCCTCTAATCGTGCTTTAGCCTTCGTTATGTGCATACCAACTTTCTCGTGATGACTTTTCAAATTTCCCCTCGTTCTCAGACCGCCTTTCTTAGTTTCTATTCTTTTTTTTCTTTTTTAATTAGCTTTCACCTAACTAAGTTTATGTTTCTGAGTTATTTCAAGAGTAACTAATGATATCTTAGAATTTAGAGTAATAAGAAATAATGGAAATAAGGAGAAGATGAAATATATGTATTTTCCAACTGAGAAAGAAAAAAGGCTCTTCATTGATGATGAATAATGTTTACAAACGATGATTTGGAAAAAGAAAAAAAAATGGAGGAAGAAATTCCCCAGTATTCAAGACAACTCTTTTTAAAAAAAAAATATTTTCCTCCCGAGAAAGCCTTCTTGACAATGAAAGGTCCTTCGTTATTTGGGGTCCACTTCCCTTAGTGATCATTTTGATATAGGAGTATCTTTTTCAACACCAAGTCTTCTTCTCGGAAATATCAGGGACGCAATTTTTTGTCATATGCGTACATCATTTTTCTTTGATATAATTGCCCTCTACATAATGCAGTCAATCTTTTTTCCTCGATGAAATTCAATTGCTCATATCGTGTTTGTACCCACTCTACTTCTTCTAATTTCGCCTCCATTAAGACTTGAGGGAGGGAATTTCCACCTCAATTGGAAGGACCGCTTCCATGCCATATATCAAAGAGAATGGCGTTGCCCCAGATGTTCGGACTGATGTGCGGTACCCATGCAATGCAAACGGGAGCACCTCATGCCAATCCTTATAAACCTCCATCATCTTCTCTACGATCTTCTCTACGATCCTTTTTATGTTCTTATTGGCTGCTTCCACTGCTCTGTTCATTTTTGGACGATAAGGAGATGAATTATGATGCTTAATTTTGAATTGCTCACATAATTCTTTCATCATCTTGTTATTTAAATTTGTCCCATTATCTATGATGATCCTTCCAGGTAGACCATATCGACAAATTATTTCTTTTTTAATAAACTTAACAACCGCACTTCTGGTTACACTCGAATAAGAACTTGCGCCACCCATTTGGTAAAATAATCTGTAGAGACCAAAATGAAACGATACACGTTAGAGGCTTTGGGTGTGATGGGACCAATGACGTCTATGCCCTACATAGAGAACGGCCAAGGCGCGGCCATGACATGTAAAGGGGATGCAGGTACGTGAATTTTATCTGTATAAATTTGACATTTATGACATTTCTTGGCGTATTTGATATAGTCAGATTCTAGAGTTAACCAATAATATCCTGCTCTCAAGATTTGTTTGGCCATCATATGTCCATTAGTATGAACTCCAAAAATTCCTTCGTGAACTTCCTCTATGATTTGATTCGCTTCCCTTGCATCAACACATCTTAAGAGCACCATATCATGGTTTCTTTTGTAGAGTATTTCACCATTGAAGAAGAAACCCATGGACAAACTTCTAATAGTGCGTTTATCATTCTCAGAAGCTTTGGATGGATATTCTCCATTCTTTATATACTGCTTGATGTCGTAATACCATGGTCTTGTGTCTGGCTCTTCTTAAATACTCATACAGTGAACAGGAAAATCTCACTTCTCAATTTTTATAGGTTGCACTTCTTCCTTAAAGTCTGCGGTGAACATGGATGCTAGAGTTGCCAGTGCATCTGCAATTTGATTATTCTCTCTGGGTATATGGTCAAATGAGATCACTTCAAAAGTTTAGCTTAACTTAGTTACATGTTTGTTGTAAGGTACCAGCTTAGAGTCTCAAGCTTCCCATTCCCCGTTTAGTTGTCGTATCACCAACAACGAATCTCCATATACTCGAAACTTCCTTATCTTCATATCATAAGCTGCTTGAATTCTCATGGAATATGCCTCATATTCTGTCACATTGTTTGTGCAGTCAAAGCATATTTTTCTGTGAATGGGAACAACTTTCCCTCGGGAGATATGAGGATTTCCCCAATTCTATATCCTACATCATTAGATGCGCCATCAAATAACATTGTCCACAATTCTGGATCCATAGATTTTTCTTCATTTTTTTAATATGAATGATATGTTCTCATCAAGAAAATTAAACTTCATAGGCTCATAATCTTGCACTGGTTGATCTGCAAGATAATCAGTAAGTACACTTCATTTTATTGACTTTCTCGTGACATAAACAATATCATATTTCGTGAGCAACATTTGTCATTTAGCGATTCACCCAGAAAGTGATGGCTTTTCAAAGATATATTTGATTGGATTCATCTATGAAATTAATCAAGTGGTGTGGTATAACATGTACTGTCTAAGCCGATGAGCAGCCCAGGTTAAGCTTTGTCAAGTTAAACTTTAACTGGAACTTTCTCAACCGTTCAAATAGTTTTCACAAAGTGACCGTATGATCTTCCCTTTGACGAGATTTGGCAATCATATCATCAACGTACACTTCGATTTATTTATGCATCATATCATGAAACAGTGTTACCATTGCCCGCTGGTAAGTCGCCCCTGCATTCTTCAGACCAAATGGCATAACCTTATAACAAAATGTACTTCACAAAGTTATGAAAGTCATCTTTTCACGGTCTTCAAGAGCCATTTTGATTTGGTTATACCCGAAAAAACCATCCATGAAAGAGAAGGTTGAATGTCCTGCAATGTTATCTACTAAGACATCGATATGGGGTAATGAAAAATTATCCTTGGGGCTTGTCCGATTTAAGTCTCTATAATCGATGCACACCCTTACTTTCCCATTTTTCTTCAACACTGGGACTATGTTAGCAACTCATTCAGGGTATTTTGCTACTTCTAGAAAACCCGCATCTATTTGCTTTTTAACTTCTTTTTTGATCTGTACCAGCATGTCTGGTTTCATTTTCCGTAACTTTTGTCGCACTGGTTTACTTTCGGGCATAAGTGGTAAATGATAAACCACGATATCAGTGTCTAGACATGACATATCTTGGTAAGACCATGCAAAGACGTCAATATACTCTTTGAGTAAGTCAATTAATTCTTGGCGGGTTTGGCTTATCATAGAAGTGCCGATTTGGACTTCTTTTGTCTCTCCCTCCAATCCCAAACTTCTCACCTCCGTTAATCTCTGGATATGGTTAAGTTATTTTTTCATCATATTCTACCATTCTTAAAATTTCCGAAGATGGTTTGAAATTATCCTCATCACTTTCATCTGACTCTACGCTAAGAATGAGATTGTCAAAGTTATTGCTTATGCTCTTGTTTTCAAAATCATCATTCTCGAACCTGAATCGGATTATTGGATGAAAAGAAGGCGAGAAAAAAATAAACATTGCATGAGTATGAACAACATTTCAGAAATGGAAAACGTAGACATAAAAGGAAGAACAAAAAGAGCTGGAATTATATTTATCATTAGCAAAAGGAGACGAAACAAGTTTTTAGATTTTCATTCAAAGTGATGACATGAAATAGAGGAGAACATAGGCCTATAACAATGAAATTCCTAAGGCATTAGGTAGAATCATTAGAATTTTGGCATGAACACATTACTCTTGAAAATTCTCGAGAAGCACCGGTAGCTCGGTGACGTCCCAATTGTTAAGCTCATGATTTAAATCGTATCGAGAAACCAAGTCCTCTGTACTTGCACTTGATGATTTTCCCAAGATTGTGTATATTGAAAGCTCGGCGATATTATCTTCAAGGTCGTACTACTCTACTATAGTCGGTTCTTCGAATGAAATTTCCCCAATTCTAAAGGATTTAGAAATATGGGGTATGATCGTCATTTCCATATCGAATTCCCTATTTTCGAGCCTAGCAATCCTCTTTTCTTTCTTTTGAGCTTCCACTCTCCTTCTATCAGCCTTGGTCGGTCTATATCTAAGCCCAAACATTTGTTCATTCTTGTCTCACTCGATTAACTTATTTATGCCTTGATGCTTACCCCCGAGTCCTTTGCCTGGCTTGTATCCCCCTTTTATCATCAACTTTGCCATCATTTGAGATACTTTTGATAGGTTTGATGTTGAACTGAGTTTCCCACTAGCAATAAATGTAGTGTTCGCAATTTCAAATGATCGAAATGAGCACTCTAATGCTTCTTCTGCCGCCTTAACATACGTGATGGTAGCCGGCTTGGATGCCAATAAATCTTTTTCCCCATATATACAAATGAGTTTATGATCCATTATAAATTTCAGCTTCTGATGTAATGAAGATGGTACGCCCTGGCAGAGTGAATCCATGGTCGACCTAAAAGAAAACTGTATGTTGGATTTATGTCCATCACTTGGAAAATAATATTGAATAGACATGGCCCGATTCGGATTTGTATCTCTATGTCTCCGACTACTTCTCTTCGGGTACCATCGAATGCTCTTACTATCATCATGCTCGGTTGCATATGTGTTGCGTCCATAGGGAGCTTTGCTAGTGTGGATCTTGGCATTACATTTAGAGACGAGCCATTATCAATCAATACTTTTGCGATAACATAATCCCTACATTTCACGGATATATGTAGAGCTCTGGTGTGTCCAGTACCATCGGCAGGGATTTCATCATATGTGAAAGTGATAAAATTTGGTGCGGTAATATTTCTCATAATTCCACTTAACTTCTCCACCGTAATGTCATGACAGACATATGTTTGATTCAAAACCTTCAATAATGCTTGGCGATGTGGTTCAGAATTCAGAAAGAGTGACAGTAAAGATATGCGAGCAAGTAAGCGATTGAGTTGTTCTATCACCTTATACTCACTTTATTTGATGAGCTTAAAAATTCACATACTTCTTCTTCAAACACTGCTCTTTTTTTCTCTGTACCTCTTATTATATCTGGGTCTATCACTTGGCCGCCATGCATTTCTCCTTGAAATTCATGACCATTGTCGCCTTCTTTGGCTTTCCCTTTCCTTTGCCTTTCAAACTCATCGCTTTTATCCGTTTTCAAAACTTCTGGCGTGTAGCATCTTCCACTCCTCGTCATCTCACCTACTCTCGAAATATTAGTTATGGGGAGATCGAGGTCAGATGGATTTAGCGCTTGATTTTTGTCATTACCGCTTGTAATGACCTTATATCCGTACGTCCATAGTACTGTTCTTGAATCTTTATAAGCAAACCCACCTGGTATTTGAATGGTGATAGGCATCGGAGCATAAGACGTAGTGGTGTGAGTTGACTTTTCCTCGTAATGTATTGTAAGAGATTTTGGGATATAGGATGACATTTCAACATTAAATTCAGATTATTCTTTAGTTATCATGAGGACTAAAGAGTCATCTTCCTGGTATTCTCTTTCTCCTTTATGACTTATTGTAAGTATATTTGCATCCAACAACTTTTGCATTTTCATTTTAAAATCAGCACATTCCTCAATTATATGCCCCGTCACATTCTTATGAAACAAACAATCAAAGTCATGCATATGCTTCCTAGAAACGCCCTCATCCTCTGAGCGTGTTGAGGAGGTGTACCCTGCTCTAGAAAAAAGATGGAAAAGTGTTTCCATTGACGTGTTCACATCTTCCACATCCCTCTTTCCATATGAAAAATATTCCTCAATTGCATTTACAGTAGGATTCCCACGATTTGGTTGAGGGTTGGAATTGATATATGGATTCCCATTAGCCTTTAAAAATTCAACCATCCAGCCTTGATCATTGCATGTACTCTACCTTTTAATGTCGTGCAATTCTCAGTCGAATGTCTCACTGCCCAGCATGATAATCACATCGAGCAGTCGAATCATACCACCTTGGGTATGGTGGTTGTAGAGGTTCATAAGGAATTGTCACCAATTGATTATTCTGTATCAATTGAGGTAAGAGTTCTGTATATGACATGGGGATTGGATCATATTAGACAAAACGTTGATTATTTCTATTTCCCCTCAGAGGCTGATCAGCCTGGCCAATATTTTACTGGTGAGTCGATGGTCTGAAACTGGGTCTTAGATTGTTTTGAAATGCTGATTGTTGAGAGTGATAATAGTACGGAATTTGTGAGGTATTTGCCACATATGATGTCACAGATTTGGGTTATTCACTATACTTTGGAAATCCCGGCCTCGAGTTTACAGCTTGTGATGGGTACCCAAAATTGATCGTCTGTACATCCCATTTTTTTCACTTCAACGGCGCCCCCATTTTTATGGATGATGTATCAGATACGACTTCCAAAATTCTTCCATTCTTTACCCTATATTCAATCATTTCACCAATCACTATAATGTCAGAGAAGTTGTTTGAAGCATTTCCAATCATCCTATCGTAGAATTGAGATCTCAAGGTGTTGATAAACACTGTAGCCATCTCCTTTTTTGACAAGGGGGTGTACTTGAGCAGCTAATTCCCTCCACCTTTGCGCATATTTTTTAAAACCTTCAGTAGCTTTTACTCCATCCTTTATAGATCCAGACGATCAGGATCCATGTCTATGTTGTACTTGTATTGTCTTAAGAAAGCATAAGCTAAATCTTTCCACCTCTAAATATATTGGTTATCCAATTGGATATACCAGCGAGATGCAGCCCCTGTAAAGCTATCTTGAAAGAAATGAATCAGCGGCTTATCATTATTTGCACAAACAACCATCTTTCTGAAGTACATAATAAGGTGGCTTCTCGGACATGTACTATCATCATATTTTTCAAACTCAGGTGGTTTGAATTTGTGTGGGATGGTAACATCTGGGACCACAAACATAATTGGGTGGCATCGATGGTACCATATACATCTGACCCTTCAATGGCGCGCAATCTTTCCTCTAAAAAGTCCAGTTTATCTTTCGACAGCGGGTCTTAGCTTGGTTTAGTAACATGCATCTACCTCTTTGGGTCATTAACATCGGGTGTGATGACTGGCTCATTAGCGAGTTCGCCTTGTGGGGTGAAAGCTTGGTTGTGGCCAGGTGCCATTGTGGATGGGTTGTACCCACTTTTCCCTGTCTGCATCATTTCTTGGACACTTGAAAATGGATAGTACTGGATATTTATTGGTGGTGAAGCATGCTGAAAGTGGTCGGTCTGATGACATTTATAGGTTGGAGTGAACCCAAGAGGGTAAGGTGGAGTATCGTTTGGCAGTTGATTTTGTGATGATTGAGCCCCTTGCGGATTTTCAAGACAGGCTTTTTCCTTACTCACGGCGAGAAGTTCCAGGACTCTTGCCATTTGCTCTTTCAGATCCCTAATTTCTTCTTTCATTTCCTCTCGTGATAGCTCTATTTCTTGCTCATCCATGACCCTAACTTCAGCTCGCGTTCGATAAGAATGTCGGAATTGACGGGCTTTCTTTGAAAAGTTTTCTTAATAAATAAAAATAAAACAATGAGATGGTAGATTTTTCTAATGGAGAAGAATAAGTAATAACAATAATAATAATGAAAGTAAATTTATGCATGAGAAATGATATTGTGCAAAGTGAAAGTCCAAAAGTACTCAATTTCATTCACTTAGTAGAGTCATCCACTACATTTGAGTATGTAGAAGTCAAACTACACTACTCCGCAATATGAGTTTATTCTTCCAAGAACTTAGACAAGTTCTCCCCATTAGGATGGATGGGCAAAACATGTTTTTTCAAAAATGATGCTTGTTCCGCCAAATTGCTCGCTCTCACAGCCATGCCTTTAAGCCATTCTATATAGCATGCCCTGATCGTTGCCAAATCAAGTCGTGCTCTTGTTGCAGTAATTGGTAATCATATCTCAGTGCATCAACATTAGCATCATTATTTCTTGCCAATTTCTCTGCCACGTTCTGATACGCTCTAACTTGGTGCTCAAGGCTTGCAATGGCTTTCAATAGTTCTTAACTATCATTTGGTGACTCAGTCTTCCTAACTTTTTGATTCTTTAAATCAACTTGTAAATTATCAGCGATTCGTCGTAACAAGTCATATTATTTTTCTAACTCAACGATGTACACATTCTTCTTATAGATAGCCCTTTTAACCTCTTCTAAATCCTCTTGTACAAGCTTATTTTTCCTTTCTAGCTTCATGATTCAATCCTCTTGTTCATAGATTATCACTCGCAAATTCTCGTTGTCCTCTGCCATCCTTCTGATTTTGTTGTTCAGTTTGCGAGTGTCAGTTTCCAACTCTAAGTTTTTCTGCTTCAGATATTCTTGATCCTCAACTTTGTTTCTCAAATCTCTGAGTTGTTTTTCAGCTTTGATCATGTGTTGGCCAAACAAATTCGTCTCGATTGTTAGACGTTTATTTTCTTCCAAGAGAGCTAAATTCTTTTGACAATCCTCATATAACTAATCCTGCTCCTCATTTTTAACAATCTCCTGATAAACTTCTGGTTACTTATGTGATTGTAAATCGTCAACTGGTAAGGCAATAGTTACTTTGCCTCTGCTCTCAAGCCGCGTTTCATATTCCTTCGTGCAATTCATGTGATTCTTCTCATTTCGCACTCTTCTCATTATTTTCCAAGCTCCAATTAGCTGCTGTAATTTTTGTTCAATATCTTGAGAATCGTAATTGATCTTAATGTCCTTTAATGCGTGCGTGGTAGGGACAAACTGTCTCATGTATAGTTGATGGAACACCATTAGCGGAGCATAACTAGTATAACCCCATAGTCCTGAGAGCGGGACCCATTGATAGTCACCCCATTTGTAGATCACTCGATGTCAACGACATCTATTGGGCTTTCTAGATAACATTCTCATCTTTCAACTTTGATAGGTGTGAGAGCCACACCCTTTTTGTGGGAAACTACGGATTTCATTTGTCCATTCTAAATTCTGCACGGGGATTCTCATCTTCATCCATGGACTTGAAAACTTAACTTGAGGACATTTGAAATCTGGTGGACATCTTAGATGGCTGAGAATCTAAATACACAAAAGAGATGGAGAGCCGATGAACTTCCCTTTTCTAAGTGCTCGTATGTGATTTAAGGAGCGAAAAGTTTCAGCTAGAATTAAGATAACAGGGTTAACACCATGTTCAACTTGTAGGAACATTTTTATCACTTTATCATCCATATAACCTTGATGTTTTGAAAACAACACGGTGCCATATATACACAGAGCATAAAGAGCCATATCCTTATCTTCCTTTAAGACATTTTTGGCGAGATCTAAGAGGTAATCCAGCGGCACACGCTCATTCCCCCTTTAACTTTCAACATTTTCCCAATCTCAAATGCATGGACAGTATCCAAGAGCTTAGATAAAGCTCTCTTCAATGTGAGCCTTTTGTCGTAATTATAAACTTTATCCGTGCTTTGCAGCAGGACGTTCAGTAGGGCTTGATATTCTTCAATTGTAGGAGTAAGATCAATTGTTCCAAAGGTGAAACATCTGTATAGAGGGTCCTAGAAATGCATTAAAGCTTTATGAATGGAGCATAACTAGTACAACCCCATGGTCCTGGGAGCGGGACCCATTGATAATCACCACATTTATAGATCATAGATGTCAACGGCATCCATTGGGCTTTCCAGATAACATCCTCATCTTTCAACTTTGATAGGTGTGAGAGCCACACCCATTTTGTGGGAAACTACGGATTCCATTTGGCCATTCTAAATTCTGCAACGGGGATTCTCGTCTTCAACCATGGACTTGAAAACTTAACTTGAGGACATTTGAAATCGGGTGGACATCTTAGATGGCTGAGAATCCAAATATGGAGAGCCGATGAACTTCCCTTTTCCAAGCGCTCGTATGTGATTTAAGGAACGAAAAGTCTCAGCTAGAATTGAGATAATAGGGTTAACACCATGTTCAACTTGCAGGAACATTTTTATCACTTTAGCATCCACATAAACTTAAATTTTTTAAAACAACAAGGTGCCATATATACACAGAACATAAAGATCCATACATTTATCTTCGTTTAAGACATTTTGGGCGAGATCTAAGAGGTAATCCAGCGGCATATACTCATTCCCTCCTTTAACTTTCAACATTTTCTCAATCTCAGATGCATGGACAGTACCTAAGAGCTTGGATAAAGCTCTCTTCAAAGTGAGCCTTTTGTCGTAATTATAAACATTATCCGTGCTTTGCAGTGGGACGTTCACTAGGGCATGATATTGTTCAATTGTAGGAGTAAGATCAATTGTTCTAGAGGTGAAACATCTATACAGAGGGTCCCAAAAATGCATTAAAGCCTTGAGAACGGGATCATTGACTGTAATATACAAAAGATAAGCGATGCAACCATATTTGCCGACAAACAAATTTTTCTACTCCGGTGAAAAATCCTTCCATATCATCTTCAACCTCTCCAAGTTAGTGTGTGAGAACTCTATCTTAGTGATTGATGGTAGAAGAACGACATCCTCTTTTTCCAAACAATCTCCTTTTCGATTCTGCGTTTCCTTTGACCATTGGGCTACCGTAACTTGATCTTCTATCACACTCGAAGTAGAAGTCATGGTCTCTAAAATATGAATGAATTGAATACTTCTCTACAATCCCTATTACGCAACATGATGCATGTATGCAAAAAGGAAAGATGAAGTCACAAGTGAAACAAAGGGAAAGAAAAGAAATGTTTAAATAGCGTAGGACATATATACATGAACAAAATTAATAAGATATCATAATTAAGCAGAATCTCTATTTCTATCAACATTGGTCATGAGATGGGCTTTAAAAATAAAATGCATGTGTGGTTGGGCTCTCAAATCTCTTAATAGGCTCTCAGGTTGTCCTCATTATTATCCGAACGGAGTAACAGGGCCCCCCTAACGGTATCCTAAAAGGATCGATTTGAGTGAGAACTTTCGTGAGCCTGCACGGGAACCGTAGTTTTATGAAGACATTCCACTACTCATTCTCGCTAATCCTAAAGGGAAAGCCCAGGTATAGAGCTAGTGTATATGTGTGAAATTAGAAATTATGTAAAGAAATATACTTCGTAAAAAAAAGACAAGTACAACTACAAGCACGAATTAGAAAAAAAAATAATGAATCAAATAAACAAACAAAGAACCATACAAAAGGATAGGTTATGATGATATTTTGGCTTGACTCTCTATTGATCTAAAGATGGTTAGACCAATTGTTTGTCCCTAGTGGAGTTGATAAGCTGTCGCAACGTGCATGCGACACAGAGCGGCGATTGAAAAATCATTTTTTGAAAAAAAAATTTCGGAGTTGTCACCAATCATTTTAGGACGTGATTGGTCACCCAATTTTAAAAATCAAATATTTTAGTCTGCAAAAATTTAAAGTTGGCTCGGGAGTCATTTGCGTGTGGGGAAGGTATTAGCACCCCACACCGCCCATTATGAAAAATGGTTACTAAATTTAATAATCAAATACTATCCAAATTATTTTTTAAATAATGTTATAAAAATTCAATTTTGAATGTCCCATTTGGTACATTTTACATTATAAAAATGAACAAATAAATTACCTTCAACGGGTGGTATAAAGACCATTAAAAATTATTTTTTTAATGAAAGCTTTATTGGAGTTACTCTCGGTATCCTAAAAATAACTCCTCACCTCGGTAGTTCGAGAAATTTGGTATCCAAAAATTCTAAAGTCCATCATTGGATTTTTTTTAGTGAAAACTAAATAAAGAAATTTACAAAATTTAAATCAAATTGTTATAGTTTTAATTTACGAGCGTTAATTCCGATCATAAAAGAATAAAATAATAATCACATACAACCGTGACATATGATAATAATACATAAATAAATAAGAAGAGATAATAACTATAAATAAAAAAAGAATAATGGAAAGGAATGTTAGAGATGATAAATATGTATGATAAATTTTAAAAAAAATATGTAGGGTCAAAATAATGAACAAGACGTGAAATAATTAAAAATATATATAAAAATAAATTAAAATAAACCAATAATATCTACTGAAAAAAATAGAAAAATAAACAAACATAAAAATAACAAAAATAACAAAAATAAAATGTAAACAACAAAAGAACTAAAAAAAATTACAGAAGGTGACGTCACCCTCTGTCACTTAAATTTTCATATTTTTACGCATATATGTATATATAATTGTTTAGTAAATAAATTAATTATAAATTTTTTATGTGTAAAATAAATTAATCTATAAAATAAATGTTTAATTTCGTACATAATTAGCATGAGGATGTTTTTTTACTACATGGTCTATTAATTATAATTTTTTAGTTTTTCACCCAATGCTAATCAAATAGCAAATATATAATCATGAATAGTAACTAATTTAAACAAGTGTCACTAAAAATAAATAAATAATTTTATTTGGGATATAAATATACCATTTTTTTTATTTTGAACTACTTAGTTCACTAATTATCATTTTTCCTTTCTTCCTTCATTGCTAGGAATGATCATGGATGGTAACTAGTTTAAACAAATGTCACTAAAGAAAATCCATAAAACTTTCAAAATAAAATAATATTTGTTTGGGATATAAATATACCATTTTTTTATTTGGACCACTCAGTTCACTAATTACTATTTTTCCTTTCTTCCTTCATTGCTAAGAATGATCATGGATGGTAACTAGTTCAAACATGTGTAACCAAAATGATGGTCAAAAATTAAAAAGAAAAGAAAAGAAGACTTGTAAGAACATAAAAAAATCAAAATTTAAATATTTGCATAATCTTGTATAGAGGTTTTACTCTCTATTTTATGCATTTTTATGTATGAGAATTTATCATAGAAGATCTTTTCATCAAATCTACACTTTCAACCCATTAAATGGATGATTCACATTGAGTTAATTTGCACTTATCAAAATTTTATCTTCATTATCATTGATTGAGTTGATGACAAAAAAATTTCATCTCAAACTTGTAGAGAGATAAACAATATATGAAAATAAAACTTAAGATTAAAAGTAGGAGAATTGATAAAGAATGAGCAAACAAACCTATATATGATAAATGAAACAAAGAAATATCAAATACATGAGTATGAAGAAGAGAGATGATTAATTAGAATGAACAAAATATATTGTAAGCTAAAATGTAAGAGATTTGAACTACCTTAATAAAAAGAAAATGAGAAGATGGAAGATGAATAGAAATGAAAACTCTCATTCTTTCTCTTTTTCACTATTTTCTCAAAACCTATCTCTCTCTAAAATGTCTTCTCTTCCTCACTCTCCCAAATCACTCATTTCAAGTGAAAACATCCCCTCTATTTATAGACAAACTTAGGGCTTCACTTTTTTAATTTTTGTCTTTTTGTTCCTTTTTTTTATTTTTAGTCCTTAGACAGATTTTCTTATTTTTTAGGCATTGGGCTATTTTTCAAATCATACACATAGTCTTAGGCTAGTATGTGGGCAAAAAAAATAAAATTTGTATTATTAAAGTATTGGACCAGACAAAATACGGTATCTATAATTATCTATGATCTTAATCCTCTCGTATTAATACAAGATCATAGTTTCATTAATGAATATAAAATTTTTAGATATTTATATAAATTATTCAACAATAATTTAAAAGAACAATTATAAGAAAAAATGTAATTCTCTTTAAATTTCTTATAAAAATGTCAATACGCATACTTTGAGGGCATAACCCCAACATGAAGAGCGTACAAGCAATTACGGGCATCTCTGATATCAAATGACTTAATATTGAACTCCTTCCACTTCTCTACTTTCGTTATCCATTTTATCTGAGGGCATTGAAAAAGAGCATATGTTGTAGATTCCACATTGCCAAAACATAAGATGCCATAAATATGTGTTATCATCATGAGAAACTATTAGTCGTTTATTTTTTTAGGTTTTGCTACTTTAAATCATTCACAATTATTTAACGCGCGCTCAGTCGGTTTAAGCATATACAGTCTGTTTATAATTCTAGCATGACAAATATCAAATCTATTCAAAGAAATAATAAACTATTTATTAATGAAAGAAACTTAGAATAACTGTTCTTGCAAAAATGAAAGAGAAATCAAATTCCTCGAAATACCAGGACTATAATAAACATCGTTCACAACTAAGTAATTATATCCAAAAAGTAAACAGATTGTCCCTAATGCTTTAGCTGACACGAGCGCGCCACTGCCAACTACCACTATTGAGAGATATGATATGGAGATGGAGGTCCTCTTTCATTATGTTCCAGCACTACTCCTGAATCAATCAACCAAGTAGAAGAGGAGCAAACCAGGTGCAATTCAATCCTTCTTCCTGGCAATGATTCCCAAAAAAATAAAACATCACTAGATCGAGGCCCAATTCTATGGGGACTACACTGTATAAGAGAATGACTAAGGTATTTGCCAATAGATTGAAAGAAAGGATGGCTCTTTAAAAAGGGCGCCCTCCTAATCTCATTTAGATAGGAAGAGATATTGATGATTATCCCAAGGACCTCACCATCAGCCATCTCCCTTGACGAATCGAGTATCTACAAAGAAGAACATACATGGTTAGTCGCTCCTGTATCAAGTATTCAGGATGACAAATTTTATTCCACTAAATAAGCTTCAACTACAAGTAAATCATATTTATCTTTCTTTTTCAGTTTAGAGAGATACTTGTTACAGTTTCTCTTCCAATGACCTTCAACCCCACAGTGGAAAGATTTTCCATTGGGATTGTTGTCTTTCTTGTTCTTCTTGACTTTCGGCGATGTCTTCGCTTTCTTGACTCTTTTGTTCTTACTCTTGTCCTTACGATTGTTCTTCTTTCTTTTCTTGTTCTTATTAATATTGGAAGAAGGCTTTTGCTCGACAACATTTGCCTCGCCCTCTTTGGTCATTCTAAGGTTGAGTGACTCAAAAGTTTATACTTCATTCAACAATTGGGTCATGTTAAATTGTAACTTGTTCATATCATAGTTGGTCGTGAACGTAGAAAAAGTTGGTGTGAGCGACTCTAGTATGACGCTAACTTGAGTCCACTCATCAATGGTCACCTCATGTACTTATGCCTCGTGTATTATGTTGATCATGTTCAAAACATGTTCTCGAACAAAAGTACCCTTCCTCATCTTAGTTGTTATATAGCTCCTAGTGGCCTCATGATGACTTGATCTGCCTGCTACCCAAATAGGAAGTCTCCATACTTTCATGCTTGGTTCTCAAAAAATCATTCATGCTCACAAGCATGTAGCACTTCGCCTTCTTGTTTGATATGATCCAAGAATCATATTTGTCCATTACATTCTTAGGAGCGTTAGCAGTGGGCTCCTCAGGACATTTCACATTAAGAACAAACATATGGTTCTCACAAATCAGCATTAAATTCATATTTGATTTCCAACGTACGAAATTATCACCATTCAATTTCTCAAGAGCGAGTAAAGCAGTAACAGGGTTGCCCATGGTAGACATAATATTGATAATTAAAATTAAAAAAAATACATGATCCAATATAATTGATAAATATCTAGAATTCAAAACGTAAATGTGATGCATGAATGCAATCATAATAACACACATAAATTTAGCATTTACTAATCATGATAAAACAACCCAACGATTAATGTGTCGTCTTAAGGTTGCTCAGATTAATCTCAGACTGTCTATGAGACATTCTCATCCTTATTAATTAAAACTTAAAATATCTCATATTTTCTCTTTTAACAATAAAGTATCACTTGTTCAGTTAAGTCACAACTATCAACATGAAAGCTTAATTGTGACTTTGTGAGTGTAACCCATCATTTCAGATTTCATGATTTCATTTAGAATATGTCACCTTAGGGGCGGTCATAACTAAATTACATCACTTCCTCCTATCTTCTTAAGAAGTCCAACTTTGATATTGGTACAACTCGAAACCTTCCTTAGGGAGATGAAAACAAAGCCATCTCGAGGCCCTCACTGCACCTCACGATGTTTTACTAATGATGGAGACCATAGGTTACATTGACATGTCAACCTTCTCCCACTCACTATTTTAGGATAATGTATTTCTACTTTAATTAATCAATTGATACCAAATTAATTACTAGTTAAAATAATAACCCTATGAATATTTAATTATCAGTTAATCGAATCTCATTGATCTAAGTTCATTAAATTTTCTAAAGCGCCTAATTATGTAAACTTAGATTAACCAATTAATTATATTCATCAAACTTTAATAAAACTCTTTTACTAAAGTCGGTTAATCTAAAGGTTACTATAGTCTTTAGTGTGGTGTGATTACCAAGTTTTAACTAGTTAAAACCTAACGGTTTACATGCAATTGATTTCATAAGCAATACATATAAACATATTAGGACAATCCTAATAAATCATGTTTCTATAGATGAGATGCATGATTAAATTAAACTGTGTGAGATTTTCATGTATGGCAAGTGGTCGACTAATGCATGGACATGTTATCAAACATAACAATTGAATAATTATTTAACAATTAAATAAAATAATAATGGACCGAGTGACTATTAAGTATTTTTAAATTACAACCCTTGAAGTAAATAAATAAAATTACAAAGCGGAATTTGAGAATACATATTTCTCAAATATTGCCTTCTCTGCCTTATGCCCATCTTCATAATCTTCAAGCTTTGAACAAAACCCTTTTTCAATTAGAAAAACTATTTTTCATAATTAAAAAAATTTCTATAATTATCTCTTTTAATATAGTTGACTTTGATTTAGTCAAATAAATACTTTATTTGATTTTTTCAAATTTGGGTCAAACCTAATCGGCCTATAATTTTTAATTTTTATAAAATCAATAATTAATAATTAATTTTAAAATTACATTAATTTCAAAATTTAAATAGATAATTAAAAGAGTTTGGGTTTTAATGAACAACTTAGGTGATTCAGTCGGTTGCATGGTTTGTTGGAATCTTTCCTAAAATGTAAAAAAAATTATCACCGACAATAGGACTCTCCGATCGTCGCCCATCACCACCGCCGTCTGTCTCATTGCAGGCAGTCGTCTGTCGAGCTGGGCAGTCACTGTTCAGCGCTAGTACAGTATTACCGGCACTGTTCACCTCCACCGAAACAGTAAATTTTTTGTGTGAATAGTATTTTCGTGGATGAACAGTATTTCCGTGGATGAACAATGTCTTCGTGGATGAGCAGTGTTTTTGCGTGAACAGTAAATTTTTTACTTTTGTCTTGTGCATTCTTCATCTTCTCGCATCCGGAATTATTACAATAATATTCAAAGTAAAATTACAAACAATCCTACGCCTCAATTCGGCTTACACATATCTAGGAAAAATTAAACAAAGCCTAACATAAAAATCACCATACAATTAACGATCCATTATTTTCCATACTTTCAAAAAACATAATCATCCATCATCATATATATCTCATATTATATGAATAATGCAACAAAACTCACACAACATTTAACATATAAATATATAAAGATCGTTTTGATACCACCTGTTGATCATCGCGACGCATGCGTGGTGGAAGCGCGGAGATGCGTGACCTTTTAAAAAATTTAACTTTTTAATAAAAATTGAATATTTTAATAAAATAAAACTTGAGCAACGCCATGATAACTAAATAATTTTTTTTATTGAAAACTCTTTTTCAATCAGTCACGATCCATTATATATTTATAAGTTAAATCTACAACATACAAAGTTAGGAATCATATACCTCTTGTAATATATATTGAGTGTCATTGCAAAAACCGATCGATCCTTCCTTCCCACAAAATCGTTCCAATGATCAGTAGACTCTGAGATCCACACTAAGATCTTCCAAGTCAATCATCAATGCACTAGGACGTGTAGAAAATTACAAGACACCTTTTCTGTTTCTAGATGTTCTCAACACATGAAATCTAGAGTTTACTGATAAAGACTTTAGTAAGACGATTCTCTAAAAGAACGTGATGATTATTCTTTTAAAGATTTGATTAACGTTTAATTACAAAAAAAAATCTCTCTAACATCAATCATGTTCTCAATTCAACTTTTAATTGACAAACTGATGATCTGATTAGTTGTTTCTCTCTTCTTCTTTCAACAACCAAGGCCATTAGAATAATATTTGTATATATTTTAGATAATGGTGTATCAGATTTTCAGGGATAAACTGAAATAATATTTAATTGTAAAATTATCAATTGTAGTGGGACTCACTGCAATTGTGCACAACTGCGGTGCCACATGACACTACAATGTGTCGTGAGCCAGCACATTGCCTCACGACATCGTTGTAGTATCATGTGGCACTACAGTGTTGCACACCCACTACTGTAGTGCCATGTGACACCACAATAGTCCATGCCAATTTCTGATACTCTATTAGTGATTGACATGTGATAAATATTGCGAATTAAATATTTTTTTAATAAGATAATTATCTAGATATCAGTTAATTCAAAATTAACATATCTGATTATCTCTACCAACTAACTTATCTGTTATTTCACAAATAACATATTTAGCTTATTTAAATTATTATCTAATAATAATTTAATTATCTAATTTCACAAATTACTATTATGTCTCACTTATCGATAATTATATATATATATAATTTTAGAAAATTATATTTAAATATATAAATAATTTAATTAATTAATCACATATAAATTATCTCATAATTATGTACTCGCAAATCAGTCATTTCTCATGTGCTGAAATATTCACACCCTAGACATTGTAGTATAGAGGTGACTTGAGGAGTATGGACCAATAATTCTAAGCTCCTATAAATCAAATTATTAATTAAAATATTTAATTAAATAATCTTATTTATTAATTTCATTATTACTCTACTATAAATATGAAATTACATTCTTAGAGATTATAGTTAGTATTTACAGAGTATTCTCATGTAGTCCACTGACATAATCATTTCATGTAGTTCTGTCCTCCAATTATTGGTTCGTAAATTAAAACTTGTTAAAATTACATTTTTACCCATCTAATTAGCTCTTGATCCTTAAGTATCATTACTCCATTAGTGAGTAGCTAATTTATAATCTTATTATAAATTTGAGCATAATAATCATTCAGCTCTAAAATTAACACTTAAGAAAACCGATATACGATCCGTTAGGAAAGCTTAGATTCTAAATCTTGTAAGATCATGTCCCCAGCCATCCACATCATTGAATCTCCAAAACAAAAGTCACTAGCCTGCTTAACAAACAAACCTTAACGAGTAAATCAAAAAATGTAGTAGACATGCATATGAGTTCATGACGACTCAGGATTCAGACTGATTTACATATGATCATCGAATTTGTGTGTATTAAATTTTTATGATAAACGGCACGTTAATAAAGATATTAATTTGCATCGGTCCTGTCACATATAATCTTATTATATAAAGTACATTCACTAAGATATATATCCACATCAATGATCTGGATCTAGATCACATGCATTCCTAATGCTTAGTGAACCGTACTAGTAACCATTCATTAAAGATTTCATACTTTAATATGTTACTGACAATTTTGTTAATTATCTATGATCTTAATTCTCTCATACTAATATAAAATTATAATCTCATTAATGAATATGAAATTTTCAGATATTTATATAAATTATTCAACAATAACTTAAAAGAATAATTATAAGAAAAATGTAATAATCTTTAAATTTCATATCAAAATATTAATACATAATTTTTTAGGGCATAACTCTCAACAGACCTGTGATGAAGATGAAGTAAGAAAAGCGAGGCCTCGATATCGAGAAATGTTGTTCAATTCACTTAGTTTTCATCACTTTTTCATTTGTCAAAAGTATTTCGACTTAGACACAACTATTGGTGTCAAAACCATAAATTTTAGAAAAACGAACTAATTTTGTGTCAAAACGAAGTGGTACTTCTTTAAAACTTTTTAGATATACATAATTATGTAATTAATTATTGATAGTTAATAAATCTAATTTATAGAATGTAATTGATAACTGTTCTTTGTTTGGTAATTTTGTATTACTATTAGTTATTTCAACGTGTGATAATCGATGATTGATTAATATTTCATAAATTACAAATGCACAAATAATAATTATTAATAAAAAAAATCATACATATTTTATCGAATAGTATTGTCATTGATTTTTTACTTTGTTCACAATGAAAAAACTTTCAAATATATCATAACTCATTTATTTGTTGTGGAGATATTGGAATCAATTGAAATTGCCAGACATTTAAATTGGTGAGAGAAGTTCTATAAACCATAAATAATTAACGACAAAAGTATTAGTGGTAAATCTTTATTTCAGTATTGATAATATTTTCATATCTACACATATTTTTAATTTTCTTACCCCGTGCAAAGCACGTGGCAAGTAGGTTGGTTCGGCTTTTAAAATCTAGGGTTGGGACGGCTCAAACTGTACATAACCGGTTAGGACCGAAGCTACTAGCTTATATATGGTCCGACATACATACATACATACATACATACATACATACATACATACATACATACATACATACATACATACATACATACATATATATATAGAGAGAGAGAGAGAGAGTGTGTGTGTGTGTGTGTGTGTGTGTGTGAGAGTTGGTAAGTAGGCTGGTCTGACCTTTTAAAATTCAGAGCTGGATCAACCCAGACTATACAGAACTGGTTCAGGCTGAATCTGCGGGGTTATATACGATCCGATCTAGGCCTTATATTTTGAGCCACGACCCTCACTAGACCGTATCGTATATGAAAGAGTAGATCGTTAGTTTTCCTAATTGTGAAATATTTTTTAATAATGAACCCTCTTTACCATCAATACACTCTTTACCGTTAGATTAAAGTACTTTTTGTTTAAATTTGGTTTATTCTATATTTTTGTTGTATTTCAAGATATTTTGTCAATGGCTTTCATCAGAAATAAACCAATTCAAATAACAAATATAAAAAATGACCAAGATACAAACCATCATAAAAAATAGTCATTAAACTTTTAAGTTCGTCCAATGTGCTACCACCCGGCCCAAACCCCCTCTTCCCCTCTCCAACTTCCCACCACCCAGTCCATTCCATCCAGCCCAATCTCCTCCCCTCCCTCATGCTCATTTCACCCAACCCACTCCCCTCACCTCATATGGCCAATTCATTCGCTCTTTTCCCATTTACCCCAGTTTTTGCAACAATAAATTTATTCAATTGATGAATTGTTATTTTAGTTAATTAAAATAAATTAACCAATTAATTAACTTAATAAATCAAATAATATTTTATTTGATTACCAGATCTAGGTACTTATCACTATCACCCCACATAATAACATAAAAATAATCATACATTGAAGAACATGTGTGTGTATCTCTCTTTGTCTGAGATCGTGAGTATGTTTGTATTAATTTCATGTTAATAAATTTTAAAATTTCAAGAAACGATCATGTAATTACATTTATTATAGAATATATTATATTACATATAATAAATAACGAAAAAAAGTCATTTAATACTCTTATTTTCACAAAACCTAACTAATGTGAAATATATTGATTAAATACTTATCATAAATATGCTAAATATACAACATATATATTTTAAAAAGTCATAGATTTTGTAAGAAAATAAAATGTTAATATAATATGTATTGTATATACAATATATAATATATTTAATAATAGTATACACCATAGATATTATCTATTTTGTCACACTTTTTTACCGAAATTTTTTAGTTAACGTCAACTTTCATTTCGGGAAGCACCCTAAAGTGGGTAGTTTTGATATTTTTCATACTTAAGGTTATTTTTATAATTTTTTCAAAAATAGTCTAGTTATGATAAATAATATTTTATCAATTCGGTAAATAGACTTGGGATCATCTTGTAGCCTGACCGTTACTAAGGCATCTGGCCTGGCCCGGCCTATCCCGTCTGCCATGTCTATATATACATGTATCTGCTACTTTTGGTTCCATTAATCTTTGAGGATAGAACGTAACAAACTAAAATTTTATATAGCTGTGTTTATCTAATTATATACTAGAATTAATTAATGTATGACTGAGATATCAGCTTTTAGGGATCCTTTGGTTCATACAATCTACAATGACCATTCCAATTCAATTACAGGTAATTCTATTGTGTTCAATTTAATTACTTATAAAATAAGATTGACATGTTTGATTATACTTGATAATCTATTATGTGATGAGTAATAATTTATGATTGTTATGTTTTGTATTGGTTAAATTTTGTTGTAAATTTATGTAAATAACAAGAAGTTACTTAAATACCCTTTTAATTATATATTATCTAAAAAGATATTTTGACATGTAATTTTAGCATTAAAATTTTAATTAATATTTGAATAAATTAATAATGCTAGACTAGATTAAAAAAACTAATTTTAATGAAATTAATAAATTAAGAGATATAATAAAAAAATGTTTACACGTGAAATTTTAAATTTAAATTATTGTCAATACTATTTAAATAAATTAATATTAGGAAGGTAAAATTTAATAAAGTTATTTTTTATTAAATTAATAAAATGAATTTTTATTAGTATTTTAGTATTAATAAAAATGAATTAATAAAATGAATTTTAAGTTATTTTTAATTAATGTCGCAACGTGCGTGCGACGCGGAACGGTGATTAAAAATTTATTTATTTTGAAGGAAAATTTTTTTTGGAGTCGCCACCAATCATTTTAGGATGTGATTGGTCACCCAATTTTAAGATGAAAATTTTTTGTCTACGAAAACTCAAAGTTTGTTCGGGAGTCGTTTGTGTGGGGGGGAATGTATTAACACCCCACAACACCCATTATAAAATGGTTACCAAATTTAATCAAATGCTATCCAATTTTTTTATTTTAAGGCAAAGCTTAAAGAGATTCATTTTTGAATGTCCCATTTGATGCATTTTGTATCATAGAAATGAACAAAATAAATTACTTTTAATGGGTGGTTCAAAGACATTGAAAAATTATTTTTTTGTATTCTTATATCTTTTAAAATCAAAGCATTATTAGAGTTATTCTCGGTATCCCAAGAATAACTCCTCACCTCAGTAGTTTGAGAAGTTTGGTATCCCAAAAATCTCAAAGTCCATCGTCGGCTTTGTTTTAAATTAAATAATAGAAGTAACAAAATCTAAATCTAATTATTAAAATTATAATCTACACATACATGAACATTAGTTATGATAATAATTGAATAATGCAAGAATCACATTATAAGCATGACGATGCAAGAATGCTAAATAAATAAACATGTAAAGGAAATAAATGTTAATAATTACAACAAAAGGGAAGTAAAAGAATAGAGATAAGTTATAGGATGTCAAATTATAAAAAACATAAAATGTTGAGATTATATAAAACATGCATAAAAAACAATAATGCAAAAATAAAGTAAAACCATATTATGTAATAAATGAAAGAAAACAAATTTAAAAAAACAAATATATATATATATATATATAAAGCAAGACCTGCATTGCAGCTCTTGCTGCAACAGAGGGAAGACTTTCCTCTGTTGCAACGTTGGTAATATAATATAATAGTAATATAATATATGTCTATTTTTTGGTATTATAATATGATATATTATAATATAATATGATATATTATAATATAATATAATAGTAATAGTAATAATATTATTAAATAAATAAATAAATTGAAAAAAAAATGATGAAAAATAAACAATATATTTCTTTAACATAAATATGTCTATTTTTTTGATTACTTAGTCCACTAATTGCCATTTTTCTTTCCTTACCTCATTAGTCATTGCTAATCAAATAGCAAAGGGGATGATCATGGATGATAATTAGTTCAAACAAGTGTTACAAAATGATGAACATAATATTAAAAAAAAACTTTGTAGGAAAATTAAAAGTTTCACAACTTAGATATTTGCATAATCTTGTATAGATGTTTTACTCTCTATTTTATGCATTGTTATGTGTGAGAAAATTATCCTAGGGGATCTTTGCATCAAATGTACACTTTCAACCCATTAAAATGGTTGATTCACATTTGGTTAATTTTTCCACCCCTCAAAGCTTTATCATCATCCTCATTAATTAAGTTGATGACAAAGACATCTCAATATCCAACTTGTAAAGAAATCATCAAAGCATGAAATTAAAATGTTAAGATTTAAATGAGGAGAAATGATAAAGAATGAGCAATCCACTTATGTATAAAAAAAATACAAAAGATATCAACTACATCATATGAAGAAGAGAGATGAACAAAATATATTATGAGCAAATGTACCAAACAATTAAGCTACCTTGAGAAAAAGAATGGAAGAAGATGAAGATAATAGAAGTGTAGAACTTCTTCCTCTCTCTAAAATCACATCTCTTTCTCACTCCAACCCCTCCCTTTCTCACTCTAAAAAATGACTTCCTTTTTTTAATACCTCGATATCCCCCTTTAAGTGAAGATATCATCTCTATTTATAGGCAAAATTAGGGTTTGTCTTTTTTACTTTTAGTCTTTTTTTCAATTTTTATTTTTTAGTCCTTTTTTTCAATTTTTACTTTTTTAGTCCTTGGACCACTTTTCTTATTTTAGTATTGGATTAGTTTTCAAATTATACATATAGTTTTGGATTATTATATGAGCCAAAATACAAAGTATGTATATTTCATGTATTAGATCGGATAAAATACGGTATCTACAGCTGCCCCCCTTTGAGCACGCTTCTGATCTCAGAATGTGTACAATGGCGTAGATAAATATTTTGATCGGTACAAGAAAATAATATATGAAATAGGGAATAGAAACCTCGACTAAATAAGGCTATATGAGATAGAATGGGAGTGAAATGGACCTGGATAGATACATGCTTCGACTTCGCTCAATGCGGGTTTGATTTAACTGAGATATTTGAAAGAAAACGGTCCTGGTTGGATGCAGGCTTCAACCTTGACTCAGTGCGGGTTCGATTTAACCGTAGATATTAAAATGGACCAGGCGCTGACACCGGGCTTCGACCGCGATTAAGTCAGGTTCGATTTAACCGAAGAAATTTGAAAAGGAAAACGGACCTGGATGGATGCAGGCTTCGACCTCGACTCAATTCGGGTTCGATTTAACCACATTAAATGAAAAGGAAATGGACCTGGCGCTGACACCGGGCTTCGACCTCGACTAAATTTAGGTTCGATTTAACCATATTAATTGAAAAGGAAATGGACCACGCGCTGACACCGGGCTTCGATCTTGACTCAATTCGGGTTCGATTTAACCATATTAATTGAAATGGACCAGGCGCTGACGCCGGGCTTCGACCTCAACTCAATGAGGGTTTGATTTAACCATATTAATTGATATTGAAGTTGACTTATGCAAGTCTCATGACAACAAAAGTTAGACTAATGCATGCTTTAAATGTTGGAAAGTCATGTGTGAATTTCGAAAGAATATCATTAAGTGATTCATGCACCTGAATTTGTCAAAACAACTAATGTGGTGTATGTCTATGCATTGTAATTCTTGAACATAAATGTAAAGTAGTGATTTTGAATGCATGCACGCTATGCATGATTGTGAACCGTTATAAAAAAAATTATATGATGATTTTTAGCCATATCCAACACCCTTTAGAACAATCACTTGGCCTAGGATCATGGACTCACAATGAAGTATCGAGCATGTTTTTAGGAAAATGATACATCCTTATTTATTAGTTTATGCCCAGTATTTGGCTCCATGTCAGTGGTGAATAATTTCTCTGCTTCTCTTCTGTACTTCTAATTGGGAATCCTCCAATTGCACTTTAGCTTTTGTCATGCGCATATTGACCTTTCTCGTGATGACTTTTTAGATTTTACTTTGCATTCAGATCACCTTTCTTAGTTCCAATTTTTTTTTCAATTAGCTTTCACCTAAACAAGTTTATGCTTCTGAGTTATTTCAAGAGTAATTAATGATATCTTAGAACTGAGAGGAATACGAAAGAATGGAAATAAGGAAAAGATAAAGTATATGTATTTGTCAACTGAGAAAGAAAAAAAAGGCTCTTCATTGATGATGAACAATGTTTACAAACGATCGTTTGGAAAAAGGAAAAAAATGTAAGAAGAATTTCTCCAGTATTCGAGAGAGCTTTATTTTTTTAACATTTTTTTAACTTTCATTTTTCCCATACTTAGAGCGGTCAAACGAAGTACTTATTGACTGCATCAGAATTAACCGTGTGCGGTACATCATCTCCATCCATGTTTGTTAGCATGAGAGCTCCTCCCGAGAAAGCCTTCTTGACAATGAAAGATCCTTCATAATTTGGGGTCCACTTCCCTCGGTGATCCTTTTGATATGAGAGTATCTTTTTTAACACCAAGTCTCTTTCTCGGAAACATCGGGGACGTAATTTTTTATCATATGCGTGCATCATTTTTCTTTGATATAATTGCCCTCTACATAATGCAGTCAACCTTTTTTCCTCGATGAAATTCAATTGCTCATATCGTGTCTGTACACACTCTGCTTCTTCTAATTTTGCCTCCATTAAGACTCTGAGGGAGGGAATTTCCACCTCAATTGGAAGGACCGCTTCCATGCCATATACCAAAGAGAATGGCGTTGCCCCAGTTGATGTTCGAACTGATGTGCGATACCCATGCAGTGAAAACGGGAGCATCTCATGCCAATCTTTATAAACCTCCGTCATCTTCTCTATGATCCTTTTTATGTTCTTATTGGCTGCTTCCACTGCTCCGTTCATTTTCGGACGATAAGGAGATGGATTATGATGCTTAATTTTGAATTGCTCACATAATTCTTTCATCATCTTGTTATTTAAATTTGTCCCATTATCTGTGATGATCCGTCCAGGTAGACCATATCGACAAATTATTTCCTTTTTAATAAACTTAACAACCACACTTCTGGTTACACTCGAATAAGAACTTGCCTCCACCCATTTGGTAAAATAATCTATAGATACCAAAATGATATGATGCCCGTTAGAGGCTTTGGGTGTGATGGGACCAATGACATATATGCCCCACATAGAGAAAGGCCAAGGCGCTACCATTACATGTAAAAGGGATGCGGGTACGTGAATTTTATCCGCATAAATTTGACATTTATGGCATTTTCTGGCATACTTGATGCAGTCAGATTCTAGAGTTAACCAATAATATCCTGCTCTCAATATTTGTTTGGCCATCATATATCCATTAGCATGAACTCCACAAATTCCTTCATGAACTTCCTCTATGATTTGATTCGCTTCCCTTGCATCAACACATCTTAAGAGTACCATATCATGATTTCTTTTGTAGAGTATTTCACCATTCAAGAAGAAACCCATGGACAATCTTCTAATAGTGCATTTATCATTCTCAGAAGCTTTGGATGGATATTCTCCATTCTTTATATACTGTTTGATGTCGTAATACCAAGGTCTTGTGTCTGGCTCTTCTTCAATCTCATACAGTGAGCAGGAAAATTTCGCTTCTCAATTTTTATGGGTTGAACTTCTTCCTTAAAGTCTGCAGCAAAAATTGACGCTAGAGTTGCCAGCGCATCTGCGATTTGATTATTCTCTCTGGGTATATGGTCAAATGAGATCACTTCAAAAGTTCGACTTAACTTAGTGACATATTTTTTATAAGGTATTAGCTTAGAGTCTCTAGCTTCTCATTCTCCGTTTAGTTGTCGTATCACCAATAGTGAATCTCTGTACACTCGAAGCTTCTTTATCTTCATATCACAAGCTGTTTGAATTTCCATGGAACATGCCTCATATTCTGCCACATTATTTGTACAGTCAAAGCATAGTTTTGCCGTGAATGGAAAAAAATTTCTTTAGGTGATATGAGGATTGCCCCAACTCCATGTCCAACATCATTAGATGTACCATCAAATAACATTGTCCACAATTCTGGGTCTGCAAATTCTTCTTCATTTTTGAATATGACTGAAACTCTCTCATCAGGGAAATCAAACTTCATAGGCTCATAATCTTGCATTGGTTGATCTGCCAGATAATCAACAAGCACGCTTCCTTTTATTGACTTCCTCATGACATAGACAATATCATATTCTGTGAGTAACATTTTCCATTTAGCAATCCGTCCAGAAAGTGACGACTTTTCAAAGATATACTTGATAGGGTCCATCTTTGAAATTAACCAAGTGGTGTGGTATAACATGTATTGTCTAAGCCGATGAGCAACCCAGGCCAATGCACAACATGTTTTCTCCAACATCGAATAAATATAATTTGTGAACCTTTTGCTTAAATAGTATATTGCTTGTTCTTTCCTTCCAGAAGCGTCATGCTGACCAAGTACGTAACCCATGGATTTTCTGTTACTGTAAGATACAAAATGAGTGGACGCCCTGAAGTTGGAGGAACAAGTATGGGCGGATTTTGCAAGTATTGCTTGATCTTATCAAAAGCAATTTGACAATCATAATTCCATCATTCTGTATCACTTTTGCGGAGAAGTTTAAAGATATGTTCACAAGTTACAGTTAGCTGAGAGATGAAACGGGCTATGTAATTTAATCTCCTCAAGAAACCTCTAACTTCATTTTGAGTTTGAGGTGGTGGCATATCAATGATGGCTCGAACCTTATCAAGGTCAACTTTTATTCCTTCCTTGCTCACGACGAAACGAAGTAGTTTCCTTGAAGACGTTGTGAATGTACATTTTGTCGGGTTAAGCTTTAACTGGAACTTTCTCAACCATCCAAATAGTTTTTGTAGAGTGGCCGTATGATCTTCCCCTTGACGTGATTTGGCAATCATATCATCAACGTACACTTCGATTTCTTTATGCATCATATCATGAAACAATGTTACCATTGCCCGCTGGTAAGTTGCCCATTCATTCTTCAGACCGAATGGCATAACCTTATAAGAAAATGTACCCTACAAAGTTATAAAAGTCATCTTTTCACGGTCTTCATGAGTCATTTTGATTTGGTTATACCCCAAAAAATCATCCATGAAAGAGAAGGTTGAATGTCCTGCAGTGTTATCTACTAAGACAACGATTTGGGGCAATGGAAAATTATCCTTGGGGATTGCCCAATTTAAATCTCTATAATCGACGCACACCCTTACTTTCCCATTTTTATTCAGCACTGGGACTATGTTAGCAACCCATTCACGATATTTTGCTACTTCTAGAAAACCCGCATCTACTTGCTTTTTAACTTCTTCTTTGATCTGTACCAGCATGTCTGGTTTCATTTTCCTTAACTTTTATCGCACTGGTTTACTTTCGGGCATAAGTAGCAAATGATGAACCACAATATCAGTGTCTAGACATGGCATATCTTGGTAAGACCATGCAAAGACGTCAATATACTCTTTGAGTAAGTCAATTAATTCTCTGCAGCTTTGGCTTGTCATAGAAGTGCCAATTTGGACTTCTTTCGTCTCTCCCTCCAATCCCAAATTTATCACCTCCGTTAACTCTTGATATGATTGAGTTATTTTTTCATCTGATTCTACTATTTTTAACATTTCCGGAGATGGTTCGAAATTATTCTCGTCACTTTCACCTGACTCTACGCTAAGAATGGGATTGTCAAAATTGTTGCTTATGCTCTTGTTTTCAAAATCACCATTCTCAAACCTGAATCGGATTATTGGATGAAAAGAAGGCGAAATAAAAAAGAACAATGCATGAGTATGGACAACATTTCAGAAATGGAAAAAGTAGACATAAAAGGAAGAACAAAAAGAACTGGAATTATATTTATCATCAGCAAAAGGAGACGAAACAAGTTTTTAGATTTTCATTCAAAGTGATGACATGAAATAGACGAGAACATAGGCCCATAACAATGAAATTCCTAAGGCGTTGGGTATAATCATTAGAATTTTGGCATGAACACATTACTCTTAAAAATTCTCGAGAAGCATTGGTAGCTCGGTGACGTCCCAATTGTTAAGTTCATGATCTGAATCGTATCGAGAAACCAAGTCCTCTGTACTTGAACTTGATGATTTTCCCAGGATTGCGGATATTGAAAGCTCGTCAATATCATCTTCAAGGTTGTACTGCTCTACTATAACCGGTTCTTCGAATGAAATTCCCCCACTTCTAAAGGATTTAGAAATATGGGGTATGATTGCCATTTCCACATCGAATTCCCTATTTTCAAGCCTAGCAATCCTCTTTTCTTTCTTTTGAGCTTCCAATCTCCCTCTATCAGCCTTGGTCGGTCTATATCCAAGTCCAAACCTTTGCTCATTCTTGTCTTAGTCAATTAACTTATTTATGCCTTGATGCTCACTCTTGAGTCCCTTACCTAGCTGGTATCCCCCTTTGATCATCAACCTTGCAACCATCTGAGATGCTTTTGATAGGTTTGGCGTTGGAGAGGGTTTCCCACTTGCAACAAACGTGGTGTTTGCAATCTCAAATGATCGAAATGAGCACTCCAATGCTTCCTCTGTCGCCTCGACATATGGCATGGTGGCTGGCTTGGATACCAAAAATTCTTCTTCCCCATATATACAAATGAGTTTATGATCCATTATGAATTTCAGCTTCTGATGTAAGGAAGAAGGTACTGCCCCAGCAGAGTGAATCCATGGTCGACCTAGAAGGAAACTGTACGCTGGATTTATGTCCATCACTTGGAAAAAAATATTGAATATGTATGGTCTGATTCGAATAGGTATCTCTACGTCTCTGATTACTTCTCTTCGGGTACCGTCGAATGCTCTTACTATCATCATGCTCGGCCGCATATGTATCGCGTCCACTGGGAGAGCTTTGCTAGTGCGGATGTTGGCATTACATTTAGAGATGAGCCGTTATCAATCAATACTTTTGCAACAATATAATCCCTACATTTTACGGATATATGTAAAGCTCTGATGTGCCTAGTACCATCGTCCAGGATTTCATCATCTGTGAAAGTGATAAAATTCGGTGCGGTAATATTTTCCACAATTCCGCTCAACTTCTCCACCGTAATGTCATGATAGACATATGCTTGATTCAAAACCTTCAATAATGCTTGGCGATGTGGTTCAGAATTCAGAAAGAGTGACAGTAAAGATATGCGAGTAGGTAAGCGATTCAGTTGTTCAATTACCTTATACTCATTTGCTTGATGAGCTTCAAAAATTCACATATTTCTTCTTCAGACACTGCTCTTTCTTTCTCCGTACCTCTTATTATATATGGGTCTATCACTTGGCTGCCATGCATTTCTCCTTGGAATTCATGACCATTGTCACCTTCTTTGGCTTTCCCTTCCCTTTTCCTTTCAAACACATTGCCTTTATCCATTTTCAAAACTTCTGGCGTGTAGCATCTGCCACTCCTCGTCATCCCACCTACTCCCGAAATATTAGTTATGGGGAGATCGAGGTCAGACAGATTTAGCTCTTGAGTTTTGTCATTACTGCTTGTAATAAGCTCATATCCGTACGTCCATGGTACTGCTCTTGAATCTTTGTAAGTGAATGCACCCGGTATTTGAATGGTGATAGGCATCAGAGCATAAGACGTAGTGGTGTGAGTTGACTTTTCCTCGTAATGTATTGTGAGAGGTTTTGGGATATAAGACGACATTTCAACATTAATTTCAGATAATTCTTTAGTTATCATGAGGACTAAAGATTCATCTTCTTGGTATTCCCTTTCTCCTTTATGACTTATTGTAAATATCTTTGCATCCAACAACTTTTGCACTTCCTTTTTAAAATCAGCACACTCCTCAATTGTATGCCCCGTCACCTTCTTATAAAACAAACAATCGAAGTCATGCATAAGCTTCCTAGAAACGCACTCATCCTCTGAACGTGTTGGGTAGGTGTACCCTGCTCTAGAAAGAAGATGGAAAAGTGTTTCCATTGATGTGGTCACATCTTCCACGTCCCTCTTTCCATATGAAAAATATTCCTCAATTGCATTCACGGCAGGATTCTCATGATTTGGTAGAGGGTTGGAATTGATATCTGGATTCCTATTAGCCTTTTTGAAATTCAACCATCCAGCCTTGATCAGTGCCTGTACTCTACCTTTTAATGCCGTGCAATTCTCAGTCGAATGTCCCATTGCCCCAGCATGATACTCACAGCGAGCAGTCGGATCATACCACCTTGGGTATGTTGGTTGTAGAGGTTCATAAGGAATGGGCACCAATTGATTATTATGTATCAATTGAGGTAAAAGTTATGTATATGAAATGGGGATTGGATCATATTGGATAAAACGTTGATTATTTTTATTTCCCCTCAGAGGCTGATCAGCCTGACCAATATTTTACTGGTGAGCCAGTGGTATGAAACCAGGTCTTGGGTTATTTTGAAATGTTGATTGTTGAGAGTGATAATTTTACGGAATTTGTGAGGTATTAGCCACATATGCTGTCGTAGACTTGGGTCTTTCCCCATACTTTGAAAATCCTGATCCCGGGTTCACAGGTTATGATGGGTACCCGGAATTGATCATCTGCACATCCCATTCTTTTCGCTTCAATGGAGGCCCCTTTTTTTACTGACGATGTATCTGATATGGTTTCCAAAATTCTTCCATTCTTTATCTCATACTCAATCCTTTCACCGATCACTATGATGTCAGAGAAGTTGTTTGAAACGTTTCCAATCATTCTGTATTAGAATGGAGGTCTCAAGGTGTTAATAAAATTCCAGCCATCTCCTTGTCTGACAATGGGGGGGGGGGGTATTTGAGCAGCTAATTCCCTCCACCTTTGTGCATATTCTTTAAAGCCTTCTGTAGGTTTTTCTCCATCCTTTGTAAGTCTAAACGATCAGGGGCTATGTCTATGTTGTACTTATATTGTCTTAAAAAGTATCTGCTAGATCTTTCCACCTCCGAATATGTTGGTTATCCAATTAGATATACCAACGAGATGTGGCCCCCATCAGGCTATCTTGAAAGAAATGAAGCAGCAGCTTATCATCATTTGCACAAGCAACCATTTTTCTATAGTACATAATAAGGTGACTTCTGGGGCACGTACTACCATCATATTTTTCAAACTCAGGTAGTTTGAATTTATGTGGGATGTTCACATCAGGAACCAAACATAATTGGGTGGCATCAATGGTACCGTATACATCAGATCCTTCAATAGCACGTAATCTCTCCTCCAGAAAGTCCAATTTATCTTTCGATCGGGGGTCATCACTTGGCTTGGTAATAGGCTTCTACATCTTTGGGTCATCAACATCGGTTATGATGATTGGCTCATTAACGAGTTCGCCTTGTGGAGTGAAAGCTTGGTTGTGACCACATGCCATTGCGGATGGGTTGTACCCAATTTTCCCTGTCTGCATTGTTTCCTGGACATTTGAAAATGGATGGTGCTGGATATTTATTGGTGGTGAAGCATGCTGAAACTGGTCAACCTGATAACGTTGATAGGTTGGAGTGAACCCAGGAGGTTAAAGTGGAGTATCGTTTGGCAGTTGATTTTGTGATGATTGAGCCCCTTGCGAATTTTCAAAACAGGCTTTTCCCTTACTTACGGTGAGGAGTTCGAGGACTTTAGCCATTTGCTCTTTTAGCTCCCTAATCTCTTCCTTCATTTCCTCTCGTGATTGCTCTCTTTCTTGCTCGTCCATGACCCTAACTTGAGCTCGAGTTCGATAGGGATGTCGAAGTTTCCGGGCTATCTTTGGAAAATTTCTTTAAAATAAATAAAAATAAAGCAATAAGATGTAGATTTTTGCTAATAAAAAGAAGAAATAATGAGAGTAAATTTATGCATGAGAAATGATACTACGCAAAGTGAAAGTTCTAAAATAATCAATTTCATTCAATTAGTAGAACCATCCACTACATTTGAGTATGTAGCAGTCAATTACATTACTTCATAACATGAGTTCATACAAAATGACCAAAATGACCCAAATCCCGGTTGACTTCCTCCAAAAATTTAGACAAGTTCTCCCCATTAGGATGGATGGGTAAGACATTTCTCTTCAAAAATGAAGCTTGTTCCGCCAAATTGCCCACTCTCACAGCCATGCATTTAAGCCATTCCACAGCCTGCCCAGATCGTTGTCGAATCGAGTTGTACTCTTGTTGTAATAACTGATAATCATATTTCAGTATATCAACATTAGCGTCATTGTTTCTTGCCAACTTTTCTGCCACGTTCTGATAAGCTCTAACTTGGTGCTCAAGGCTTGTGATGACTTTCAATAATTCTTCAGAATCATTTGTTGACTCAATCTTTTTAACTTCATGATTCTCTAAATCAACTTGCAAATTATCAACGATTCGTCGTAAGGCGTCATATTGCTTTTCTAACTCGACGATGTATTTATTTTTCTTATCAACAGTTCCCTTCACCTCTTCTAGAATTTCTCGTACCAATTTATTTTCCCTCTATAACTTCACGATTTGATCCTCTTGTTCGTAGATTACCCCTCGCAAGTTCTTATTGTCTTCCGCCATCTTTCTAATTTTGTTGCCTAATTGGCGAGTGTCAGTTCCCAACTCTGAGTTTTTCGCTTTAGATACGCCTGATCCTCAACCTTATTTCTTAACTCTTTGAGTCGTTCTTCAGCTTCGAATCTGTGTTTTTCAGACAAATTCGCCTCGACTGCTAGTCGTCTGTTTTCTTTCAAAAGGGCTAGAACTTTTTGACGCTCCTTATATAACTCATCTAGCTCCTCCTTTTTAGCAATCTTTTGATGAACTTCCAGTGATTTGGCTGATGGTACATCCTCAATTGGTAAGGCAATAATTATTTTGTTTCTACTCTCAAGCCATGCTTCATACTCCTTTGTGCAGTTTATGCGATTCTTTTCATTTCGCATCCTTCTTGTTATTTTCCAAGCTCCAATCAGCTGCTGTAGTTTTTGTTCAATTCTTGAGAATCGTAACTAACCTCAATATCCTTCAATGCATGTGTGGTGGGGACAAACTGTCTCATGTATAATTGACGGAGTGCCATTAGCGGAGCATAACTAGCACGACCCCATGGTCCCGGGAGCCATTGAAAATCACCACACCTGTAGATCATTGGTGTTAACGGCATCCAATGGGCTTTCCAAATAACATCCTCATCTTTCAACTTGGATAGGTATGAGAGCCAAACCCCTTTTTTGGGAAACTGCGGATTCCATTTGGGCATTCCAAATTCTGTAATAGGGATCCTCGTCTTCATCCATGGACTTGAGAATAAAGAAGAGAAAGAACCCGGTGGAGGTTCTCTTACCTAAACCTCGGTGGACGGCCGTCGGCGGAGAAGAAGAGAAATGACTTAGCTAGCGTCAGCGACAATGGGGGTGATCTGTCGTGGGGGTGGGAAGGGGAAATGTCTTTGCGCGTAGGGAAGATGAAGGAAAGATGAGTGTTTTATTGTTCCCACGAAACGGCGTCGATTAGGAATATTACCTATTGCGGTGAAAATAATTTTTTGTCGGCAAAAGTAGACCTTTTTCCTTTCCCGGGTAAATTATCGGGGTCTTTGGAGACCAACAAAAATGTTGGTCGCCAAAGGATGCTTTTAGCCATGAAATTAAGTTCGTGGCAAAAAGCTTGGTCCCTAAAAGAGGTATTTCTTGTAGTGACTAGAGATCATAGTAAAAGTTATATTATGTTTAAATTATCACATACATGTGATTGAACTCTAATCCATGGGAGATTAAGCACAGATATCTCTCCACTCAACAGTATCCAAACTGATTTGAGCACTACAGATACATCTATGAGGCCGTCATAGTCCAATCTGGCGCCATGGAGATTAGGCATATCCTCCATGATTCTAACAAAAATACCAGCCCTATCACCTTTAGCAAGGCTGTTATCTGTAATCTCATTTCTATTAATCAGTGGGGCCTTCATCCTCATACAACTAGGACATTGGATATTAACCAAAAAGTGGTAAATACAGTTACTGGGACTATATTGAATCTTTCACCTACACATTCTATTATCAGAACCCTATCCATAACCATATTGGTTTATCTGTATTTGTCCAGAAGTTCCCACTAGTCTTCCAAATTGGTTCTTACTTTGGTGAGATAAATTTGAAATCACCTTTGAAACTCTCCCAGAGCAAATTAAAACCGAATTTAAGGAATGACATGCTACTTATTCCCTTCTAACATGAAACAAAAATATTACAATATCTAAATCCCTAATTCATTTTATTATCTGATTTAATATCTCTTGGATCTAAAAATGGGATCTAAAATGTGAATATCAGAATGACATCCCACTACTAAAACGAATATTTTTTATCAAATGGTGGGATAAGAGAATGAATCCTCACATAACAGAACTCGTTAAAACAATTAAAGCACATTCTCAAGCCTGCTTTGAAGTCATCCCTAAGGCCCTTCCAGCACCAACAGGAAATCCATTTCTTAATGCTCGAAACATTATTAAACAGAAATTTCATAATCTTACTGAAAAAGAATTATTGATCAAAACTATGAATTTCGTAAAAGATCAATTTCTCCATGTATTTGTTCCTGAAGATACCTCCATGGGAACTTCCAGTCCACAAAGCAGTTAGCAGAATGATGCTGACCTAACTGAAAATACTTTTAGCATCTTGGTTGGTGAAAGCCAAGACCCCGAAGATGAGTAAGAATTACCAGAACCTACTACTACTGACTTCTGGGACTCTCTTACCACAATCATCTCAGATCAGATAAAAAAAGATAAGAAAGGTAAGGCAAAAGTCTAATCCAGTCTGCCACTTTAGCCGCATCCAAGAACAGAAACTCCATTAACAGAGACATCCAAAACTACTTTTAGCCATTATCATCAACGTGAACAAAAGCAGACAATGACATTGTCTCTCACTTACAGAAAGGACAGATATACTTTTCTTAAAGTAGATTCCCACTCAAAAGAAGATAAGGATTGAACGACTCCACCTCATCCAGGACACGCCACCTTATCATTCTTTTCCCTGTAACATATTTCTTTTTATAATATATAAGGGAACCTCACCCTTTGTTCAGGGGAGCACAAGTTTAAGCCCTTAGTTTGTTTAGGATCTCATGAGTTGAGAAAATAAAATGCTCTCTTTTCTCTCTACTCTCTCTCTCTCTAAGCTCTCTCTCTCTCAACACTCTATCTTATTATTGCATATACAAATCTTGAAGCATTATAAAGTTGCATCTCTCAGGAGCTCTACATCGCTCCTCTCAACCGTAAGTTCCCCGTTTAATTTAAACAATAGTTATTCACGAGACCATGTATGTAATAATTTAAACCTAATATAACTTTTACTATGATCTCTAGTATTCATGATCCATGCTAACTCTAAGATACTCAATATGTAACTATTAAGGCTGAGGAAACAATCACTGTAGACTACAGTAAATTCAAAAAACAATAATGAAAAATTGGTGGGACGTCACCTAAATCGCATATTGGTAAGGTCCGTTGAGCAGGGATTGCGTTAGGACTGTTGACCTAAGTAAAATGTTGACATACATGCTAATTATGAGTTATTTTGTTCTTTCAATTAACTGTAATTATAGTGGTTAGCCCCCTCGCTTAAGAGATGCGTGTTGGTTAGCCCCGATACCAACTTACGACTAACTAACACGCATCTCTTAAGTGAGGGTGCTAACCACTAATAGACTTCATAAAAATCATGCTCATTGGACTCCAGAACATACTCTTGCCGCAGATGTATATATATGAGCAAAGTCATTATCTGTACTATCTTCGGTAGAACTACCTTTAGAGAGACAATTTAGGATTTTCTGTTGAGTCTCCTCATCAAGAGATAATTCATTGAGTCTTCTCGTAAATTTGGATCGGCATTTATTAGCAAAATGTCCTGTAACCCACACTTATAGCAGGTGCCTTTGGATTTATGCTTACTAGAGGGAAATTTCTTACGATGTGAGACATCTTTATGTCTGGACTCTTAATGTCTGGATTTCTTCTTAGAGAAGTATTTTTTGTGGGATTTGTAGGGCTTAGAAGTCCTGTGAGGTTTAGAAGTAAAAGGATAGTATATCTTAGTATCGTAGGCAAATTGATCGTAAAATTCACCCAATTCTTTTATGTTATCAAGGTTTTGATTCTTCATCATATGTTGTACTTTCATGTCATTGCAAAGTCCTAATCCTTCTTCAATGACAAGAGCAATGAGATGGCCATAGGTATACTGGTCGTAGGGAATGTCCATTTGATCATGTTTATCCTTGAGTTTTCTACGAACTCTTTCAACAAAAAGACTTGGGAGACCGTCGATGAATTTAGCTTTCCAATGTTCACTATTGGTATCACCTGTTTACATGACTTTCGTGAGAAAGACATCCTTATACCATCGGAAGTGAGTTAAAGATGAGCATCTCAGATTCTGTAATAGTTCTCGATGTCTATCAGTATTAGCAATGCCTGGTCCAATAATGTGATGGATAATGGATTGGGCAAGTGTATAGCAGGCATCTTCAATTCTGGTCTGGGTACCAGTTATAGGGTCAATGTGGATCTTAAAGGAATTTAAGATCTCTAATCGTTGACTATCAGTGAGACACTTGTCCAATCATCCTTTAATTGTTCATGTAAATCCATCAGCACGAAATTGACAGATTTGATGATATGTATTATCATTCTATTTGCATACAAAAGAATACATAATCATCTGATGAATAGTTTCAAAGACTTGGTATTCGAATTTTCCATCTATGCTCCATTCATAGATGGTTTTGCCATGATAGAATTTCTGTGAATGAAGGAAATCTTCTTCGCACAAAAGTTCCTGAGGGGTACGTCTAGGATAATAATATTTTCTGGGTCCTGAGGGGTATATATAGGTTTTATATCAACACCCTTAATAATAATAATAATAATAATAATAATATATTATTATTATTATTATTATTATTATTATTATTATTATTATTATTATTTTGAGTAACCGGTGAATTCGATTCGATTATAAAATAACTTAATAATAAACTGAGCCGAACCATGCACACCTCTAGTTTAAATCTCTCTCCATTACCGAGGAGAGAAAAACAATAAAAATATGTAAATCACTTTAATTCAATTTCATTGCTTGTAGATGTGGACGACAAGTTGAACTTTGAATTTTTTAGTATTTTAACATGTTTTTCAAAAAAAATGTTTAAGATGTAATATATTTTAAATTAATTCTAAATATATGGTGCTTTTGGACACATCAACATGAAATCATTTTTGTAAAAAATGATTTTTGGACCACGTGGTTTCAAGTTTGTTTTTATCTTTGTAAAATACGATTTCACATGAACGTTATTATAAACGCCCCTTGCCCTTGAGACCTCATTTTATTTTTCTTCTTTCTTCTTCTTTGCTTCTCTTTGGAAGACCCGAGACCTAATGTAATTTCTACATAAATAGTCAGAATGGTTCCAAACATCAATTGCACTGATCGTTTGGAAATCATACTCATCGTCATTGAGCTTATGAGCTTCTTTAGTCCGGCACTTTGGCCGACTTAACGTGGTCAGTTAAAATAGCATATTTTGTTGCCACCTTTTGAAATTCAGACCGTTAAATTTATCAGGTTTCTTTCCATGAGAAATAGGCATATACATCGGTATCGTGTGGATTATAGGGTTCACAACATGGTTCTTCAAACCAAAGTTTGGCATTTAAGCCCCAACGTTCTACCTTTGGCTTTCAGCAATATGGTTCGCTACAACATTGTTGCTGATTTCAGTTGTCATATTTTCTTATATTAAATATAAACCAGAAGTGTATCAACACTTTGAAAATTATGTTATCTTCTTGAAGACGAAAAACATGCTAATCTTCCAAATATTTTCCAAAATAAACTAAATAATACTTTTACAAATAACAGTCAAGACGAATTAGTGGGGCTCTAAGACCCAATTCAGGACCAGCCATCTCGATAGTATTCAGTTCCCAGGTAATTGGAGGGACAAGTCCTCTAAAATTTTAATTTTCTAGATAGAACTTCTTTGTATATTTACTTCTAATTTCAAAATTTTCGAGAATATTAAAAATAAAAAAATTTAGGTTGAAAACCCCAAATTAATTTCCAAAAACAATTTTTGGACAAAAACTGAAAACCAAAGTAATTTTAAAAAATTAATCCTATAACACAATAACTTGTATAGAAATAATTCTTTTAAGATTGTTTGAAACAGTGTATTACATTAAAAATTTAAATGAAAATAAAGGTAATACAACAATTATGTAAATACACTCGTTACGACATGCAAATAATATAATATGAAATGTAAATAAAGTAAATACCAACATAAAATAAAGCGGGAGAGAGTAACAGTATAATGAGAAATCAAGCCGGGTCTTGTTTTCATAATTTCCTTAAAATAGTTATGGCCCCTAACTTGTGGTATTAAAGTTGATAACAGCGTGTGTTTTCCAAGATAAAGCGCTTGGAGTTAGCTGAAGAGCACCCCGACTTCATCACCTTAATCGAACTGGCTTGCTAGAATTCTACCACTAGAATAACGACACAAAACCAAGTCTTGGACCAGAAAATCAAACCATCGACGGAACTGGAAATAAATCGAACCGAACCAAGACAAAACATAATTGGGACCAAACCGAAAACGAACCAAGACATCTTAAAGGAAAAACTAGCCAAAACATGGAGAGACAAAAGAAGAGAGCAATTGCTTTCTTGGTGTGAAAAATTAGGAGAAGAATACCTCATTTTTATGATATTCATGGGGGAGCCACCATTAAAGACTATTTAAGCCCTAAAAACATTTTGGCCCAATTATTAATGCCAAAAAATGTTTTGGAGCAGAATATTCCTTTCTAGAATATTCTCGTGACTTTTGAGCTTCCTTTAAAAAAGAAAAAATAAATCTAAAGCAAAAGGCAACGCATATAAGGGTGGCCATTTCGGAGCGGCATTCATGTCCGTAGGATATGCGGGCACACCCAAGCCGCAAGGTGAACCGGGCTGGGATTTACACACCGCATGTGCGCGAAAAAGAGCCTCTATGCTTATTAAATTACCAACCTTGATACAAGTTTCTCTCTCTCTCTCTCTCTCTCTCTCTCTCTNATATATATCAATTCAACATTTTCTCTTTTTCAAATGTGAGATTTCTACAATTCCTACTTATTTTTTCCATTCTCATTTAACTCATTTTAAAAGATAATTTCTCATCTATCCCAAAATCGATTTTGACAAATTAATAATCGATTTCGATGTACTCGCGGAAAAGAACTCAAATCTATAAAAACCTTATATTTTTACGTAGTGAGTCCTACCTAACTATTTACCCAAAATTAGTCTACAAAAATGATGTAAAATACCAAATTTTCAACAAAAATTCTACTACGTACTTCTGCTAGCATTATGCACGAAGAGTGTTAAGAAAGTTATACAACAAGAACGGAAATCTAAACGTAATTCAACTACAGAAAGTGTTTGACCAAGGACTTGAGCATTTCATCTACTTGGGATTCAATCCCATTAAAAACTATTATGCCCTAATTTCTGACCAAAAGCACCATACAAGAAAGAATAAATATTGTTGTTTACTTTTTTAATCATCGTTGTTAAGATTTGCTTTTTTATCTAAAAAATATTGATAAGATTTACTTTTATGTCAAAGTATTTAACTCAATTTCTGTTGATGAGAGGGGGAAGCCAACACTGATAGTAGTCAGATTTCACATGCATAAATACAGTGGATGTACAGAGAAGAAACATATATTTCAAATTTTCACACACTATATTTGATTTTAACTCGTTACAGATCAATCACTTCAACTCTTAAGTCCAAATCATAAAAATACAATTTCCAAACATATATAAAATAGGGGTGTTTCTAGTTTGGTTCGAACAATTATTTAGGCAAAATTCGAATTGAACCGAAACTCACGGTTAGGTTTACCGAACTGAACCGACCGTGAGTCTCATATGAACTGAACCGACCGTGAGTCTCATATGAACTGAACCGTGATTTATGATTTGATTCGGTTCGGCAGTTCGGCAACACTGTCAAATGGCTTATTATAGCAGTATCTGATTTCCTCATCCAAAATTCCTTCGACCCATTCTATCTACTGATAACACAAGAAATCAACAAAACTAAATCATATTTCTATTATAGTAAGTATCTGATTTCCTCCTCCAAAACTAAATCATATTTCTGTAATTCAAAAAATGGCAAAACATAGAAAGATGATGCAACACAAGAAATGCCCACCACTAAAGAACAGACACTACCCTCTACCTCCAGAGCTCCAGCATACTAGAAATAATCCTGTTCTCTTTGCACGGCCAAGCATTCTTTTTTTTAGCCCTAATAACCTGCACTTGACCAAATTGAATATATTTAGCCGCAATCTTCAAGAGGCATTTCAAAAAGAATTTTTTCAAAATGGCAGCTAACCAGAAAATTACCACCAAGAAACATAAATTAAGGAAAGAAGATGAAGAAAAATTACCTTCAAGAAAATATCTCAGACACACGCAGAGGAGGATCGCAGAATGGAGAGAAAAAGCCCTAATCTGAAATACTAAACGCCTAACTTAGAAGGGAGGAAGGAGAAAGAGAAACAAGAAGGAAATAAGGAGAAATGAGAAGCAAGAAGGGAGGAAGGAAAGAGGAAAAGCAAGATGACATTACTGATTCAAGTTCAACGAAGAGGGGAAGGAGGAGATTGAGAAGAAGCTGCACAATTTTTCATTTTGGGAGAGAGAAATGAGCCCTAATTTCATTTTCCAGATTATACATTGAGGGTAGCCCAAAACGCCGGGAGGTTTGTAATGATTTTAAAATCTTTTATACTAGGTAATCTAATATACTTATGCATGACGATAATCAATTCGATCGTTGTGATCAGATTCTATTATGAATTTTTTATCACATTCTCCATAGGTCCCTCTTATCTCTTCTTTCTCCGAGCTCAAGTTATGGAAGAAGAAACCGAGAAGAAAGTATCAGCAACAACTGTTTTTATTATGTGACAGCTCATGATGTTCCTATCGATCTATTATGCGTCTCTGCATCTAGCATTGAGTAAACCTTATACAATAACAGTTCTAGCTCTATCATTGTGGAAACTAGTGAGAAATTACATAGGGGTATTAAAACGACGTCATTTTGTTATTTAAGTTTCGGTTCAGCTCAGTTCGAAACCTAAAATTTTTTTGAACCGAATCTAAACTTCAGTTCAACATTTTTGTCGAACCGAATGGCCTTAGAGAATCGACCATTTCAGTTCGGTAGCCTTTTTTTACCCCTAATCTGAAAGAGAGAATGAAAGAATCCTAATCCCCTTTCACCAATACGCGCCCGTCATATTGGTTAGAATAGAGTAGAAATTGCTTTGGAACATAAACGGCATCCTTTTATTGCTTAAATTTCGGTTCGGTTTGGTTCGAAACTAAAATTTTTTTAACCGAACCGATTCGTCAAGATACCGAACCGAACCAAAGCACCTTAAATAACCGACCAAACTGATCATTTTTTGTTCGATTCGATAACAACTTTTTCACCCCAACTATCATCAGAGGTTTTCTTATATGCTTCTGTTTTGTTGTCTTAGTAAAATGTTTTGGATCTCAAAATACTTGATTTCTAATAGAACAAAGATGGGTATGGTAGAAAGAGAATTTATAATACTATGAATAGTTATTAAATACAATAACATGGAGTTTTTCTAGGGGTGTAATCCGTTCAGTCATCCGTTCAGTCAGTTGGTTATTTGAAGAAACCAAACCGAACCAGAAGTCTCAACGGAACCATGACTTACGGTTTAGTTCAGTTCACCGATTCGGAGGTAGAAAGTTTCTGAATTACAGGAGTCTTGCGATAAGGTAATCAAATTCCACTGTCTTAGGCAAAACTTTGTTCTTTCTGAATTAATTTATATTTTTCCTTGTATCAATACTAACGAATCCTGACTTAGAAGTAGAAACTCACCAAAACAATATCTTCAAGACAATCCAATCGTTTCAGAATGAACACATTTCTCAGAAAATCCAATAGTATTCATTTCTCAGAAATAAAAACTAAGAGCAGTAAAATCAAACCTAAATAGTACAATTACAAACCGTAAAGTAGTTAAAAACAAAGATGTGAGGAAGCATAATGGAGAAGGCGGAGATGAAACGAAGTAATGGATAAGGCAGAGATGGAACGAAGTAATGGATAAGGCAGAGATGGAACGAAGAGCAACTTACCTTAGACTGGGTTTGGGGATGAGCTTAACGCGGAGATTGGAGGAAGAAGAATGGAGAAGGTAGAGATGGAGCAAAGCAATGGAGGAGTGGAGCCAAACGCATAGATGGAACAAAGCTCGGGCTGCGAGGGAGAAGGTAGTGCATGTCGCGATTTTGGTCTGTTTTGGAGAAAATAGTCGAGAATCTGAGATGTGGGAGTTCACTCTTTGAGATTTTGGTATTTTCTGGAGAAGCTATGGACGCGAGCCAAACGTAGAGATGGAACATTGTAGGCGGCGATGGAGAAGCACGCAGAAGGGGCTCTTCATGATTTTGGTTTTCCAGAGAATGGGTGAGTTGTGATTTACTGATTTTGAACCGTTAGAGAGTAAAACGACGTAGTATTGGACATATAAGGTGAGAAACTGCATAGGACAATAAAACGACGTCGTTTAGTATTATATGTTTCCATTCGGTGGCTTTTGTTTTTCACTCTTAAGTTTTACAAAGGAAATAAAATCATTCATAATATGGACAATTATAAAATATAGAAAATGCAATAACATATTCCTAAACTTAAGAGATATTCATCCTTGATCTAGGGAAATTTTAATGGTCTTGATTCTTTGGTAACATACCCCTCGCGAGATGGGGCTTTCATCATCGAGAACACCAATCTTGGATCGAATAGAGGTAATATGAGACTTTGGCGAGTGGCTTGGTGAGGATATCTACAAGCTAGTCAATGGTGGAGACGTGAAATTTGCAGGGTAACGACAGAAACTTTCTCTCGCACGAAGTGATAGTCTAAAGCTAGATGCTTCATTATTGAATGAAAAATAGTAGTAGCACATATGTGGCACCAATGGTGTCACATACATGGTGGTGTAGGGATGGAGACACCAAACTTAGTGAGAAAATTGAGAATCCACATAAGTTCGACCGGTTAAGGTGTCAGATATCGATAGTCCACTTCTATTAAATATTAGGAAAAAGTTATTTGTTCTTGGAGCACCAAGAAATAAGATTTCCACCAAGGAAGACAATGTATGTTGAAACCATAGTTATCAATTCCTTTCCATTCTAGCTGGAATGGACGAAATATTTCAGTTCCGGCGAATGAATGGAACAGAAAAAGAGTACAAATATTCAGGGAAAATCCTGCTTAAGTAAAACTGGAATCCAACAATTCTGACAAGGTATGAGATGGTGCGGTGGCGTTGGACGCGCTGGTTAAGCATTCAGCTATCCGTGTTCCAGGACGCTCAAAATTACAAATTTTTAGTTTTTAGAAAATAATATTTCTACACTCTTTTTAATGAGACAACGTAAATTTTGTATATTTTATTTTATATTATTTATCATTGAAAAGTTAACTTCATTATTCTTTTTTATAAATAAAAAATTAGAGCTAAAAATTAATTATATAATTTTTCTACTTAGAAATATATGTGGATGTTAAGTAAAAGATAATTTATTTTATGTTAATAACTCATTATTCTAATTTTTCACATATAATATTTATGATAAATTTTATAGGACCAAAATATTTTTCTGAAATGCAACACTGGAGTACTGAAATATCTGAAATGTTCTATTTTTTCAAAAATTGAAATGATCAACGAAACGGAATGAACTATTATGATTGAAACAGACGTGCAATCATCATGATTACTGTCCAATGGACATCAGAATATGCAGTGAGAGTAAAAAGTTGAGACTAGCAAAGATGAAGGTCGAATGAGAGAGTGTGCTTCAAATAGCATAGGAGAAACTTGATAGCAGTCCAATGTGTCAGAGTCGGGGAATTATTATGTCAACTTGTTAACTGAATAGGCATCATCTGGACATGATAAGGACGGGTACTGCATAGCACCAATTAAGTTTCGATATTGAGTTGCATCAACCATAAGAGAGCCGTCTTGAAGAGTGAGGTGAGAGTGCTAGAGCAAATTGGTGTTACATTTCTTTCACATTGACTTCTCAATATTGCTCCACTCATTAACATTTTTTTACCTCCGTCCCTAAGCGAGAGGTGCCCCTGTGAAAATCCTTCGCACAAAAAGAAGAGGCAAAATTCAATAGATGTGGTATTACAATGGCAAAATTGAGTAACATAAAGTAAGTTTTGCTTCATAGAAGGAACACAGAACATTGAATAATGAAAAAGAGGTGGTGGGCTGGGTTTCTTAATACGCGTGATGTTCAATCATGTACCATCTCCTATCACAATGTCGTCTAGCACTTCATAAGGTCGACGAAAGGACAAATTATTAAAATCATAGGTGACGTGGTAGGAGGCGTCGGAATCCAATAACCAAGCAGATGAGTTTGCATTGCTTGTAATAGTTGATTTGCAATGGGTGCTTCCAAATAGAAGTGGTTCTTTATTGTGTAGCATTGTCTCGCAATTTGACCTCTTTTCTCACAAAACTGACGTATTGCTCCATGAGTTATGTTTGTATTATAAGTTTCAGAATTGTTGGAGTAAAAAGTATTCCCATGATTCTGCCAAAATTGGACAAGCGTTGGCCTTAAGGATTTCAATAGTTCCTACTGCTATTGGGGGTTTCAAGAGTTCTTGGTGCTTTGAAAGTTTCATGAGTTCATGTTGCTTTTGTTGTTGTTTCTAGAGGATGGAAAGCGAGCGGTATTGATAGTGAGATTTCAAAGGTTTCCATAGGAGTGAAGTTCTTTAAGTTTTAGAAAAGCTTTGTACTCAACAAGCTTGTCATGAAGTTCATCAAAACTTATCATTATATCTCTTGCCGGGAAGCAGCAGATATTTCCTTAAACTCATATCCCAACCTAGTAAACGTATGAGTCATAAGATATGGATTAGGAACTGGGTCTCCAGTAAGTGCTAATTCATCAACAATGTCACTTACTGTGGCAAGATACTTAGTAATAGATTCGATACCACGATTGATGAGGGTGAGGGTTTCTGCCAATCCCATTGTTCAGGAAGAGGAAAGGTTAACGTAAAACTTGGCAAGACGACTCCATGCATTTCTTGAGGTTTGGCATGATCTGATCACACATATGACTTCCGGGGTCGACAATCCAATGATGCCAAGAAGTAAGAGTTTATCTTGCCTCATCTTAAAAAAGTAGTAGTCTTTTTACTTATTGAGAAGCATCCAATCTTTATCAATTTTAAAGCTACGCATTACTCACAAGTCAATTACTGAAATCTTCTATATATAAATATATATTAAAAGCTAGGTATGTGCACCTCTTATTACGTCACATGTCCATACACAACATTTGCCATTTGTTCAAATATAAAATAAGAACTAATAATTATTACAAAACATAATTAAAAACCTATATTATATTTGAAACAATTATAATAAACACATAGTGATTAAATTGTAGTTGGTACATGCATGTCTTTGCCTCTTCCTATTCTAATCCAAATTTATGAGTAAACGTTTTCATCAAAGAAATTTATAAGTGAATTAACAATAAGACAAACAAAGAATTGTTAGTAACCTCTTAGTTTCTCTTTTATACATATTTATACACCGCATTGGCATGAATGCCCCACTCAACTCCTTCTCTGCTTCTCCTCCTTTGCACCTTTGTGAGATGTGCTATTTTATTCCGATTCGTAATTTTGTATTTCATTACTTTATTATTTAAGTTTGATAATATTGATGATAAATGATCTATATTGATAATAATATTGTTGATAAGTTAATACTCATCCTTGGCGTAATATTTATTTTTCTCCCATGTCTAAGGTCAAATTTGATTAAACAAGCAATGATACCATTTCTAAGTTTCGAATTAACTTGCTAAATGTGCAACTTGATTATGATTTTTTGCTGTGTATTTTTTACGATAACTTTTTTAGGCATCGACGCCATATATTTAGAGATTTTTTTTAATCAAAATCATATTTTGCTGTAAAAAAATAAGAAAATAGATTTACATCAAGGAGACATTTTTCGTTAGAGACGATTGAAAAGTCTTTTAATCATTACATTATAAGTAATAATAGATCCTTCATAACTCTGGTATAACCGGAAGCACGTGTTCTTCGCAAGATTCCATTTGGAATCTATTGGTATTGATGGTAAGGATAATTAACACAAAACACTTTCCCTTCAATTTCTATTTTTTATATTGTTTCGAATCGCTTACAATTATTCCTAATTAGTTCTTTATATTGGTAAAGAAACCACCATTCATGCTCCGTTGGGAAAAATTACGACAGCTCCGCTTGTTTCGCGCTATTTTCTTTAATCCTATTATAATTTTTTTGAAATTAAAATTATATGTTTATTTGAAATCATAATTTGCATGCAATCATAATTTGAAATCTTCTGAGACAATTGAATTGGAGCAAAAATAGAACATATCTAATTTACAATATCATTGAGATTCTAATGTGAAACAAAATTACATTCCTATTCTCATTAAAATATTATTTCACACACTTTCTTTCTTGTTTTATTAATTTAATTAAATTAACTCTATTATGTTTAATTAAGCATTATTCATTTATTTAAATATTAATTGTAGATACCGTATTTTATCCGTCTAATATATGAAATATACATACTTTATATTTTGGCTCATATAATAATCCAAGACTATATGTATAATTTGAAAACTAATCCAATACTAAAATAAGAAAAGTGGTCCAATGACTAAAAAAGTAAAAATTGAAAAAAAGGACTAAAAAATAAAAATTGAAAAAAAGACTAAAAGTAAAAAAGACAAATCTTAATTTTGCCTATAAATAGGGATGATGTCTTCACTTAAAAGGGGATCTCGAGGGAGTAAAAAAAGGAAGTCATTTTTTAGAGTGAGAAAGAGAGGGGTTGGAGTGAGAAAGAGAGGTGATTTTAGAGAGAGGAAGAGGTTCTACACTTCTATTATCTTCATCTTCTTCCATTCTTATTCTCAAGATAGCTTAATTGTTTGGTACATTTACTCATAATATATTTTGTTCATCTCTCTTCTTCATATGAATGTAGTTGATATCTTTTGTATTTTTTATACACAAGCGGATTGTTCATTCTTTATCATTTCTCCTCATTTAAATCTTTAATTTCATGCTTTGATGATTTCTTTACAAGTTGGATATTGAGATGTCTTTGTCATCAACTCAATTAATGAGGATGATGATAAAGCTTTTGAGGGGTAGAAAAATTAACCAAATGTGAATCAACCCTTTTAATGGGTTGAAAGTGTACATTTGATGCAAAGATCTCCTAGGATAATTTCTCACACATAACAATGCATAAAATAGAGAGTAAAATCTCTATACAAGATTATGCAAATATCTAAGTTGTGAAATTTTTAATTTTCCTACAAGTCTTTTCTTTTTAAAATATTATGTTCATCATTTTGTGACATTTTTTTAAACTAATTATCATCCATGATCATCCCCTTTGCTATTTGATTAGCAATGACTAATAAGGGAATGAAAGAAAAATAGTAATTAGTAGACTAAGTAGTCAAAAAAATAGACATATTTATGTTAAAAAAATATATTGTTTATTTTTCATCATTTTTTTTCAATTTATTTATTTATTTATTTAATAATATTATTATTATTACTATTATATTATATTATAATATATTATATTATATATATATATAAAAAAAATGTGCACCAGAGGAAAGTCTTCCTCTGTTGCAGCAAGAGCTGCAATGCATTATTATTTTTTATGGTTTTACTTTATTTTTGCATTATTATTTTTTATGCATGTTTTATATAATCTCAACATTTTATTTTTTTATAATTTGACATCATATAATTTATCTCTATTCTTTTACTTTCCTTTTGTTGTAATGATTAATATTTATTTCCTTTACATGTTTGTTTATTTAGCATTCTTGCATCGTAATGCTTATAATGTGATTCTTGTATTGTTCCCTTATTATCATAATTAATGTTCATGTATGTGTGAATTATAATTTTAATAATTAGATTTAGATTTTGTTACTTCCATTATTTAATTTTCACTAAAACAAAGCCGATGATGGATTTTGAGATTTTTGGGATACCAAACTTTTCGAACTACTGAGGTGAGGAGTTATTCTTGAGATACCGAGAATAACTCTAATAATGCTTTGATTTTAAAAGATATAAGAATACAAAAAAATAATTTTTCAATGGTCTTTGAACCACCCATTAAAAGTAATTTATTTTGTTCATTTCTATGATACAAAATACATCAAATGGGACATTCAAAAATGAATCTCTTTAACCTTTGCCTTAAAATAAAAAAATTGGATAGCATTTGATTAAATTTGGTAACCATTTTATAATGGGTGTTGTGGGGTGCTAATACCTTCCCCACACACAAACGACTCCCGAACCAACTTTGAGTTTTCGTAGACAAAAAATTTTCATCTTAAAATTGGGTGACCAATCACATCCTAAAATGATTGGTGGCGACGCCAAATTTTTTTTCCTTAAAAAAATGAATTTTTTAATCGCCGCTCCGCGTCGCACGCACGTTGCGACAGCTTGGCGACTCCACTGGGGAACTTATCGGTCTAACTATTTTTAGATCGATAGAGAGTCAAGCTACAAATTTATCACATGTTGTCCTTCTTGTATGGCTCTTTGTTTGTTTATTTGATTCATTGTTTTTCTTTTTCATGCTTATAGTTGTACAAAGTTTGTTTTTAGATGTATGTTTGTTTGCATAACTCCTAATATTCACACACATATACTAGCCCCATACCTGCGCTTTCCCTTTAGGATTAGCGAGAATGAGTAGTGGGATGCCTTCGTGGAATTGAGGTTCCCGTGCAGGCTCATGAAAATTCTCACTCAGGTCGACCCTTTCGGGATACCGTTTGGGGGCCCATGTTACTCTATTCAGATAACAGTGTGGACAATCTGGGAGCCTATTAAGAGATTTTCAGAGCCTAACCACACATGTATTATGTTTTTAGATCCCAAATCATGACCAACGTTAGATTTCTGCTGAAATCATGATTAATTTTGTGTGTATATATGTCTTGTGTCACTTAAACATGTCTTCTCTTCATTGTTTTGCTTCTAACTTCATCTTTCTGTTTTGCATACATGCATCATGCTGCGTAATGGGATTGTAAAGAAGTATTCAATTCATTCATATTTTAGAGACCATGACTCCCACTTTGAGTGTGATAGAAGATCAAGTTACGGTAGCCCAATGGTCAGAGGAATCGCAGAAACATAAAGGATATTGTCTGAAAAAGGAAGACATTGTTATTCTACCATCAATCACTAAGATAAAGTTCTCATGCATTGACTTGGAGAGGTTGAAGAAGATATGGGAGGATTTTTCATCAGAGCAGAAAAGTTTCTTTGTCGGAAAATATGGTCACATAGCTTATCTATTGTATATTGTAGTCAACATTCCTGTCCTTGAAGCTTTAATGCATTTCTGGGACCCTCATTATAGATGTTTCACCTTCGGAATAATAGATCTTACTCCCACAATTGAAGAATATCAAGCACTACTGAATGTTCCGTTGCAAAATGCCGACAAAGTTTATAACTATGACAAAAAGCTCACGTTGAAGAGGGCTTTGTCTAAGCTCTTGGGTACTGTCCATGCATCTGAGATTGAGAAAAGTTTGAAAATTAAAGGGGGAAATGAGTGTGTGCCATTGGATTACCTCCTAGATCTCACCCAGAATTTCTTGAAGGAAGATAAAGGCATGACTCTTTATGCTCTGTGTATTTATGGCACCATGTTATTTCTAAAGATCCAAGGTTATATGGATGATAAAGTGATAAAAATGTTCCTTCAAGTCGAACATGGTGTTAACCCTGTTATCTCAATTATCGCTGAGACTATCCGTTCTTTGAATCACATCTGAGTGTCTAGAAAAGGAAAGTTCATCGGCTCCTCAACTCTTTTGTGTATTTGGATTCTCAGCCATCTAAGATATCCGCTAGATTACTAAAATAATTCTAGGGTTTTGTTCTTTCTCATTTTTTTCTCCGTTTAGTCTGCTTAGGTTTAGGCTCTGTTTAGATTTATGCTATGTTTAGATTTACGCTATGTTTAGATTTAGGATTTTGATTTAGTGTTGATTTAACCTTTTCCAGTTGGGTTTAGTGATAAAATTCATATGTTTCAAATCTGTTCTGTTCTGAAAAAAATTCCTAAGTGGTAAATTTGTTATTTTCCAATCGGGTTTATTGATTTCAAATCTGTTATGGCCCTGAGTTCAAATCTATTCTGACAGAAACAACTAAGCTTTGCTGAAGAATGTCAAAAGTATACTTCATTTATCTTTATGCAGGTTAATAATGTCTCCCGGAAGAAATACTCCTCTTCCAAATCAAGATAATGCTGTAGGATCTTCTACTGAAGAAGATGGTTCCCATTCAGGTATATATACACTTTGTAATAGTTCTTATTATAATGGTTTCTTATTCTTTGATTTTTTTGTAGGGGCTTCATCTTCTTCGGGGAGTGCGAGAAGGTTTCGCGGGCCAACAAGAGAGATTGAGTTGGACATGTTAGTGAGCCAGTTCGAAAAATTACCAATCAATACTCCTCCTCCTAGTGTGGTTAGAACTGTTGAAAAGTGGACCGTCCAATTCCCCTTGAGATTGGTGCCCTCATATGACAATTCATACCACTTCAATATGAGGGTTGGTCTAATGTGTCTGAAGAATTCCTGACAGTTATAATTGATAGGTTGCAGGTAATAATGATACATCTATTTATTATTATATTTTATTTATTGCATGACTAATAGTAAAAGATTATTGCAGGTCTATTTTACTTTTGAATCGACCAATAATGCTATGATCGATTGGATTAAATTTGAAGTAGTGAACATATACAAGGGATACAAGTACACATTGCATAGAAGTTATAAAAAGTTCAAAGATCCAATAGTAGCACGACGAAATCCTTATAAGAGTGTATTATAGTGTGTGTGTGTGTGTGTGTATTGAGGCTTATCACTTTGTATCTGAGCGTGCTTGATGATGATATTTGAATACTTTCTAATTGATGCTCCAATAGTGTATATGAGCGTGTTAGATGATTTTTGAATATCTTCTGAATTGATGTTCCTTGTCTTGATAATAATGTTAGTTTCGTGTGGGGGGTTCACTTTGTATCTGAGCGTGTTAGATGATTTTTGAATATCTTCTGAATTGATGCTCTTTGTTATGATAATAGTGTTAGTTTCAATGTGGGTGTGTGTGGGGGGCTTATCACTTTGTATTTGAGCGTGCTTGATGATGATGTTTGAATACTTTATAATTGATGCTCCAATAGTGTTAGATTTAATTTAAAGCTTGACTCATTGTGATGTTACACAGGAACACTTGCATGCTTTGCGAGATGGGCCTATTGCTGATGATGCAACACCTTGCTCCGAAGAAGAGATAGTTGAAGAAGTTCTCGGGTGAAATGGAGGTCTTGGACATAGAGCCTCACCGACATCTTCCAAGAAAAAGAGTCAAGTTTGGAGTTGAAAATATAGAACTAAAAAAACAAATCAAGTTGATGAAAAGTCAACTACAAAGCTTACTTGCTTTGGCTCGTCAAAATGATTTTCCTTCTCTTGATGATGACTCAACAACAAAAACATGAGCTATAGAATATTTGTTAAGTTTTGTAGTTAACATCAAACTTTAAACACTCTCTTCTTTATTTTTCTTTGGATGCATTTGTGAATCAAATCCTATAATGAATTATGATTCGAGAATTTTGTAATGAACTATTATATTAATGATTTGTATATGTATTTCTTAGAAAATTTCTGATGATGTTAATTGTTATTATAGGTGATATTATTTATTATCACAACATTTTTGTAGTGTAAAATTTGGTCGCCGAAAACATTTCGTGACAAAAAAAAATTGGTCGCGAAAAACCTTTGTTGACTAACTTTTTTTAGTAGCGAAAGTTTTGGCGATGAACTTTATTTTTGGTCGCGAAAACAATATGTTTTTTTGTCACGAAAGGCTTTTGCGACCAGTTTTTGTTTCATTGCGAAAGTCTAACGCGACGAATCCAAAAATTCATCGCGAAAGACTATCACTGACGAAGCAAAAGCGACAAAGTTCACGATGAACTTCTGTTCATCGCGAAAGGCTTTCGCGATGACTTTTTTGGGCTTTAGCGACCAAAATATTGGTCGCTAAAGCCCTTGTTTCTTGTAGTAAGTATCCATGATCCATGCTAACTCTAAGGCACTCAATATGTAACTATTAAGATTGAGAAAGCAATCACTGTAAACTACAGTAAATTTAGAAAACAATAATGAAAAATTAGAGGGACATCACCCAAATCGCATATTGGTAAGGTTCATTGAGTAGGGATTGCGTTAGGACTGTTGACCTAAGTAAAATGTTGACAGACGTGTTAATTATGAGTTATTTTGTTCTTTGAGTTAACTGTAATTATAGTGGTTAACTCCCTCGCTTAAGAGATGCGTGTTGGTTAGCCATACGTTGGTATTAGAGCCACGAAGAGTTTTTGGTTATAGTAGTGTTTATATTTCTTTTAAATTATGCATACATGGTCACAATACATCCATGTTTGATCTAAGCTCACCTTCTATTACAACAGTAGTTAATACCGTAGCCTCAACCTCTGAAGTAACAAAATTAATTGCTTGTCAAGATGGAAAAAGAGCTTTGGAGAAATGGACTATGCCCAAAGTTAAATGAGAAACAATTTATAAAATTGGAACATTTGATTTCACTAGTAGAAAGATAATTAAAATTTTGAATATGCTATTTCTTTATAGAATAATGATGACATAATATATCTCTTGCATGTCCATGATTTATATCCTTTTATGCAAAAGTATAAAATCTGCATATAAGACTTGTTCAAATTACATTTAAGCCCTTGACTTTACTAGGTCAGAACACCAGCATACAATGCACTTTTAGAGATGGTAAATGCTTAAACTGGAAAGCCTCACTTATGGTAGCCATAGAGACTAGTTTATCTCATGGACTAGATTATTTTAATATTTATCCGAATCTAAGCATTGCTCTTTCTGACAGTAATTTAGCCAAAGTTCTTGAACTAAGAGTTCAATCACATGGTTATAATTACCTTCTAGGATCTTCTCCTTTTGCTATCTTATTCACGATTCATCTTAAGGTTCTCACAACCTTAAATCCTTACACTCAGAAACAAACCGATCAAGGACATACAATCATTATTGATACTAATCTCTTCAACAGCCAGGCTATTCCTCGCATGATACCTTGATCTGATATCACTTTTCCTGAAACATGACAAATCCCTAATGTCGTACCTACCCAACCTATAATACGACAATCTATAGAAGATGTCATTCAAACCCATGGAGATAATATTTATCTTCGTTTCCAGAAACCTTTAACTATAAGTCTTTCTAGTATAAGTAACAAAAGTATTCCTCCTTATAAGGTTAATATTCCTGAATCCTCCAGACAATCTATATCTGAACCAATAAGATCTAATGGATCTGAGAATTCCTTTATTCCTGAGGACTATATCAAAGGAATCCACATATCTCACAACCAGAAATCTCATGGTGTTTATGAATTCAATATTAATAGAAGACTAAATAGCCTAACCGCTAGTGACATGCAATTTAATCTTTAATGGAATTTACACCTAAAAGTTTATTAAGACAAAGTTTTCACCAGGATTTTATGCAACCAAAGTATCAGGATTTTAGGAATTGGTATTTTTCCAATCATAATTCTCAACAACTTTTAGATCTTAAAACCTTTATTACTACCAGTTAGAGAAAGATCAGCGCCTTCAGTCTTTTCTTGAATGGTATTATCAACTTACCTTAAATGTCAAAATACATGATGACCAACAGTTACACGTTTTGTCTACCATACCAAAAATTTGAATTACCACAGGTGGTAGAACTTACCAATCTACTCATCCACCACCTTTATCCTTAGAACTTGCTCCAGATAATGGGAATCAGAAACCTTTAGTTATAAACCCTTGTACTGAAGTTCCTAAGAAAGCCAGTCACCACGACCTTGTTAAGATTAAGGATATTCTACCCTTAACCAAACAGAATGATTATACAAACCTCTTCCTTCAAACTGTAGGCACACAATTAACCAGAATAGAGGATCAAGTTGCTCAAATACAGGACACACAGGGTACTAAAACTCCACAACATCCTGTCGACAAGCAAAAACTTAACCTTGAACCTGTCACTATCAAACCCCCTCTTGATGTCCAAAATTTTAAATTAAAATCTACTAAAAAAAGAGGACGATTTTATGAAAACTCTTATTGGGAAAATAAAAAATCTTAAGATTTCCAACCCTGAAACCTCTGGTCAACTGAATATGATGAATCAGGAAGATTCACCACAACAGGATGAATCTGAAGACTTTTCCCTATCTCAAATTTTGGATATCTAGAAAAATTTTGATGATACCATTAATAAACTCTCCCATTCCTATTCCAAAAGACTCACTGCTCATATGGTTTTAACAAGACCCAGTAGATATTATTATCCAAGACCTACCCCTCAGGACCTTTTGTATGAAGAAAATTTCATTCATTCACAGAAATCCTATCATGGCAAAATCATCTATGAATGGAACATAGATGACAAATCTGAATACCAAGTCTTTGAAACTATCCATCAAATGAATATGTACTCTTTTGTATGAAAACGTAATGATAATACAGATCACCAGATCTGTCGGTTTCTTGTTAATGGATTTACAGGAACACTTAAAGGATGATGGGACAACTGTCTCACTGATAGTCAACGATTAAAGATCTTAAATTCCTTTAAGATCCACATTGACCCTATAACTAGTACCCAGACCAAAACTAAAGATGCTTGCTATACACTTGCCCAATCCATTATCCATCACTTTCTTGGACCAGACATTGTTAATACTGATAGACATCGAGAACTATTACAAAATATAAGATGCCTCTCTTTAACTCACATCCAATGGTATAAGGATGTATTTCTCACGAAAGTCATGCAAAGAGGTGATGCCAATAGTGAACATTGGAAGGCTAATTTCATCGATGGTCTCCCAAGTTTTTTTGCTGAAAGAGTTTGTAGAAAACTCAGTGATAAACATGATCAAATGGACATTCCCTACAACCAGTATACCCATGGCCATCTCATTGCTCTTGTCATTGAAGAAGGATTAGGACTTTGCAATGACATGAAATTACAGCATATGATGAAGAATCAGAACCTTGATAACAAAAAAGAATTGGATGAATTTTATGATCAATTTGCCTATGATACTGAGATACAGTATCCTTCTACTTCTAAACCTCACAGGACTTCTAAGCCCTACAAAGCCCACAAAAATCACTTCTCTAAGAAGAAATCTAAACATAAAGAGTCCAGACATAAATATGTCTCACATCTGAAGAAATTTCCCTTCAGCAAGCATAAATACAAGGTACTTGCTATAAGTGTGGGTTACCAGGATATTTTGCTAATAAATGTCAATCCAAATTTAAGAGAAGACTCAATGAATTATCTCTTAATGAGGAGACGCAATAGAAAATCCAAAATTATCTCTCTGAAGGTAGTTCTACCGAAGATAGTACAAATAATGACTTTGCTCATATATATACATTTGAGGTAAGAGTATGTTCTGGAGTCTAAAGAGCAGGATTTTTCTGAAGTCTATTATTAATAATCGAAGTATCATGTGCTAACTGCAGATAAAAATCGCGAATATAGTTAAGACTCCCTAGAAATCTTTGTAGTAGAGTCTTATCTTTGATTTCATCTGGAAATTTAGAAGCGAATTCAATACTATGGCTAATGAGGATAATAGTTCCATTAAAAATATTATGACCTAAAAATCTTAGTTTGAAATATTTTCATTTTGCTGGCAGACAAAACTAAGCCATGCAAAAGTAGTTAATAACATGCTTGAAAATATTCAAATGTTTAATATGTTGATCTATAAATGATGAGAAAATCAAGACATCGTGTATATAACAAAAAATAAATGAAGTATAAGAATTAAATATATCATTCATGATATGTTGGAATTCGGGACCATTTTTAACTCCAAATGGTAAAACAGTCCATTCATAGTGGTCAAAAGGTATTGTAAAAGCAGTTTTACACCTATTCGGTTCAGCTATCTGTATTTGCCAAAATCCTAATTTTAAATCAAATTTGGAAAAAATTACAGAATCATGCAGTCTGTCAAACAGATCTTTTTAATTTAGTATATGATACCTTATCCATTAAGTGGTTTATAATTTATCGCTAACCTATGTGATCCTCTTTCAATCTCAACATTTTTATTAACATAGAATCATGTACAACTCTAAGGAGATTTACTGGTTGAATCAATTTTTTCTGTAAAATGGATTCTATTTCTATTTTACATAGTTCTAAATATTCCTTTCATCTGGCTAGGTCTAGATTTAGTAGAAACATTTTTCTCATTAAAATCATGATTATACGGTAGAGATATAATATGTTTCTTTCTATCCTAAAAAGCATTAAGGATATCACTACAGATTTCTATTTTAAATTCATGCAGAATTATTTTTATTTTATTATGTATTGTAGGTTGTTGTATACGTTGATCAATAGTAAGAAAGTGGATTTCTTTCTGTATCAAGTTTAACTGATTAATCATATTCTCAATAAGATATTTTATGAGATCAACTTCCTTTGTATATGGTTTTGTAATGAATTCCAATGTAATACTAGAATTGTTAATCACAGTATAAATACCTGAGGTATCAATTCTGGTAATAGGCATAATGGATTTTAAGAAATGATGGCCTAGAATGATAATTTGTGTCATGTTTTTTATTAAAACAAATGATGCAGGTAAGAAAACACCCTGTTTGCATATAAGTGCTTCATATATTTTATACTGAATACGCATAGAATCACCACTAGTATTAGTAAGAGAATGAGTGGGTTTCTGAAAATATTTAATGGGGATTAACCAGTCATGAATTCGATTCATATTAGCACCACTATCAACTAAGACAATGACATCTGTAATGATGAAATTTGATTTGATTACTAAGGTAATCTTAGTGTACCATTTCTGAAAAGTGACTTGGTTAAGAAGAAATAAATAAGGATTATTATCTTTAGTCTGATTGGGAGTAATTGGATTAGTCTCATCTGGGCTAGTCTGATCTTGAGTCCGACTAGGCTGATCCGGTGAGGAAGTTTCAGCTAAGTTGAAAGCAAAATGAAAATATTACATTTATTCTTGAATCCTTTAGACAATCTATATCTAAACCAATATGATCTAATGGATCTGAAAATTTCTTTATCCGTGAGGGTTAATGCCGCAACGTGCATGCGACGCGGAGCGGCGATTGAAAAATCATTTTTAGAAAAAAAAAGAAATTAGGAGTCGCCACCAATCATTTTAGGGCGTGATTGGTCACCCAATTTAAAATCAAATATTTTAGTCTGTGAAAATTTAAAATTGGTTCGGGAGTCATTTGCGTGTGGGTAAGGTATTAGCATCCCACATCGCCCATATGAAAAATGGTTACCAAATTTAATCAAATACATAACAAATGTCACTAAAGAAAATCCATAAAACTTTCAAAATAAAATAATTTTTGTTTGGGATATAGATATACCGTTTTTTTTATTTTGGATCACTTAGTTCACTAATTACCAGCTTTCCTTTCTTCCTTCATTCTTAGGAATGTTCATGGATGGTAACTAGTTCAAACATGTGTCAAAAATGATGGTAAAAAATTAAAAAGAAAAGAAGAGAAGACTTATAAGAATATAGAAAAATCAAAGCTTAAATATTTGCATAATCTTGTATAGAGGTTTTACTCTCTATTTTATGCATTTTTATGTATGAGAATTTGTCATATGAGATCTTATCATCAAATATACACTTTCAACCCATTAAATGATTGATTCAAATTGAGTTAATTTTACACCCCTCAAAATTTTATCCTCATTCTCATTGATTGGGTTGATGATAAAAAAAATCTCATCATCAAACTTGTAGAGAGATAAATAATATATGAAAATAAAACTTACGATTAAAAGTAAGAGAAATGATAAAGAATGAGCAAACAAACCTATATATGAAAAATGAAACAAAGAAATATCAAATACATGAGTATGAAGAAGAGAGATAATTAATTAGAATGAACAAAATATATTGTAAGCTAAAATGTAAAAGATTTGAACTAGCTTAATAAAAAGAAAATGAGAAGATTGAAGATGAATAGAAATGAAAACTCACATTCTTTCTCCTTTTCACTATTTTCTCAAAACCTCTTTTTCTCTCTCTAAAATCTCTTCCCTTTCTCACTCTCCCAAATCTCCCCTTTCAAGTGAAGTCCTCCCCTCTATTTATAGGCAAACTTAGGGCTTCACTTTTTTAATTTGTCTTTTTGTTCCTTTTTTTTTTTAGTCCTTGGACAAATTTTCTTATTTTTTAGGCATTGGGCTATTTTTCAAATCATACACATAGTCTTAAACTAGTATATGGGCAAAAAATAAAATTTATATTTTTAAAGTATTGGACCGGACAAAATACGGTATCTACAACTGCCCCCCTTTGTTCACGCTTCTAAACTTAGAATGTGTACAAATGTGTAGATATGTATTTTGATCGAGAAAAAACAATATAGATAAAGGAAATAGAAACCTCGACTTATTCGGGTTCTATGAAATGATGAAACTTATGAAATGGACCTGGATAGACACAGGCTTCGACTTCGACTCAATTCGGGTTCAATTTAACCCTATAAATTGAAACGGACTAGGCGCTGACACCGGGCTTCGACCGCGATAAAGTTGGGTTTGATTTAACCTAAGATAAAGAAAGGACGCAGACCTGGATAGACGCAGGCTTCGACCTCAACTCGATGCGGGTTCAATTTAACCATATTAATTGAAATGGACCAGGCGCTGACGCCGGGCTTTGACCGCGCAAAGTCGGGTTCGATTTAACCAAAGATAAAGAAACGACGTGGACCTGAATATAGGCAGGCTTCGACCTTGACTCAATGTTGTTTTGATTTAACCATAGATAAAGGAAGGGCATGGACCTGGATAGACGCAGGCTTCAATCTCGAGTCGATGCGGGTTCGATTCAACCATATTAATTGAAATGGACTAGGCGCTGACACCGGGCTTTGACCACGACAATGTCGTATTTGATTTAACCAAGATATTTGAAAGGAAACGGACCTGGATAGATGCAGGCTTCGACCTCGATTCGATTCAGGTTCAATTTAACTAAAGATGTTGAAATGATATTTGATCTGATATTTACAAGTTTCATATGGTGCAAGATCTAAACTAATGCATGCTCTAAATGTTGAAAAGTCATGTATGGATTTTGAAAGAATATCTTTAAATGATTCACGCACTTGAATTGCATCAAAACAAATCAATATAATGCATGTCTATGCGTTGTAATTATTGAAGATAAATGCGAAGTAGTGATTTTGAGTGCATGCATGCTGTGCATGATTGAAAACATTTGTAATAAAATTATTTGATGATTTTTTTGAAAGTTGACTAATGTCATCATATCCTTCACCCTTCAAATCAATCACTTGGCCTAAGGTCATAGACTCGCAATGAAGTATTGAGCATACTTTCAAGAAAATGATGCATCCTTATTCATTGGTTTGTGCCCCGGTATTCGGCTTCACGTCGATGATGAAGAAAAATGAATAATTTCTCCACATTTGCTTCATTTTTTATACTTTAATTGCAATCCCCCAATCATTCTTTAGCCTTCATTATGTGCATACCAACTTTCTTGTGATGACTTTTCAGATTTTCTCTCGTACTCAGACCGCCTTTCTTAGTTCCTATTCTTTTCTTTTTCCTTTTTTAATTAGCTTTTACCTAACCAAGTTTATGCTTCTGAGTTATTTCAAGAGTAATTAATAATATCTTAGAATTGAGAGGAATAAGAAATAATGGAAATAAGAAGAAGATGAAGTATATGTATTTGTCAACTGAGAAAGAAAAAGGTTCTTCGTTGATGATGAATAATGTTTACAAACGATGATTTGGAAAAAGAAAAAAAATGGAGGAAGAATTTCTCCAGTATTCGAGACAACTCTTTTTAAAAAAAACATTTTTTTGCCTAACTTCATTTTTCCCATACTTAGAGCGGTCAAACGAAGTACTTCTTGACTGTATCAGAATTAATTGCCTGCGGTAAATCATCACCATGGATATGTTTGTTAGCATGAGAGCTTCTCCCGAGAAAGCCTTCTTGACAATGAAAGGTCCTTCGTAATTTAGAGTCCACTTCCCCCGGTGATCCTTTTGATATGAGAGTATCTTTTTCAACACCAAGTCTCCTTCTCGGAAACATCGGGGACGCAATTTTTTGTCATATGCGTGCATCATTTTTCTTTGATATAATTGCCTTCTACATAATGCAGTCAATCTTTTTTCCTCGATGAAATTCAATTGTTCATATCGTGTTTGTACCCACTCTACTTCTTCTAATTTCACCTCCATTAAGATTCTGAGGGAGGGAATTTCCACCTCAATTGGAAGGACCGCTTCCATGCCATATACCAAAGAGAATGGCTTTGACCTAGTTGATGTTCGGACTGATGTGCAGTACCCATGCAGTGCAAACGGGAGCATCTCATGCCAATCCTTATAAACCTCTGTCATCTTCTCTATGATCCTTTTTTATGTTCTTATTGTCTGCTTCCACTACTCCGTTCATTTTCGGACGATAAAGAGATGAATTATTATGCTTAATTTTGAATTGCTCACATAATTCTTTCATCATCTTGTTATTTAAATTTGTCACATCATCTGTGATGATCCTTCTAGGTAGACCATATCGACAAATTATTTCCTTTTTAATAAACTTAACAACCGCACTTCTGATTACATTCGAATAAATACCTACCTCCACCCATTTGGTATATTAATCTATAGGGACCAAAATGAAACGATGCCCGTTAGAGGCTTTTGGTGTGATGGGACCAATGACGTCTATGCCCCACATAGAGATCGGCCAAGGCGCAGCCATGGCATGTAAAGGGGATGCGGGTACGTGAATTTTATCCGCATAAATTTGACAGTTATGACATTTCTTAGCGTACTTGATGCAGTTAGATTCTAGAGTTAACGAATAATATCCTGCTCTCAAATTTGTTTAGCCATCATATGCCCATTAGCATGAACTCCACAAATTCCTTCATGAACTTCCTCTATGATTTGATTCGCTTCCTGTGTATCAACACATTTTAAGAGCATCATATCATGGTTTCTTTTGTAGAGTATTTCACCATTCAAGAAGAAACCCATGAACAATCTTCTAATAGTGCGTTTATCATTCTCAGAAGCTTTGGATGGATATTCTCCATTCTTTATATATTGTTTGATGTCGTAATACCATGATCTTATGTCTGACTCTTCTTCAATACTCATACAGTGAGCAGGAAAATCTCGCTTCTGAATTTTTATGGGTTGCATTTCTTCCTTAAAGTCTATAGTGAATATGGATATGAGAGTTGCCAGTGCATCTGTAATTTGATTATTCTATCTGGGAATATGGTTAAATGAGATCACTTCAAAAGTTCAGCTTAACTTAGTTACATGTTTGTTGTAAGGTACCAGCTTGGAGTCTCTAGCTTCCCATTCCCCGTTTAGTTGTCGTATCACCAATAACGAATCTCTATACACTCGAAGCTTCCTTATCTTCATATCATAAGCTGCTTGAATTTCCATGGAACATGCCTCATATTCTTCCACATTGTTTATGCAGTCAAAGTATAGTTTTACCGTGAATGGGAACAACTTTCCCTTGGGAGATATATGGATTTCTCCAATTCCATGTCCTACATCATTAGATTCGTCATCAAATAACATTGTCCACAATTCTGGATCCATAGATTCTCCTTCACTTTTTAATATGACTTATATGTTCTCATCATAAAAATCAAACTTCATAGGCTCATAATCTTGCACTGGTTCATATGCAAGATAATCAGCAAGTACACTTCCTTTTATTGATTTTCTCGTGACATAAACAATATCATTTTCCGTGAGCAACATTTGCCATTTAGCGATTCGCCCAGAAAGTGATGGCTTTTCAAAGATATATTTAATTGGATCTATATTTGAAATTAACCAAGTTGTGTGGTATAACATGTCTGTCTAAGCTGATAAGCAACCCAGGCTAATGCATAACACGTTTTCTCCAACATCGAATAATTAGCCTCATAATTTGTGAACCTTTTACATAAATAGTATATTGCTTGTTCTTTCCTTCCACAGGCATCATGTTGACCAAGTACACAACCCATGGATTTTTGTGTCACTGTAAGATACAAAATGAGTGGACGCCCTGGAGTTGGAGGAACAAGTATAGGCGGATTTTGCAAGTATTGCTTGATCTTCTCAAAAGTAATTTTACAATCATCATTCCATCATTCTGTATCACTTTTGCGGAGAAGTTTAAAGATGGGTTCACAAGTTACAGTTAGCTGTGAGATGAACCAAGCTATGTAATTTAATCACCCCAAGAAACCTCTAACTTCCTTTTGAGTTTGAGGTGGCGGCATATCAATGATGGCTCGAATCTTGTCATGGTCAATTTTTATTTCTTCCTTGCTCACGACAAAATCAAGTAGTTTCCCTGAAGATGCTGTGAATGTACACTTTGTCGGGTTAAGCTTTAACTGAAACTTTCTCAACCGTTCAAATAGTTTTCGTAGAGTGACTGTATGATCTTCCCCTTGATGAGATTTGGCAATCATATCATCAACGTACACTTTGATTATTTATGCATCATATCATGAAACAGTGTTATCATTGCGCGCTAGTAAATCGCCCCTGCATTCTTCAGACCAAATGGCATAACCATATAACAAAATGTACCGCACAAAGTTATAAAAGTCATCTTTTCACGGTCTTCAGGATCCATTTTTATTTGGTTATACCCTGAAAAATCATCTATGAAAGATAAGGTTGAATGTCCTGCAGTATTATCTACTAAGACATCGATATGGGGTAATGGAAAATTATCCTTGGGGCTTGCCCGATTTAAGTCTCTATATTTGACACACATCCTTACTTTCTCATTTTTCTTCACCACTGGGAATATGTTAGCAACTCATTCAGGGTATTTTGCTACTTCTAGAAAACCCACATCTACTTGCTTTTTAACTTCTTTTTTGACCTGTACCAGCATGTCTGGTTTCATTTTCCATAACTTTTGTCGCACTGGTTTACTTTCAGGCATAAGTAGCAAATGATGAACCACGATATCAGTGTCTAGACTTGGCATATCTTGGTAAGACCATGCAAAGACGTCAATATACTCTTTGAGTAAGTCAATTAATTCTCGGCAGCTTTGACTTGTCATAGAAGTGCCAATTTGGACTTCTTTCGTCTCTCCCTCCAATCCTAAATTTATCACCTCCGTTAACTCTTGATATGGTTGAGTTATTTTTTCATCCTCTTCTACCATTCTTAACATTTCCAGAGATGGTTGGAAATTATCCTCGTCACTTTCATTTGACTCTACGCTAAGAATGTGATTGTCAAAGTTATTGCTTATGCTCTTGTTTTCAAAATCACCGTTCTCGAACCTGAATCGGATTATTAGATGAAAAGAAGGCGAGAAAAAAAAGTAAACAATGCATGAGTATGAACAACATTTCAGAAATGGAAAAGGTAGACATAAAAGGAAGAACAAAAAGAAGTGGAATTATATTTATCATTAGCAAAATGAGACGAAACAAGTTTTTAGATTTTCATTCAAAGTGATGACATGAAATAGACGAGAATATAGGCCTATAACAATGAAATCCCTAAGGCATTGGGTAGAATCATTAGAATTTTGGCATGAACACATTACTCTTGAAAATTCTCGAGAAGCACTGGTAACTCGATGACGTCCCAATTGTTAAGCTCATGATCTGAATCGTATCGAGAAACCAAGACCTCTGTACTTGCACTTGATGATTTTCCCAAGATTGCGGATATTGAAAGCTCGGCGATATCATCTTCAAGGTCGTACTTCTCTACTATAACCGGTTCTTCGAATGAAATTCCCCCACTTCTAAAGGATTTAGAAATATGAAGTATGAACGTCATTTCCATATCGAATTCCCTATTTTCAAGCCTAGTAATCTTCTTTTCTTTTTTTTTGAGCTTCCACTCTCCTTCTATCGGCTTTGGCCGGTCTATATCCAAGCCCAAACCTTTGTTCATTCTTGTCCCACTCGATTAACTTATTTATGCCTTGATACTTACCCCCGAATCCTTTGCCTTGCTTGTATCCCCCTTTTATCATCAACTACCACCGTCTGAGATGCTTATGATAGGCTTGATGTTGGAGTGAGTTTCCCATTAGCAAAAAATGTAGTGTTCATAATCTCAAATGATCGAAATGAGCACTCCAATGCTTCTTCTGTCGCCTCAACATATGGCATGGTAGCCAGCTTGGATACCAATAAATCTTCTTCCCCATATATACAAATGAGTTTATGATCTATTATAAATTTCAGCTTCTGATGTAATGAAGACGGTACTGCCCCGGCAGAGTGAATCCATGGTCGACCTAAAAGAAAACTGTATGCTAGATTTTTGTCCATCACTTGAAAAACAATATTAAATAGACATGGCCCAATTCAAATTTGTATCTCTATGTCTCTGACTACTTCTCTTCGGGTACCGTCGAATGCTCTTACTATCATCATGTTCGGTCGCATATATGTTGCGTCAATAGGGAGCTTTGCTAGTGTGGATCTTGACATTACATTTAGAGATGAGCCATTATCAATCAATACTTTTGCGACAACATAATTCCCACATTTCACAGATATATGTAGAGCTTTGATGTGTCCAGTACCATTGGAAGGGATTTCATCATCTGTGAAAGTGATAAAATTTGTTGCGGTAATATTTCCCATAATTCCACTCAACTTCTCCACCGTAATGTCATGACAGACATATGCTTGATTCAAAACCTTCAATAACGCTTGGCGATGAGGTTCAGAATTCAGAAAGAGAGACAGTAAAGATATGCGAGCAGCTAAGTGATTAAGTTGTTCTATCACCTTATACTCGCTTTGCTTGATGAGCTTCAGACGGATTTAGCGCTTGACTTTTATCGTTACGCTTGTAATGACTTTTGTCGTTATCGCTTGTAATGACCTCATATCCGTACGTCCATGGTACTGCTCTTGAATCTTTGTAAGCAAACGCACCCGGTATTTGGATGGTGATAGGCATCAGAGCATAACACATAGTGGTGTGAGTTGACTTTTTCTCGTAATGTATTGTGAGAGGTTTTGGGATATAGGACGACACTTCAACATTAAATTCAGATGATTCTTTAGTTATCATGAGAACTAAAGAGTCATCTTCCTAGTATTCCCTTTCTCCTTTATGACTTAGTGTAAGTATCTTTGCATCCAACGACTTTTGCACTTCCATTTTAAAATCAGCACATTCATCAATTGTATGCCCCGTTACATTCTTATGAAACAAACAATCAAAGTCATGCATATGCTTCCTAGAAACACCCTCATCCTCTGAGCGTGTTGGGTAAGTGTACCCTGTTCTAGAAAGAAGATGGAAAAGTGTTTCCATTGACGTGCTCAAATCTTCCACGTCCCTCTTTCCATATGAAAAATATTCCTCAATTGCATTTATGGTAGGATTCTCATGATTTGGTAGAGGGTTGGAATTGATACCTGAATTCCCATTAGCCTTTTTGAAATTCAACCATCCAGCCTTGATCAATTCATGTACTCTACCTTTTAATGTCGTGTGATTCTCAGTCGAATGTCCCACTGCCCCAGCATGATAATCACAGCGAGCAGTCGGATCATACCACCTTGGGTATGGTGGTTGTAGACAAGTTCTCCCCATTAGGATGGATGGGCAAAACATGTTTTTTCAAAAATGATGCTTGTTTTGCCAAATTGCTCGCTCTCACAGCCATGCCTTTAAGCCATTCTATATAGCCTACCCTGATCATTTCCAAATCAAGTCGTGCTCTTGTTGCAGTAATTGGTAATCATATCTCAGTGCATCAACATTAGCATCATTATTTCTTGCCAATTTCTCTGCCACGTTCTGATACGCTCTAACTTGGTGCTCAAGGCTTGCAATGACTTTCAATAGTTCTTAACTATCATTTGGTGACTCAGTCTTCCTAACTTTTTTATTCTTTAAATCAACTTGTAAATTATCAGCGATTCGTCGTAACAAGTCATATTATTTTTCTAACTCAACGATGTACACATTCTTCTTATAGATAGCCCTTTTAACCTCTTCTAAATCCTCTTGTACAAGCTTATTTTTCCTTTCTAGCTTCATGATTCGATCCTCTTGTTCATAGATTATCACTCGCAAATTCTCATTGTCCTCTGCCATCCTTCTGATTTTGTTGTTCAGTTTGCGAGTGTCAGTTTCCAACTCTAAATTTTTCCGCTTCAGATATTCTTGATCCTCAACTTTGTTTCTCAAATCTCTGAGTTGTTTTTCCGCTTTGATCCTGTGTTGGCCAAACAAATTCGTCTCGATTGTTAGACGTTTATTTTCTTCCAAGAGAGCTAAATTCTTTTGACAATCCTCATATAACTAATCCTGCTCCTCATTTTTAACAATCTTCTGATAAACTTCTGGTTACTTATGTGATTGTAAATCCTCAACTCGTAAGGCAATAGTTACTTTGCCTCTGCTCTCAAGCCGCGTTTCATATTCCTTCGTGCAATTCATGTGATTCCTCTCATTTCGCACTCTTCTCATTATTTTCCAAGCTCCAATTAGTTGCTGCAATTTTTGTTCAATATCTTGAGAATCGTAATTGATCTCAATGTCCTTTAATGCGTGCGTGGTAGGGACAAACTGTCTCATGTATAGTTGACGGAGCACCATTAGCGGAGCATAACTAGTATAACCCCATAGTCCTGAGAGCGGGACCCATTGATAGTCACCCCATTTGTAGATCACTCGATGTCAACGACATCTATTGGGCTTTCTAGATAACATTCTCATCTTTCAACTTTGATAGGTGTGAGAGCCACACCCTTTTTGTGGGAAACTACAGATTTCATTTGGCCATTCTAAATTCTGCACGGGAATTCTCGTCTTCATCCATGGACTTGAAAACTTAACTTGAGGACATTTGAAATCTGGTGGACATCTTAGATGGCTGAGAATCTAAATACACAAAAGAGATGGAGAGCCGATGAACTTCCCTTTTCTAAGTGCTCGTATGTGATTTAAGGAGCGAAAAGTTTCAGCTAGAATTAAGATAACAGGGTTAACACCATGTTCAACTTGTAGGAACATTTTTATCACTTTATCATCCATATAACCTTGATGTTTTGAAAACAACACGGTGCCATATATACACAGAGCATAAAGAGCCATATCCTTATCTTCCTTTAAGACATTTTTGGCGAGATCTAAGAGGTAATCCAGCGGCACACGCTCATTCCCCCCTTTAACTTTCAACATTTTCCCAATCTCAGATGCATGGACAGTACCCAAGAGCTTGGATAAAGCTCTCTTCAATGTGAGCCTTTTATCATAATTATAAACTTTATCCGTGCTTTGCAGCAGGACGTTCAGTAGGGCTTGATATTCTTCAGTTGTAGGAGTAAGATCAATTGTTCCAAAGGTGAAACATCTGTATAGAGGGTCCTAGAAATGCATTAAAGCCTTAAGAACGGGAGCATTGACTGTAATATACAAAAGATAAGCGATGTGACCATATTTACCGACAAACAAATTTTTCTTCTCCGGTAAAAAATCCTCCCATATCTTCTTCAACCTCTCCAAGTTAGTGTGTGAGAACTATATCTTAGTGATTGGTGGTAGAAGAACGACATCCTCTTTTTCCAGACAATCTCATTTTCGTTTATGCGTTTCCTCTTACCATTGGGCTACTGTAATTTGATCTTTTATCACACTCGGAGTAGAAGTCATGGTCTCTAATATATGAATGAATTGAATACTTCTGTACAATCTCTATTACGCAACATGATGCATGTACGCCAAAAGGAAAGCAAAGTCATGCAAAGAGGTGATGCCAATAGTGAACATTGGAAGGCTAAATTCATCGATGGTTTCCCAAGTCTTTTTGCTGAAAGAGTTCGTAGAAAACTCAGGGATAAACATGATCAAATGGACATTCCCTACGACCAGTATACCTTTGGCCATCTCATATATATATATGTTTTGATATTTTATGTATATTGAAATTTAAAAAATATATATTTTTATGGTTATAATCAGTTTGAACCGATTACTATTTTAAAGAAAAATAACCGAATGAAAATTATGATTCTTTAAAATATCCAAATCAAACCAATGACAAAAAAAAATTGATTCGGTTCGGTTGATTCGGCTAATTTATGCACACCCATAATTTAAACTGGAAATAGCTAGGGATGTCAAAATCATATGTGGATCCCGAAACTCATAGGGGCTCTCCCTTAATGGGTTGGGGTTTAGATGAATAAATTGGTGATGAGGCGGGTACGAGACGTTTGTAGATATACTCGTGTGTGTATGGGGCAGGGACATATATAGTAGTCCCCGCACCATTACCCGCTCCATCTCAACCCCATTTATTTTTATTTTTATTTTAATATATTTTCTACACATTAAACATATAACTTTTCACTTCCAAAAATTGAAAAATATATATATATACACACACCATGATATAATTTAATTTTCGATAATTCCATTACAGATGGCATTAAATTTATCATATACCCTAGATCGTTAATACTAGTTTTCTTAATTACCCTTGTATCTCCTAGCCGTCAAATTTTGTCAATTAAAATTGGTAATAATTTTATTTGTATATTTTATTTTTTATTTTATTGCTAAATAATATATTTTTCTTCATTATTTAGGGTGAACTACTGGGAGCGGATTCATGACAATGCGAATTCATGAAAAGATTATGAATGGCTTTCGTCTAGCTTAAACATTTTCATTATGTAGTGTTTTTTTGTAATATATTTGAAGTTTTCTATTATTTTATTATTTTGGAATATTTTAATTTCTACATTTTTAATTAAATCTTTCTCTCATCTCTTTATATTACTTATAAAATTATTAATTTTTATTTTTATTTTTTTTATATAAATTCAAGTATAAAAGGAATAGATGAGATTCCCCGTCCACATCCTCTCTTAAACGAAATGGGGTGATGATGGGATGACTATATTAAAGTGTGTATGGGACGGATCCACCCCATTGACATCCCTCGAAATAGCCCTCACAGGAGTAAAAATGAAAACGCTGTGTAAAATCTGCGCTTTTAGTAACTATGGATTACGGACAGGACAGGACAGGCCCCACCAAGTACTGAAACTCTCTCTCTCTCTCTCTCTCTCTCTCTCTCTCTCTCTCTCCCTCTCTCTCCCTCTCTGCACCTATGAATTCGCTGCTCAAGCTTCGCAGGCCGTTTCGCTCATTCTCTCTGCTTCGATTCTCGTCAACAGCAACTTGTCTCTCTCTCTCTCTCTCTCTCTCTCTCTCTCTGCTTTTTCGAGTTTTAATGATTATTTTGGGATATTTCAGATGTTGAAGGAGAAAGGGTGGTGGAATCGTCTACTGGAAGAAACTCTACCATTCACCCGACGGCAATCGTGCATCCAAATGCTGTTCTTGGACAGGTAGTTAATGCAAGCTTCTTTCTTGTGCATTGTCATTACTTGGCGCTTTTATAATTCTCTTGACTGGAGCTGGTAGTCTTTTTATACTATTAACGATATATCTAGTTGAAGTTTGAGAGAGAGCAAAAATATAGTTCCCTTGTATATTATTTATTAAGTTTGTGTGCAACGTTGATGGCTTTTATGTGCAGAACAATGTTCCTACTTCCTACTTATGTCCAAATATAGATAACAGAACTACTTGAAAAAATCAAACTTTGCCTGTCTAGCTTCATAGATTACAAAACAGGTTGGTAATCGATTACATGCTGATGTAATTTGTTAGCTGGCTGTTCGTTTAGTTTGTTTTTCTCTGACATCTTATCTCCTTTCTACTATGCTTCATCAATCTTTATAAACCTCGCTGCTTCCTTGTTTTGGTAATGGGAACAAGTGCCCGCTTAAATGATGATGGACTCGGGATGTAATTGTGAATGAACTCTAAATTGTAGCTTTTATTTTCTGTGGGCATCTTCCTATTGTTAAATCCGCTGCAAGAATTGTTATTATAATTGTGACTTGGATACATAAAGTGTTGATTTCGTCTTGGTTAGTGGGTTGCAAAAGTTGAAAAACATCATATTGCTTATGACGCAGGGAGTTTCTATTGGTCCTTTCTGTACTGTGGGATCACTTGCCAAGCTTGGAAATGGCTGTCAGTTATATCCAGGAAGCCACATCTTTGGCAGTACAGAATTGGGGGAATCTTGTGTCGTGATGACGTGAGTTTGGTTTTTCATTTCACTGTTTTCTGTTCACTCTGGAATTCAGACAATGTTGCACATCTAGTTTATGTGTACTTTGTTAAACATGGTTAGGCAGTGGTGCTGTGGTTGGTGATGACCTTCCTGGCCACACTCTCATTGGAAGCCATAACCTAATAGGGCATCATGCCGTGGTTGGTGTCAAATGCCAAGACATGAAATACAAGGTTAGTATTAATATTGTGATAATGTTGACAAATTTATTTTCAGACTCTCCACCCCCCTGCCAGCAGTTGAGGGTTCGATTGTCGTTATCCACAATATGGAAAAACAGGCTGGTTCAACGAGATATGCTTGCTTGCATTATAACTTGTCATCTACTTTTAGGAAATCTTCAGAGCAAAGAACTTGAAATAATAGAAAGAAATCACATTTCGTTTCCGTGCCATATATGCTTATCCCCCTTTTTCCCTTGTCCCGTACTTGTCTTAAGTCTTCATTTTCGTGTGGAAGCAAACTTTCCAAAATGTATGAGCTTATAATGAACAAAATTGTTCCATTGTAAATTCCTACAGAGCAACAATTAAACTGGAGTTCAAACTAAAATGATTCCACACGAAAGAGACTAAGAGTACTATCTCTTTTTGGGGTTCTCAATGTAAGACCCAAAATAAAAGGTATGAGAGTAATTGGTTTGTGCTTGAAGCATCTGTTTATAGCTTAATGCAGTGACCCCAAAGGGTTGGCCTAGTGGTAAGGTCGAATTATGGCGCACGTCCCAGATTCGATTCCCCCAAGCATCAATTTCTTGGGGCCGGGAATAGTCGGATGAAACCCATATACCCACGGTTATCCCAAAAAAAAAAAAAGCTTAATGCTATGCATGGAATGGTTATGTATACAAGGTATATGTTGAAGACTAAGAAGAAAATTTTATATGGTCGTCGAATGGTGGTGAATAATTTTTTACAATGTTTACCTGCTTGCCTTCTCATCTCCTGCTTCCTTTTTCTGCAAAAAGTGAGATCTAGATCTGAATAGTTGCTAGTGCATGATAGTTTTTGGATATGCTTTGAGTGCTTTCATTTGCAATTGTCAACATCATTGCTTTCATCTTTGATATCATGATAATCACCCTAAGAGTAGCTTACCACATTAACTACATTTGCAAGTAGTTAATTCATGATAACCTTGACTTTTCATATCTAACGCTCTATGGTTTAGCTAGGGGATGAATGTTTTCTTGATATTGGGGACAGCAACGAGATTAGAGAATATACGTCAATCCACCGTTCCTCCAAGTCAAATGATAAAACGGTAAGAAGCAGATGCTGAATAGGAACTTATTATCATATGTTCACATTCTACTTGGTGCATCTGTGTCATGTTTACCCTTTGAATTGTCTAATCAGGTTATTGGTGATAACAATCTTATAATGGGATCTTGTCATATTGCCCATGATTGTAAAATTGGTAACAACAATATTTTCGCAAACAGTACTCTTCTAGCCGGGCATGTGGTGGTTGAAGTGAGCCCTCACTCTCTCTCCCTCCCTCCCTCTTTCTGGCACTAGTTAGTGACAGAGTGTTGTCTATGTTGTTATAAGTTAATACCTTTTATTGGAGCATCTATTCAGAAGCTAATTTGATTGCTTCCAATGTAGGACTATGCTCACACTGCAGGTGCCATTGTGGTCCATCAATTCTGCCATATTGGTTCATTCTCCTTTATTGGTGGGGGTTCTGTGGTATGATCACTCTCCTATTTAGAACATAGATTTATTATTATTATAATGAAGCACTGATTATCTTCCAGGAGATACCATAGGTATTGGTATCAACGTAGGACTTTGATGTGTAAAGATGGTATCTTCAAGTTTAAGTGTACATGTACTACGGTTTCCTAAAGAAAGGAAGCAGTTGATTATAGTACTGGCGTTGGTAATAGAATGGTGTCTAGCACCTTCTCTTTTCGTCTCTTCTTTTTCATCTTTAGTTGCATTTTTTCTCCAACAATGCAACATGAACACTTCTTTTTGTCGAAGATTCATTTCACTGCTTCTCTTTGGGCGTCCATGTCTAAAAATTTAGTGGCACACCCTTGTTTTTTATTCTTTTCAATTGCAAAGCTAATTGTAAAAATCTAAATGTTTTTCCTCTTTTTCTGGTAGTGGGCGGATTTCTTGACCTGACTTGTGCAATTTTACTGAAACTAGCAAACTGAAGGGATAAAGGGGCAAAAGGGAAAAAAATTGAAATTCTTTATGCAGATATAATTGATTTTCATGTGTCTGAAGGTTTCACAAGATGTTCCAAAGTACATGATGGTGGCCGGAGAAAGAGCTGAGCTTCGTGGTTTGAATCTGGAGGGTCTTCGACGTTGTGGATTTACAGTTGCAGAGGTTTGAAAATATTATGACATGTCATTCTGATAGTATATTAATAATGTAGCACGCTTGTTCAATTGATGCCTGGAAAAGCTTACTGTCATATTCTCCTGGGCAAGGATCTAGATAAATAGCTTGAGATCCGCGTACAGAAAGATATTCATGCCTTCTGATACAAAATCCAGAGGTTTCGAGGAACGTCTTGATGAAGTGGTACTCCCCCCCCCCCCCCCCCNNNCCCCCCCCCCCCCCCCCCCTCTCTCGCTCTCTCTCTCTGTATGTACGGCTTTACTGGAAATAAGAAATCAATCCCGCAGGAGCATCATGAAGAATTGGCTCATATATCTGCAGTATGTTCGATGGTGCAGTCTATCCGAGCCTCATTTACGGAAACTCGTCGTGGAATATGCAAGTTCAGACAATGGATTAGCTCTTAGCTAAAGGATCTTTCTGGGCTCCTCTCTTTGGTCAAAATCTCTCTCATTATGCTTTCACTCTAAACATGACGACGAAAGCGGCACAGGGACTATTTGAGGTGAGTTACCCCATAGTTGCTACGTATCTATCAAGATCAGTTCATAGTATGGCCATCAACATCGTCTGTCCTTTTGTTACTGCTGCTAAGAAAGTCTGTGGATAGTTTCTCTGAGTAGTTCCTACTTAACATCCATTATTCATTTATTTGTAGAGATAATTAGAACTTCTGAAGTTGTTAACATGGAATACAAAACTTGTATTAGTGAAATGCGAATGTAATCTATTATGTTAGCATTCCAAGTAGTTACTGGAATGCGAGTGTAATTTATTACGTGGAACACTTCAAGTAGTTACCTGACCACTTGTACACTCCAAGTAAATAAGTAGCTTGAAGAGGGGTAAAATTGTCAAAAAATTAACAAAAATCTCTATTTTGAACAGCTGGTCCAAACTGAATCATTCTTTTGAATGGCCTAAATTTTGTTAGTTTCCCTTCTAAATTGTATACTTGTTTAATGCCAATTGTAGAGGCAAGTTGATTATAATGGTTTAGTTGTAACATTGTTGTTCCCACATTGTAAATCTGGTGGGTGTTGATGATGTCAATCTTCAGTACCTGTGGAGGTCTCTTACTAAACAATACAATTGACAAGGTATGCTAAAGTCTTTTTGCCTCGTCTAAAAGCAAAGATGGAAAGCTCTTTTGCCTCCCTTGTTTTTTCACAGCATCAATGTCAAATGCCTTTTCTGTTTCTGATCTGTTTGTAGTTTATCTGCTTTCTCTAATTAGAAAGTTTTGATTGCCAAATATATATTAGACTAATAACCCATGTTCGTTTAATATGTCTTTAAATCAAATTTATATGATCAAGTGAAGTGATGATCATGCATAATTTGAAATCTCAACGCTAGTTCAGATGTTAGTTTACTATTTAATTATTTCTAATTTTAAAGTGAAATATTATACATTTGTGAAGAAAGTTCAATCTAAAACTTGGTGTATATGATTACTCTTAATCAATGGTAGTATAGACTCTAGTTCGTCAATAAATAATCACATTCCACTTTCTAAACCTATTACTACATAATTCTCCGTAATTATTCAATGTACATGTTCTGGTAATGTACTAAAGATTATTTGTTGGAAATTCTAGTTAATGGGAATATATTAGAGAATTATCTCTTCTTCTTGTTTTTTTTTTCAAATGATACCCTTTAGATTATTTGTTGGAAATCCAATATCATCACACAAAAGTTTCTTAAAAATATTATGTATGTCACAGACCAATCATAAATTTACATAAATCATTCACGAGATTATCATCCACAATTTAAGACAAGAACACTCTTTGTTCCATTACATCTACAACCATCAATGTTACTATCATAGTCATTCTAAATTTTTTAAATCAACCGTTAAAGCTTTTGTCAAAACAAGAGTTTTTTTTTCAGATTTAAATTATCTATTGTTGAAAACTCAACAGTAGAGGAAAAGTTAAATTTGATCCGTTCAGTAAATAATGAACATTTTTTTTCAATGATAGTAAACTAAAGATCATCTAGAAAAAGCATTTAATTCCTCTGCATGATAGTTAATTATTTTAAATCTTCTCATTCCCCATTATTCGACCTGAAGTAGCGATGACTTAAGAAAGGTACACTACCTTCTTGTACAATTAAAAAGACAACCTTATTATTTTCTTTTCAATGTCCTTATGCATTAAATTAACAATTTTAAAGTACTAATTCTTTAGTCTGTTGTCAATCAAAAAAACAACTGCTTTCCTTGCCGGAATTATACTAATTTTTTAAAATTAATACAATAAATAATCAAGTTAATGTCTCTTTGGTCATTGCACCTAGAATATAGTAATATTATACTATTTTTAAATAAAAAAAAGGTTTAAAAATGGTTGTACATTGGACATTCCTCAACTTGTTATTTCTAGTAATGGATTATGATCTATGATGTAATCTTTCTTTTTATGATATAGTGGCAGATTTTGCTTTATCAATTAATTATAAATGTATATATGATTTGCTAATGGGTTTGAAAAGCAAATGACAAGGTTCCCACCTAATCAATGGTAATAGTTTTCACTTAATTTTCTTTCATCTTCATTGTGACTTTTGTGGTAATTATGTCCTTTCTTTGACACATTTCTCTACATTGAACCTAGCTTTGATTTTCTCCAAAAATAAAAAATTGGATGAAAATCTTCTATCCAATTTTCTTATCTTATTTTCTTTCTCTTTAATAGACTTTTTGTCAATTCATGATCACCTTGGTTAGAGTTAAAACAATTTAATCATGAAGAATGTTATGCTCAAAATAGTTTAAGGTTTGGGTTGCGATATTATTCCAATCAAATATGAAGAAAAATAGTGAATATTATTTAATGATGTCTATATAAGTGGTAAATCAAAACGGTTCGGTCAACTCTTATATAGATCGACATAGCACGGTAAAATAGACTACATATAAAATTAAGAAATCTGATCTCCATTCAACAGACATAGAATAGACAACATTTATTAATGCTTTCACATTAATAAGTTCATTAGGATTAAATCTACAGTTTAAATACAATTATGAGATTTTAACGGTGTGTCCCTTCTACACCGATAATAAACAAAGTGACGTGTGGGGACACATTAATGTAGTAGCTCGATAGCTCGATGACTAGCATTGAATGGTCTACGCTTGTCATTCAATCACATAACGCCATAGTCACCACATACTCCTTACATCTCTGTAAATACAAGCCAAAGTATAACATCAAAGGTAATTAATTCTTTTCTCTTCCAAAAATACTTGAAATACTTAGTACTAATATTTTAGTTTACTCAAACACTAACTTGACTGTTAGAAGCTTTTTGATAAGTCTTTTATCACTTTCGCCGTACTTATTTCTGAATTACCTTACAGGATACAACTAGACTCATAAGATCTCAATCGTTAAAAATTCATACTTCAAATTTATATATAATTATATATTTTTATTTAGGGGGTGAGTGCATGAGAAAATACATTTTTTGGTGAAATGAGGAGATATGAGAATGAGAAAGAAGAACTAGATTTATCAAAAATAATAATTAGCATGTTAGATGGCGATTGTGAGAGATGATTAATTGTACTTAAATCTCTAAAAATATTACCAGTTGCATCTAACATGCTTTTGTATATTTAAAGTTGACATTGATAGAACTTGCATTACCCATTTTTGTTTCTCTAAAGATAATGCCTTTTGGGTTTTTTGTGAATCTAATTGTTAAAAGAAATATCTAATCAATTTCCATGAAAGAAAGAAAAAACTTTACCAAGAATTTTTTTATTTCAAACCATTGTCCTTTCATTTGCATAGATAGCCATTTTTCCTATACCAATCAAACCCAATTACCACAATTCCCTTCTTTACCATAAGCAATAAGCTATATCCCTAAGCTACCTTAAAAAATATGATTGTGAGATTAAGATATGATAGTGCTAAAGAAATTAGTATAATTTCTTGGTAAAGCCAATGGCGTTTAATCAAACACTTTGTAAAGTACATGTTACAGAGAATGTTAGAGACACTTGCAAGCCTAGATTAGTTGGGCTATCAATTTATTAAGGTTTGCTGATTGATCATATAGATAGAAAGATTTTTCAAGGGATAAAAGTATAGTTATAAAATTCTTAGATTTTTCCTTCTACAAAATTCTCACATATACCTTTAAATTGGGTTAAAATGAATATGATGAGTTGGGCTCCCACAGATAATTTAACATCATTTCGTACACTGATGTAATTGTGAGTTCAAATCACTATACTTTTAGCACAGCAGAAGCAGAGTTAAAGTCTAGCCGTCCAGATATGTTTTACTAAGGAAAAAATGTTTTTATTAATTACATATAACCAATTTTTTACATGTAATCAAACTCGAATTGTCCAAAAAACAAATTAGAAGACTCAGATGATGCGAACTGCCTGGATAATTAGTTTTGTCATCAATACCATATGGCGAGAAACCTTTTCCCTCATCATATGTATGCTAGTTGATACCACCAACTCATTAAGAACTAATTTCAAACTGGAAGTACTATTGTTCGAATGCACAAATTTAAACTTAAAACTCACTCTACTTGATTTTATATTAAATTATCACTAAGTAAAAAATAAAATTTATAATTTTGGGTTTACGTGAATTTAACAATTTATTATATTAGTTTAAAAAATAGAAATAAATTGAAGTTGTTGATAAAACAAATATCTAGTCAAACAGGGTGAATTAGAAAAAGAAATTGTCAAGATATTATCTTCTTCTCAATACAAAGGCAAGATTCCTTCATATAATAATGCCAAATGAGTATGAACTAACAGATATGGAAGTGATTTTCAAGTTCCAAAACAGAGAGTCATTAAAAAAATCTTCAACTTGGCTATAGATTCAATGGATTATTATAAAACCCATTACCTTAAATCCTCAACCAGTTGGCCCTTATTTAAAATTAAATTAATTGAATGAGATCATTCTTTTATTTTGATATTTTTCAATCACTATTACTTTTTTTATTACTTATGTATTTGGAATTCCCTGTATAAGGATGGGAATATCTTTCTTTTTCACACTCTTTTTTAATCTAAATACTATTTATGATAATTTTGCCCATGTCATTTTCTATATCTCAATTTTAGAAAATAGAGAAACACTTCAAAAGGGTCTGATCATTGCTTATGTTTTATTTACTATTTCGGATTATGATTTTATTAAAGGCTAATAATCGTATATTATAATAAAAAAGGGTATATTCTCTCCTTCAACCACCCGAACGATAATAACCATAACGACAAAAAACTAACATTATTTTAATGACCGATAGAGATTGAATTACACGATAATAATTTTTCTCTATCTTATTTTTTAGATCTATGTTAAATAATAGGAAAATATAGGGGATTGAATTAATGGGTCATAGATCGTAAGCGATGAGAAAACTTCGACTATTTTGATCAAATGGTCGTTATAAAGAGTCTATGTTGTGAATATTTGTTTTGAATGATTTGAATAGAGAGTACATAAGTCGTTTTTGCAAATGAAATCTTTGTATGTGCTTAAAAGTCTTGTGATCACATTAAAGAAATATGAGTCAAAACATTTAACTTCTCCATGAATTGGTGAAAGTTGTAACAGTTGTACTATGAAGTATGAACTTTGACCATTCAAATCTATCTCAAGGCCTTTCAAAGTTGAAATAATGGCTAAAGATCTAACTGAATTTCTTATGAAATGTAGTTTTGGCTGACCAACATTAACTTTCTATATTCTCTTTCTTAGATATTAGTTCTCATTTTCTATTCGTCAACTTACATTTTTAACAATCTCTTTGCTCGTACATTTTTTATTTCAAGCCCCAAATTATTTTTACGACGCTACTTAATTTTATATCAATTATTGACGGTTAAATCTCATAGGCCTGACTATGTCATGAATGTATCAATTCACTCTCAACACCTACAAAGAGGAAGGTAGAGTACGAGACGAAAGGGAGAGTCGGTCTCATTTTTACCCTTCTGAAGCTTAAGTTAGTAAGAATATGTATAGAGCAAAGTAGAGTGTAGGTTGAGCCAATGCATGTCATTAACTTTCTTTTTAAAGTGTTAGTTCAGACAACTGAGATAGGTGAGACATAGTTGTCTCAGGTACAGATAGAAGTCGACTTTCCAATGAGGTGCTACCTTAGAATAATTCCTGATCTTAGGCCTTACCTATTGGCTTGGCGGGGGTATGAAGTCGAAGGTGATGGTATGTGGTGTTAGAACAACTTGTCTTTGCCCTTGAAAATATACCGTCTTGGCCTTTATTGGATTGCATGTATTCAATGCTCCCAACGGCACCTGGACGCGGTCAATTGATTGGCTCCTTAGGTTGAGCTTCATACCCTCACCGTTGCCTTGGCTCATCATTGGTGGATGTGCATTTTATATCATTGATGACACTCTGTCCTCCTCGGCTTCGTTCATACCTTGGTCTAGGATCTAAGTTTGAGAGAGACAAGAACTTCTCTCATCTATAGATTTTACTTCTATCTGAGTGTATTTTCCCATTCATAGAAAAAAATATAGAGTTCGTTGGTCCTCAATTCCCATTTTTAGTTTCATCAATGATGGTCTCCAGGATTGGACTCATTATTGATTTCATGGTGCGAGCTCATCCGAGGTTATGCATTTGAGGGGAGGCTCATCCTTGGATTTGTGGGGACGAGCTCATCCTCGATCATGCTTTTGACGATAGAGCTTGTCCATGGGTTCATGGGGATGAAATTGTGCTCGATCATCCTTTAAGGATGAAGCTTGTCATTGGGTTCGTGAGTACCTCGTCTTCAGTGATTACGCCAGGATTAGAGGCAACGCTCGTGACTTGTTTCTCCTTAGGCTCGTCCTTGGCAGTCTTGTCCTTGGCAGTCTTGTCCTCGGCAGTCTTCTCCTTGGCAAGCTCATCCTTGGCATTTTACCTTGGACGAGCACGAGCTTGTCCATAACAATTTTTTCCTTGGCGACTGTCATCAACTTTTTGTCTTTGGCCAAGTGGCCACTTCGATCTTTAGAATTCATCTCATATGATGTCACTTTAGATTATTTCTGGATGAAGTCAATTCAAGTTACACCAGATGAGGTTACTTAAAACGAGCACGTGAGAGGTCCAAAGAATTTTGGGTATAACAGTTATCATCTATTTCTTAATTACAATAAAAAATTCGAGTTCGAATTAATGTTTTTCAGAAAAAAAAAATGGTGATCGGGGAAATCAACATTGAAACTTACATTAAAATTTGACATTACCTAGCTCAATTACACTGCTTTTCCTTGTAAAATAGTCTTGGAGTCCAAATCACCTCTTATTGTCAAAGAAAAAATTGAGGAAAAAGTTCAAAAACAAAAAGGTTGGTCAGAAAGAAAATTAGCATAATAACTTATCTAATATATGACATAATACCGAGATGAAATAAATGCAAGAATAGAGATACACTTTTATTAAGAGTGATTCTAGACTGATTAAGTTGTTGATCAAGTTTTAAGTGATCGAGGGATTTGTCATCCATAGGTTGATGTCACTTATTTAAATATTTTTTCAAATGAACCTATGAATAAAGAACACATCTATTGATTGCTTAAAACTTAATCAGTTATTTTATTAGTCTAGAATTACTCTTTATTATATTAGCCGGAGATGTGTGCACACACAATAAAATAGAAATAAAATTACTAAAATATAAATCACAGCATTATAATATTAATGAAGGACAATTGAAGAATTTTATGAAATGGTGAGGATATTTAAGTCCAAAAATGTTTCTCTCCCGTAACCCATATATATTATAGATTTATATTTAAGGTTTAGAACCCAAGTTGAAGAAATGAAAATTCTCCAATAAACTATGGCCGTCCAATGGTCTTCTCTTGTTGTGCTTCCATTTTCATAATCCCCACCTTACCCCATCAGCCTATCAACAAATCTATACCATATATATACATATTACACGATATGATATGCCTATAAATTTTGGGGGCTTGCTTTCCTAAAAAAATTTGTGTGCTTGCTCTATCTCACTCTATCTCTCCAATTTTGGGTATAATTTTCTATTGAATCCTAAGAGAGAGAGAGAATTTGTGTGGGTGAAAAATGGGAAGAAAGTGTTCTCATTGTGGAAATATAGGTCACAATTCAAGGACTTGCACAAATTTTAAGGCTACTTTTGTTGGTGGGCTTAAGCTATTTGGTGTACAACTTGATATTTCTTCCTCTAATGCTATTGCTATCAAGAAAAGTTTCAGCATGGATTGCTTGTCCTCTTCTTCTGTTTCTTCTTCATCTTCTTCATTCTGTTCTTCAAGGATTTCTATGGATGACAATTCAGATAAAACATCCTTTGGTTATCTCTCTGATGGTCTCATTGCTCGTGTGCAAGAGAGGAAGAAGGGTGAGTTTGTATTTTTTTATTAATTAACTATTTTCAACTAGTATTTTTCATGTAATTTTGATCTTTTATATTATATTTTTCAATAATCCATCTTTCTCGTGCACTCCACGTTATGTCAGCTCTTTAATTCTCACAATTATCTTAAAAAGATCCTTTATACAAAGCCAATTTAGCTATTTCTCACACAATTTTCTTTAGAAAACCATTGATTTCTTCCACAATCTTATATTGGTTGGTTCTTTTATGGGTTATTAATGTTGCAATGTGTCTCTCAGAGAGCTAATATCAAACAGATTGTGTGCATAATTCAGGTGTTCCATGGACAGCAGAAGAGCATAAAACATTTCTAATTGGGCTAGAAAAGCTGGGTAAGGGTGATTGGAGAGGCATTTCTAGACACTATGTGACCACAAGAACCCCAACCCAAGTAGCAAGTCATGCTCAAAAGTACTTCCTTCGCCTGGCTACCCTTAACAAAAAGAAGCGCCGCTCTAGTCTCTTCGACATGGTACGCTTCGTTTTAACGTTAAATTACCACTAATCATCCTAACGCTAAGTAGTTGCGGTGTGCGCTGATACGATCGTTTGAATCATTTCTTGATTAATCATAAAAAATATCATAATATAGAAAAATTAATGAAGATTATTAGTTTCTAATACTTTTCCTTTGTTTTTTAAATGGCAGGTTGAGAACAGTGAATCCAAGCCCATGGATAAAAGCAAAGCTAATAAATTAGTGAATACTACAAAATATGAGATGATAGATATAAATGACACTACTCTTCCTCTTCTTGACAACAATTACAATGGAAAAGAGTCTAGTACTTGTGCTAAAGTAGATTTATCCAATCATGAATTGCCTGTTTGGTTATGTGGGGTAATTGGTTCTCAGTTGAATGCTTCAAAATCTAGTGTTCCAAACACGGCACATGATGATCTAGAGCTCACTCTTGCAGCTCCAAGAAGTTTGGAACAAAGTAAATCATGCAAAAGTTCTGTCCTGGTTGGGCTAAGTGTTAAATGATAAGAAAAAATTCAGTCATTGAAGGGGGAAAATGGCACAATTTGAGGGTGGTGATTTTGTTGCATTTTGTTTGAAAGAGGATCGATTGCGGTATTAATTAGTATTGCTTTGTGGATAATTAATTATATGTTTAATTTTTAACCATGTAAATCATCTCTCTCTCCTTTTTCTTTTGTGAAAACAGAGATTTTGATTACACTTTTAAAGAAGAAATTAATGACATGTTTACTTGATGGATTTAAATTACAAATTCAAAAATTATAAACCTTAAGGATTTGAATTTATAATTCAATCCCTGTTTATTAAAATCAGATTAAAAAATTTACATGGGACTCACCACATAATTGAATTTGAAATTCATATTTTTTGTGGATTTCTAATCCAACTTAAAATAAGATATTACAAATCATAATCTAAATATTTGTTGGTTTTAATGTTAAAAGTAAAAAATATCCTATTTGAAGTCATCAAATTATAGTGTCATTTTGCCTTCTAAATAAGGATGGCAAAAATACCCACGGATAAAAATACCAGTTTCTTTCGACCCGACCAGATCTGACACGTCCGTTCCCCGACCAATGACTCATCCTGACCCGTGTTCACCCGACCGCATATCCCCAACCCAACCCTGGCTCAATTCCCCGACCCGACCTGTGTTCCCGACTCGACTCTCTAACACATCTCGACCCGTGTCCCACCCGAACCTAGCTCCACAACCTAACCCGACTCGACTCTCGTGCACCCGACCCAATCCTTCTCCATGGCCCGTCCTGACCAGTGTCCTGACCCATCTCGTCTTGTCCCGTGCACACTCCTAGCGATTATGAACATATACAACTCGACCAAGTCTAGCTACTCAAGTAGGAGGAGAAGACCATATTTACCTTTAAATATTGTAAAAGAGTAACATTTTTAATTGAAGTACATTATAGTAAAATGACACACTTAATTTCTTTGGCACTCTCTACACTAACATGTGTTTTAACATTCAATCTATAGTTTGTGTATTCTACAAGTTCTACGCATATGTTAAACATAACATGATACATGAGTTAAGTTTAACTTTTGAGTTCGTTTTCTCAAATTATAATAATAATAATAATATATTATGTAACACATAGCACTGTTATTAAAGGTACAAATACGGTTCAAATAAATACACTCACGTCAAACATATCATAAGTCACATATATTTTAGACAACAAGGTTCTTATAGAAGTGTAAAAAATATTACTGTGTAGGAGAAGAAAAATAAAATTTACAAGAAAAAAAAAACAAGTCTTACACTCACAAGGACAAGTTTCGGGGTCTTCCTTACCAGAGTCACCACCAAGAATACCATTGTAGGAAACTGTCAATATCAATACCTTACCCTCTTTTAAAACTTCCCGACATGTCTAATCCAAAATAGCATCTTTTTATATGATTTTTTATTTCGTTTATGAAATCAATAATGACATATAATTGATGTTAAAACATATAACTGACATTTTAATACTGTGAAAAATCATCACGTACGTGATATCAGTACTCTTTTAAGATCACAATTAAAAAAATTTCAATTAAGAAGATAACGCCATTTAAATCAAAGATTTCGTAAGTATGATTGTGAGTATATTATATGTGACAATCTCGTCTCATCAACATGATAATTAAAATATCAATAATTGTGATTGAGAATTAAGTAAGTTTATGCTCTTTCTCTCTAGGAATTAAAGTAAAGAATATTATTGAGTTACTTTTGGCTGCTGGAGAAAAGGAAGAGAGCAGTTGAAGAATTTGGCTACTCAACGTTTGGAATGGTTGTTTTGTGATCTCACCTTCTTTCTTTTTCTCCATTTTCTTAGTGACCTAATTTCCCATTAACTCTCTACGTGGTTTTCTTAATCAAAGAGATTTTTCTTTTAATTTATAAAACATGAGATGTTCAATAATTTTGATATTTCATATCAGCTTAAACATTATTATAAGCTGAATTATTTGAATTATTGAAAATTATTTCGAATCACTTTATTTACCTAATAGAGAATCTAGTTGAATATGAAATTTTGACAGCGCAAATATTGAAATTGTTCTCCCCACATTAAACTTGACTTTGCAAATTTAAATTAAGTTAACGACTGATGAATAAATAAATTATCAAATCTAAAATATTTAATCGTAACATATTTAAATAAAACATTAAGTAGATTAATAAGTTAAACTCAAATCATCAGTGTAAAAGAGAATTATTAATTTTTTAAACTAAAGAGAATTAGTATGATTTATAAGATATTTATATCATCCAATACCAAGATTGAAAATATTTTAGAAGTCTATGTCCAACCAATTATTGTAAAAGATCATAAAGATAATATCTTGACAATATTTCCACAACTTGTATAAATCTAAATTTACCATTCTCTTTCCTTCTTTTGTGGGACAAAATCTTTACAAAGATAACACATAACTCTTTGACACTTTCTTGTTCTATAGGAAACATGCATGTATCCAAATTCAACATGTGGGAAAGAAAAATAAAGGGAAACAAGAGCTAATTATGGATGAAAAAAATTGTATGAATCAAAATTTGACACATTGATCTCTCTTCCCAAGCAATTTTCTCAGTGTCTTTTTGCTAAGAAAAAGATAAGGAAATGAAAATGAAGGCTGTCCACATGCTTTGAAGGAAAAGCAAAACAGCACCTTCTACTCAATATTTTGTCTTACAAATGGAATAAAGTTTTGTACTACATATTTTGTATTTGATGATACCATTCAATGACATTGTGGGTGAGTAGGGGACCTCTTTTGTAAGGCTTTTGTTTTTAGGGTAAGACTATGTACAATATGTTTTAACATCTTAATGTACCTATATATCGTTAAATCAACACACATCATATTTTAGAGATTAATTATATGTATCGATTACTTTTTTTTCACAACTAAACTCTGTAGTCCTTTGATAAAAATGAAATATCAAGTATGAGATTAGTAAGTATTGCCAAAATAAATGGCCTCTCATTATCATATATCTACAAGAAATTAATACTTAAAATGTAAATTTATCACCCTTAGTGTGCCCGGCCTAACCCTAATCAAAACTTCTGAAATTATTATGATAGAATTCATGTAAAAACAAAAGAAAAATATATTATCTAAAGTACTTTTACACTTTCTACACTTATTGGATACAGAAGTTGAGGATAGATCTATGACTAGAGATTTTTCTGGCAGAAAATTACAAAGATTTTTTGTCACATTTATAGATCACTTTTAGAATATAGCGACCTTTCAACCAACAATACCTTGTCCTTATTTATTGCCTGTTAGCCTCCACATAGCTGTCTAATAATTTTATTTCATTTATAAGCAAAAATGTCGATGTTTTTTCCAGCATGTTATGATAATTTAATGGTTCAAAATATTTTCCTCTCTCAATTTGGTCACCAAATTGGTACCTTGAGATTATTGTTTATTTTTTCAAGGGTAAAATTTCATTCTAAGAAAATCAGAAATACAAGCGCAAATCCTAACACGAAATGTTAGATCAAGACATAAATACAGCGAATACAAGAATCTAAAGACATATTGACGTACATAAAGAAAAATGTAAATAACAAAAGTATACAAATTAAATAGATCCTTAAACAAATTATTTACCATTCACACTTAAACTTGATCTTGCATCAAGACAAACAATCCGAGTTAAGACAGAGTAGTACTCATGTCTGCAGCTGTTACCACGGATAATATGATCCCATGATGGGGATTGAGCGTAGTAGGTCTTCTATGAGAGAACAAAGCATGTAGAAGTCGCCTTACTTACTTAGGGCATTTTCTCGGGGACAAGATGATTTCCCAAATCATCAGAACACCAACCATTAGAAGTGAAGATCAATTGTTGATCTCTTCACGACAGGATTGGTAAAGGCCCTCCTTGTATGTAACAAAATTCAACATATTTTTGTCATTGCTACCAAAATCACGAATTGAAACTGATGTACATTACCCATTTTGTTTTACCAATGGTTTTTACTCATTCAATGTGCTTAATAGAAATTAATTATCCAAAATTAAGAATTACATTTTCTCATCCTCTCCAACAGAAGAGCAGTTAATTGTTTTTTTTTATCAAATTTTACGGGAATTAGAAATATTATGCCTCGAACTTACGATTTCATGATGTGTGTAAGAGTTTAACCATTTTTTCAATTCCTCTCATTAAAAAAGCTATTGTTTGAGTTCGCACTTAACTAAAGTTTCAAAAAAACACATTGTGCTATCTTCAGAAATTTCCTTCGTTACTGATATTTTCTAAAACCAAGGCTTTTTTTAATATATGAACCCTAATAGCATATTGTTAATGAAACAATTAATTTTTTCCATTAGTTAGAAAATTTCCATTTATACTTAATTTGCAAAAGGAAAAACGTACGTTTGTGAATTCTTTTTTTATGGAAAAACCAGCAAAACTATGAACTCTCTCTCTGAAAGAAAACCCTTGTGATGACCTATGAAACACATGAACAGTTCTTCAACCACAAAAAAAAATGAAAGAGATAACAAAAGCTTTTGTCTTCTAGCTATGATACAAATAGTCAAATTATGCACTAAGTGTTTAACTTAATATATGTATATATTGAAGTGAAAGATCATATAACATTAGAAGAATTAAATTTGGCTGTGAAACTTTGGTATATAAGGGGACCAATAATTAACAATGGAGGACCACCATAATTAATTGATGGGGTAAACATCATTTCCCTTTTTGTTGATCTTGATCTTTCTTTCAATCGATTCAAGACGTGTAGGTTTCCTTATCACTTTTTTCTTTCCTTTCTTTGTTCTTAATTTTTTATCTTCTTTTTTACTCACCTCTGTATAGGAGCATCTTACTATGAGCTCTTGTCTCTCAGGTTGTAAATGCGGAAAGAAATATTTGTAGTATTGGTAATCAGTATTCCTTTCCACATCTAATTTTTCAAATTCAAGAACCTTAAGACATGAGGCAGCAACTTGTAGGAAACATTCTAGGTAGGAAACATTCTAGGAGTATTAGAAAAAAATTTATTTGCTACACACTTTTCCACAGTTTACTTGGACACTGTAGGCGATAGTCTCTACGGGATGCAATAACTTAAATTGAGAACAACAATCATATTTAATTCTCAATCTTTGGTGAACTCACTGTATCTTTTTTTTTACCAAAACTACCCCGGATGATAAAAACAACTTTCAGACATATGAAAGCTATCTTATTGGGACTGTCAGCCCAAATTTGGTCTAAATGAATGGGTGTAACGGACATTTTAACTTAGATATTTTACTTATAATGGTGGTTAAGACAAACGAAACTTTTGGATCGTGGCAAAAAGATAGGATTCTGTTAGATCAAACCAGACTGAACCGAACCAAATTTGGCCAGTCAACCAACGGCCACATGCGTGCGTGTGAGATACATGTGTCAATAAGCTCATCTAAGTCCTCCCCACTCCCTCCTGTCAAAAGTAGGGTGCTCCTTAGGACAACTCAACTTTGATACCTATAAACATACTTTAAAAGGTTTGCCCCAACAATGTGAGACAAGCTCTTTAGCGTTCCCAACAATTTTGAGATTCACTTTTTATTCACCCAAAGATATATTCACCAGCTCTATCTCCAATATGAATATGAATAAAATTATAGAAAAGTTAATATTCTAGGAGTATTGGAAAAAAAAAATTTCTTTGTTGTAGTAACAAAGAAATTTCTCTCAAATACAATCAATAATAACAAATTCAAGTGGTGAAGACAGGATGCAATACATTATCGTAACTGACTGTTTCTAATTACACCTTTATGCAGATGTTTAATTGCGAAAATTTTAAAATACATTTAGTAAGTGAAGAAAATCTTGTATATATAAATGTATTAGAAAGGACAAAAGTAAATGGGCATTTTAATTTTAGCTTAAAATAAAAGAAATTTGAGGATTTTCTAGTTGGCATTGGTAACTTAAACTATGTTTGTTTATCCAAAAGTCTCCTCTAGTTTGACAAAGGAAATTAAAAACAAAACATAATCACTCGGATTATGTAAATAAAAATAGTAAGACTAAGATTTCAAGTCATCCCAATTCTTATATACATATACATATCAATGACTCTGAAATTATAAGGCTGTTTCATATTAAAAAAAATCCCATTATCTTAATCAACTCATGAAAATAGTCCCTTAAAAGACTCATTAAAATAAAGTAAATCCTAGATTTGCTAGATTCCATTAATTATGGACTGAAAATTAATGAATTTTCTTATAAATGTGACACATGTACCATGCAGGATTGCCCAATATATAGATAGACAAACTATTACAATCCGTTTATAAATTAACTAGTCGTAGGAGTAGGAGTGCATATATATTTGAACATAGTTTTTTAAAGTCAATTTTTTTAAGAAATTAAAAAATAAATTTTTTGGGTCTGCGATTCTTGTCTATAATATCTGACAAATCTATCTGAGACATCAATAATACTTACCTCTTAGTCTTTGTTATAAATAATTTTATATTTTTTTTAATAAAAATTGGTGTCTCAATTTCTTTGACATTTTGAGTTTTCTTTATATAAATTTCAGTTGCATAAGTTGTCTATCTGCCAGCATATTCGAAATGAGACAGAAATGTTATAATCGTTTAAATATATTCTTTGACTTTTCATATTTTGAAGGTGGCTTTTTAGGTAGATAGCTTATTATCTACTTTAAGACCAAACAAAATAAAAAATGAAATCAAAATTATTTTTTAAGATCTGCTTAAATTATTAGTTTTAGTAAATGGGGAATCTGCCAAGAATGAAACAAAGCCTCACTATCTATGAAGGTACTTAATTTTGAGTTATCTCATGGGTTCACTTCTAATGTTAACGTCAATGGAAGTATGTGTAAAAGAATAACAAATATAATTTACTTATTTACCTGACTATTTTTAGGGCATTTGTGCTATCATTAAGAATCAAATTGTGAAGGATAAAAAGAGAGGATAAGTAAGAGTAGCGAGAAAGAAAGCTAAGTATACTCTTTTACAGGTTTGAAGTTTGCTCGCGATATATTCATTTTTCTTATGGTTTCTAATTGTTTTTCTCTTGTGTCTACTTTGTCTGTTGTGGGTGTGAATCACCATTGGTGTGGAAGAATCACTCTTCCTTGTTGTAATCTTTCCTCTGGGGGTCGGACTTCTTGTTGTTTGGGCCTGTTTTCTGCTTGTTTATTTTTCTGGTCAACAATCTATACTTGTACAGTTTGAAGTTGCTCTTTTTTATCAACGCTCTTTTTTTCCAACTGAAACAAACTATTCTATCTAGTTTCCAACCATTGAAGTCCATCATGGTAAATTTGAAGGGCATTTCGGCTTTGAGCGAAAGAGCAAAAATTACAAAAGTTACAGAGTGATTATACAGGTGTTGTAATGTTAAACGACATACCTTATAGACAGTTTCAAAAACAAATCTTATCAAACTATTTACTGATTGGTTCAAAATTAGAATAAAAAAAGAAAGAGGAAAAAAAGAAGTTTATATTGAAATGAATTTAAATTACAAAAATGGATACTATTTTACAACGCGTAGGCCAGAAGAGAGAATAATAGCATATGGCCTGAATCAAAATTAGCAATATTTTGGGCACTCTGGGTTTAGGATCATATTCACCGTAAATGTTCTATTTCTCCATCTCATCGAGCATTTTGGTCTGCTTTTTTTTCCGGTAAGGAGTCGACATGAAAAACTCGGCATCACACAAAGAGCTTCGCTTCGTCGACAGTAAAAATTTACAGTTAGTCAACCTCCTTTGTGCTCTTTGAAACCTGTTGTCTTCCAGAGGATAAGAATCCCATCATCTTTCGGCTGGAAAATTTCGGTTTTCCTCTTTCATGGATTATATACTATCATGAAACATGAGAGTCTTGAACGATCAAAGTAATACGCTTAGCACTATCCGATCGAAAGCTCTCTGCTTTGTATCCAATCTGAGAGGGTAACAACCATACTCAAAACATCTTAAACACTTTCTCCGGCAATAATAGAGTAAGAGATTGAAATTGTAACTTTTTTATAAGGAAAAAAATATGGATCTTCTAAGGTGGCTTATTACCTCACTTGGACTATCAGGGGAAAACCACCGCAACAACACTCCAAGACGTATAACAGCTGGAATTAGCTTGAAAAGAAATGGCGTAGTCACCTGCACGTTTCACGTAATATTATTTTGATTCTCTGATAACCGGAAAGGAAATTTCCCCAGGACCATAAGCATGTGATTAATGATCAAATCAGTGCTTAAAACAGAAGAGCCAACAAACAGGGAGGGAATGATGGATCTTATGATTATACATTGATGTTATCAGATAGAAATTCAAAGAATTGGATTTGAGGTGTAACTTAGCCAGTTAATCACTCCACAATGTCAAAATAGAAAAAGTAGAGCACTCAAGAACCATGTATACCATGGCCTCAGTACTTGCAACTTCTAAGGGGATGACTTACCAAACTAAGTGCCGTTGTGCCAAGAAGTAAGAGATATAACTTTCCCTGAGATAAACAAAAAACCCTTCAATTGTAACATCAGAACAATGTTTGGTAGGACCAAATTCGCAATAGGACATACAGATATTTTGGGCTTGCATTTGTTTTTTTAAGTATTTGGAATAAAATATAAGATTAATATCATAGGACCCCTACACACTTTGCCTTAAAATCAATTTACTCCCTTAAATTAATTTTTCCTCTTAATTGGTCCTCCAACTTTCTTCATCCATCAATCTACCCTGACCATTAAATGGCTGTTAAATTGTCAAACGTCTATTTTTTTTCTCCAATTTTACCCATTTCTTCAACCTTATAAGCTATTAATCTCCCATGTTTTTCCATCCAAAAACCAGTCACAAATTGCAACTCCCTCTTCAACGATTTAACAAAATTTTGACGAATTCTCCTCTAGTTTCAGCAACGGTTCGGGTTGTCTCCTGCAGGTTCGGTTTCAGTTTTATCAATCATATATTTTTTTCTTGTTCATGAATAAATGTTGTTATTTTTTCTAACAAAACCGTTGCTATTTTTTCTAAACCTGAACAGTTGCTATTTTTTATTAATCATATTTATTTTTCTCCAACATGAATAAACGTTGTTATTTTTTCTACACCCGAAGTATTGCTATTTTTTCTAAACCCGAACGGTTGTTATTTTTATCAATCATATTTATTTTTCTCTAACATGAATAAATATTGCTATTTATTCTAAACCTGAACCGTTGCTATTTTTTTAAAATCCCGAACAGTTGCTATTTTTTTAAAATCAAATTTATTTCTCCAACATTTGCTATTTTTTTCTAAACACGAACCGTTGATAAATAGAAAAGGTTCGGGTTTCGAAAAAATAACAACTATTCAAGCTTAGAAGAAATAACGACATTTATTCATGTTGGAGAAAAATACATATGATTGATAAAAAATAGCAACGGTTCGGATTTAGAAAAAATAGCAGCCGTTAAGGTTTAGAAAAGATAGCAACAGTCGGGTTAAGAAAAAATAGCAACATTTATTCTGTGTTAGAGAAAAATAAATATGATAAGATAAAAATAGCAACGGTTCGAGTTTAGAAAAACATCAACGATTCGGGTTTAGTAAAAATAGCAACATTATTCATGAAGGAGAAAAAATATGATTAATAAAAATGAAACCAGACCTGCAGGAGACTAAACCTGAACCGTTGGTGAAACTAGAGGAGATTTTGTCAAAATTTTGACAAATCATTGAAGAGGGAGATGCAATTTGTGACTGGTTTTTGGATGAAAAGCATGGGAGATAGGTGGCTGATAAGATTGAAGAAAGAGGTAAAATTGATAAAAAAAAAAATTAGGCATGTGCCGAGCATGTGACAACTTAATAGTCATTTAAGGATATGGGGGTAAATTGATGGATGAAGAAAGTTGGAGGACCAATTAGGAAGAAAAATTAGTTTATGGGGTAAGTTGATTTTGAGGCAAAGTGCATGAGAGTCCTATGATATTATATACAGTATCCATCTAGTCAATTTATAAGCTTGGTAATTCAAGTAAGTTGGGCAGAGAACAGTCACTAGAATAGAGTATTACTTAATCAGAGAAAAGTCATATAATTCATGAAGCTACCTCAACTAGATGGAGATTGGAAGCACGGCTCAGAAGGACGAAAGCAAATTCTCCTATTTGTGCTAGTGACATTCCAACCTATGTGATGTAATTACACAATGCCACAGAGTCAACAAAATCAAGAAACTAGTCAAAATACCAATTCATATCTGATGGAAAAAAGGAGAAATCTTACAAGGATTGATGTCTTGTTGCTGTATCCAAATCCTTTGACAACAGTAGAAACCACTACAGTTTTAATTATAAACACCAGTAGGACAGCTGCTAGTAGAATATCAATATGATTCCAGAGGAAATGAACATGAATTAACATCCCAATGCTGGCTAGAAAAAGAGCAGCAAAGAAGTTGCGAATGGGCTCAACCTAAGAGGCAATTAACCCAGGCAAGAGTAGAGAAAGGTTAACATTTTCAACAGAGCACGTAAAATAGAACAAGTTCTGTAACATTTGGTACATCATATGAAACTCCTAATTATATTATAAATTTGCTACCAATAAAAATTATAAAGGAAGATAATAATTGCTCGCTTATTCATTTCTTTAAGCAATCACAATTGACATATCAGATCAGATCTAGCTATGCATTACGTTGGCCTCCTAGGGAGAGTACCCCATATGTCACATAAATACCAATTGGTAATCAGAAAAGTATAGGCATAGTACAATGCTGTAAGATTTCTCCACAATATACTTGCATTTACATCATATGTAAACACTATTGGTCATGGATAAAATCAGTAGATGGTAACTTAACGAGGAGCATAAGATTTGACAAACCCTTGAAAATTTGAAACAAAATGCACCAGTGATAAAACTGTCTTACTTGTTCAAGTGTATGTTGAGCAAGATCAGTCGTTGATATCATCACACCAGCAGCAAAAGAACCCAGTTCCAGACTTAATCCCAGTTTATCACTGCACTGAAAGGACACAAGTATTTGAATTACCTAATGTACCAAGACATACATACATGTATATATGTATGCATGTATACACATATACATGCAAACACGTACTAGTTGATGCTTCGTACACATATGCCTTCAATCAGGAAATACACAAAAGTTTCATCATTGCATATCAGAAAGGTGGGTTGGGCAGGGAATTAGATAGCTCTCACTTCCACAAGCAACAAATCTTTGCCAATGATAATTTCAGTTATTCCATCCTATGTTAAAGGTACAAAATAGCGACAGATTGCAGGAGAAGTCCTGACTCAAAAATAAACTGTTTCTAGTTGCTACTTGTGTTATTGACCAAAGTGGATGTAATGTATAATGCAAGAGGAGGTTGAACTAACCCAAGCTACCAATAAGCAGAAAGCCACGGAAGCCAATTGATAGAGTTCATTAGTCTGCACAAAGAAGTTTCAAGTCAAATACTGTACGAGTAAAAAATATATAAGTAATAAAGACATTTCTTACCAACCTGGGATGATAGGCTTATCATAAGCTTAAGAAACCATGGAACACATGTGCGACAGAGTATTGACAAAATGGTCAAAAATGAAACCAGAATCACCAACCTGTGAAAGCAAATTATCTATGTTGTGATTCTAAAACAACAGCTAGAAAAGAGTATATCCAAATGTTTCATTGTTAAGCCCGAATACAGCAATGGTAATAAATTTTCAATTGAGAGAAGGGTTTTGAGCACGAATTTTTTTTGCAGTATATCCTGAATCTGTCTGTTTTGTGGCATCTCTCTTTTTTAAAATAAAAACTCTGGCATATCTCTTACAAATATATAACTTCTTTTTTACTTACGATTTAGTCATGGACAAAACTCCTTCAAGAATACCAGAAGAACCAACAAGGATTGGAAGCAAAGCAAACAACAAACCAACAGCACAGTCCTGGTAGTCCATACCACGATCAGATATAGAACATCATATCAGGAAAGATGCATTTTAATATCATAGTGCAAAATCCGCAAACCATTAACATCACGACAGTGCTATACTTCGTGAGGAAAGAGAAGAAATACCTGCAGGATAAGGGTGCCCACTGTCACTTGACCATGAAGGGCATTGATGCTGTTTTTTTCCATCAAAAATTTCAAAACCTAAGGCCAAAGTAAAGTAAAATTACAATTAGTTGTCAAAGGGCCATGCTTATTTTATTCATCAATAAATGACCTATGCTCAAGTTCAAAATCAAAAGCGGAAAGCAAGGTCACTTGCAAAAGATGGGGGAAGAAGATGAGCTGAAGATATATTATCTATTCATAAACGAACTTTTGACAGTTGACTTCTTTATGTTAAAACACTTCCTTCTGTTCTCTTCTTTTCTTTTCTTTTGTTTTACTTTTACTCTTTGATCTGGCTATTTCCGAAAGAAGAGGAAAGAGGGGGTTTCAAACTTTCAAATAGCTTTCTCTGGCAATTCTGACATTTTATTCATTTTTCTCTCATGAAATTCTTTTCTGGTGTTGAGCTTCGACATTTTCGACCCCATTGTGTTAATATATTCTTGGAAAGATAACATAAAAGAGAAATGATATTGCCTGATTGTTAGACACGACTAGACCAAACATTAATCATAGTTTGAAACATATAAGATGGTTTATGTTCCACCAGATTTCATGGCATGTGGAACATATAGAAAGGCGTTACCACTGCAGTTGAAGACATAGACAGGAATGCACCAACAAACACCCCCTCAGACGGTTTGCCACCACATAGCTGCAATATGCATAAACTGCAAATCATAAACCCGTTGACAATTTTGAGGAGAAAATGTAGTACATTTAACTTGCAAGAAAATGACTACAATAAATTTCTCTACATATAACAGCAACACAAGGTAATGGCTCATAACAAGACACGGCCAGGTACTGATAAAAAATAAAACAAAGACACAGCCAAGTAATACCTAACCCCAGCCTAGAGGCTTTCATGTTTTGAATTAAAGCAAGCAAAATCACCTTCCATCCAAACACCCGCCCCTAACTATCCATGAGTGCACATGAAGTGCATAAAAGTTCCTTCACCCTTGGGGCTAAATGCACTCTGGTATCATACAGGAACTTGTATTCCCAGATTGATCAGCACTCTAGTAATATTTACTGATGTACTAGAAGCATCGAATATACATGTGACATTCTAGAATTGCTTCAAAGCTTTGCTAATATATATTAGCAAAGGATGACAAAAAGTAAAGAATACCATTAATTAATTTGACAAATTTTAAACATGGGTTAAAATACTAATCATAGCAAGAACTTCATCAAGAAACGTTCCTTCCGATTTCAGGTTTGTAATTGTCCCCAACAAATAGCAATAGTATATCGGTATACAACTGGCCTCCACATTTCACCATAATGCTAGACGTACCGAAGCTGTTATCCCACACAAGCACATGAAGAGGAAAATTTGGAGCAACCCTCCAAGAACCGCCACTGCTCGAACAACACGAAGCTATGAACATGAAAAGAAGAGATTAATATCACCAGGGACAGATAACACTGATAATTGGCATATGTATCTGCAGAAATATTCAAGTATGCCCCTATTAATTTCTAATATTTTCGTGTATAGTTATCTATGTTATGTACTCTCTTTACTCTATTTTTCCAAAAAATACACGCTTTTTTTAAAATACTATTTACATCTCATTATCAGGTCTTCCATATTCAATTAGATTTTAATTTTCCGAAAGGGAGATTAAAGGTAGTTTGATAGAAAACATTAAGAAAATAATACTTGTAACGAGATTATCATAAAAAAATTTCAAAATTATAGAATATAGTTGAGAATTATTTTTTTTGGTGGGGAGNATGGATTTCATTCAGAATGATAAACTCCAGGAAAACAAGTGCAAAAACCCACGGCCACGGATTCCCACTTAAATTCAAGTTTGATTGCAGGAGAATTAAATTCATGAACGGGAGCGCCTACCAAGCAATCACATGGTCGCCTACCAGAAAATTTCTAGATATTGTCAATCAATATTTTTCAGTCTATTTCTTGGCAAGATGCCCTAACTAAAATGAGTTCCTAGATCCGTCATTTGAAAACATTGTGTGATTATCTCATGGACAAAGTAATTAAATGAAAGGATTAATGAACTAAATAAGACCTTTGCAGTGGAGAACTCCAAGCCCAATGCAAAAAGAAGAAAGATAACACCAAACTGAGCAACTGTTTCAACCTGCATGCATATGTCAAAGAAAAAATAGACTTCGGTGAACCAATTAGAAAACGCAGTAAATATCTAATAGAACAAGCAATATGATGTTCAATGGAAAACAACCAGTTGCTTCATGTTAAACATAGCGCCATAAATATCCAAATCCAGAGATCATGTCTCATATGTAACTCAACCTCATAGATCTCTGTGTCCAAATTTCAAAGTGCAGTATTAACAAATCACTATAAATATCCGAATCTAGAAATCAAGGCTCCTATGTAACTCAACCTTACAGATCTGCTTGTCCAGATTTCAAAGTACAATTAGTATTAAACAACTGAGATCTAGTAGTCAATTGTACATAAAGATGAGAAAGTTGTAGTTCAAACAACAAATTCAAACCCGATTTCAGTTGCATTTCCATTCAAACTGATACTTGTTCAATGAAAAGCAGAGAGCTACTTAGATAAACGACAGCAAAAGGTCTAGTATTTGAACAGGATATATAAAAGACTTACTTGCACCATTTCACTAACAAAACTCAAGCCCCCAGGTCCAATGACTGATCCTGCCAGCAGATATCCAGTAATAACCTGCAAAATTTCAAAAGGTGACAGAGCCCTTTTAGCAAAACAATCTATTAAAGAGAACACAAGCTATAATAATGCCATTACGTAATCTTCTAACAAACTTTTTCATTTAGAAACAGAGGAATAATGATCAGACCGGTTGTCCAGCACATGCAAAAGCAATGCCGCCACAAGTTGCAGAGACAATGACAACTACTAAATCTGATATCAATCTGCAAATTCAGCAATTTGAATAGGATGGATCAGCAACATATTGCTGCTTTAGGTCAATTGCATTAAGGAGACAATAACAACGAGAAGTGATGGGCAACAAAGAAGCTAACCTCAAATCTAATTGCAGCACAGGATATTTTGACTTGCGATTGGATATGATAAACACATTGTCCTGAGGTAATACATCCACCAGGTAGAAAATGAATAGAATTTCAAATAGCATGACTAGCCACTTGGTGAAACTATGATGTAGAAGTAGCAGTAGTACATATACATTGTATAATAACCGAAAAATGGGTAGACATAAATTTATATGTATCCATTTACACGTGGTAGAAATTGTAGCACAGGATATTTTGACTTGCTATTGGATATGATAGAAGTAGCAGAAGTTACAAATATATTTTATAATAACTGAAACAATGGGTAGGATATAAGTGTATACGAATCCATTAGCGCGTGGTATACATACCTTCCGATCTATTAATGTTGGCATATCTTCATCTTGATTCTTGTTATCCAAATTGAAGACATCGTGGAATTGAAATGACCTAAGGCCCGGAAAATATTCAAAAAAGCTCAAACTTGTAATACCTGGCAATAACTTACTTCAAGACTAACAAATAAAGTGCAATAACAACCACATTATTTAGAAATATCAGCTATCTGATTTGACTTCTATTACGATATGTAAGGAGACTACTTGTAGAAATTAATTGGTAACATACTTCTCCTCCTTGGTATCATTCTTCTTTGACTTAACTCTTGCAACAGTTTCCAAAACGGCCTAACACAAAAAGCACACTCACTTCAGCTTAGATAAGAAAGATCCAAAATAGACATACTTCAAGTTTAAAAATATAAATATGTTTATGCAATTTACCCTCCATGTAAAGTATATATATTAAAAACAACAAAGAACAAAATGCAAAAAAAATAAATAAATTAACTTAAGAGTTGGATGTGTTGAAAGCCGTTGAATAAATAAACAGTCCTCAACACTGGGAATTCTAACCTGCTGTTCGGAAACACTGTTGTTGAAGCTACCAGCATCAGTGGCTGCGAGAAAAGACACCAAGTTAAAGAAATCCAGAAGTGCTTTTATTGCGCAACAAAATTTCCTATTAGATGTCTTAGTTGGTAGACAATGCGGAAGCGAAATATTTAGTTAGAGAGCAAGCAATGCCCGACCAATTAATGTATCAAAACTTCTGTAACATGCAGAGTGTGAATTTTCTTACAACATAAGAGAACAAGCAATGCAAAGCTGAGACTTTAGTAACATGCAGAATATGAATTTCTTCGAACTCCTCAATGTGTTGGAAATCCTACTACCAATCAGTTCTTAAGAGAAGAGACGATTGAATTTATATGAAACAGACAGAGAAAAAAAGAACAACTTTAATTGGGCAGAGAAATTTAATAGATTAAGAAAATGTAAGCTCAGCTTCAATCGATGTCAAAAAGAAAATGCAAGCTCAGATCTAAAACCTTCTTCAGTCTGCTCGTTCTCAGGGAACTCCCTCTCGAGGGCGCGATCGATCATATTAGCGAAGCTGTCGTCATGCGTGGATCTGGTGGAGTTAAAATCGGAAGTAGCATTGTTAACCTCGGCCACCACCGAGTCGGACTCGGTGGTGGCAAGGAGAGAGAAAGAGAGGGAGTGAACAGTGGAAAAAAAGAGGAAATTGGAAGCAAAGAAGAGAATGAGAATCGCGGAGGATCGCGTCCTCATTGCAAAAGGCCGAGAGAAATAAGGAGGAGAGACGATAGGCGTGTTGGACTGAGAACAGCGTACGTCAGCAAGAAATCGTCGTGTTGCAGAGGTAAAATTGGGAAAGTGAGGGCGAGAGGAGAAAAGGAAGAAATGTTCGTTTACTTTGTTTGGTTCTTTTTCTTTTTCAGTTAGAGATCGGGGACAGATGTAGTGCGGTGGAAACAAAAATACGCAATGGTCCTCGATAACTGGATTTAATGCCTGAAATGCCGGTCCTTCGACTCCATTCTCCTACCAGCGGGAAATGTAAACTATTAAGGATTAAAACGTCATAATAATATAATTATGATAATAATTAAAGACAAAACGTAACAAAGAACACACAGATTTAAAATGATTCATCCTCAATGTAAGAGTCACGTCACTTGTTGCAGGTTTTCACTATAATCAATAAAGATTAATTTACAAGATATCTTGCAAGCTTAACATCTCTCTAGGCTTTCAACTTTCACAAACTGGTCACCTAATATATTTTATATTATGAGGATATTAGGATAACCAAGAAAGAGAGATAAAATACTCAAACAAAATATTTGAGTATTTAAAAACACACATGTAGGCTCCACATTCTAAAAATCTTCCACTTGGAGACTAATCCACCAAGTAACATGACACAGCTGCAAGCATAGTCCTGCCTCCACAGCGGCTACAACTCATCATCCCTAAGTAAGACGTCCCATTGAATTTGCACACAACTTCAGATTTTCAATCGCGACCGGCTTCTTTAACATATCAGCTGGATTTTGACTTCCTTGAATCTTTTCAAGAGCAAAGAATGTGTCTTCCAAATTCGCCTATATAATATGATACCAAACATATATATGTCTTGTTCTAGCATGATACACTGGATTTTCTCAAGATGAATAGTACTTTGAATATCACTTAACAAAATGCTCTTCCCTTTCTTCTGACCCAGTTCCTCCAAGAAACATTGCAACCATAGCATCTCTTTACTAGCTTATGTCACTGCAACATACTTTACCTCAACGATAGAAAAAGCAATTATCTTTTACAGTTTTGGGACTCAACTAATTGTTGTACCTCCTGATATGTAAACAAACCCATTGGTATTTTTTTCTATTATCAACATCACCAGTCATGTCTACATCAACATAACCATGTAGGTTTAACTCTGACTTCTTGAAATATAAGGCTGAGTCTGTAGTATCTCTCAAATACTTGAGAATCCACTTCAGTGCATTCCAGTGTTACTTTCCTAGATTGTTCATATATTTGCTTCCTACTTTCACTGCATGTGCTATATGTGGCCAAGTACATACCATGGCATACATGACTATCAGATAATAGAAATGTAAGGCACATTGAAGGTGCATGCTCATTGGATAGTCTGAAGCGACTAGCCAAGGGAATGTTCACAAGTTTTGCTTCACTCATGTTTAGTCTGTCAAACACTTTCTTTACATATTCTTTTTATGATAACTCCAAGTGATCATTCACCTTATCTCTAGTAATCTTCATCCCGGGGATTCACTTCGTTACCCTCAAATCCTTCATTGCAAACTCATTTCGACAACTTCGTCTTTAGTTTATCAGTCTCCTCTATATTAGCCCTTGCAATCAACATGTCATTTACATATACAAATAGAATGACATAGGAGTTGCTAAAATTTTTTACACAACAACAATGATCTGCTTCGCACTTTAAGAAACTATTCTAGACATGAACCCATCAAACTTCTTGTAGCGCTATCTTGGAGTCTGTTTTAGACATACAAGCTCTTTTGAAGTTTGTACATCATTTTCTTCTTTCCCTATACTTGGGAACCTTTGTGGGTGCTCCATGTAAATCTTTTCCTCCAAGTCACCATGAAGAAAATATGTTTCTACATCTAACTGCTCTAAGTGCAAGTCTTTCTTTGCCACTAAACCCAGCACAGTTCTCATTATGGTTAACTTGACCACTAGGGAGAATTTTCAATATAGTTAATGCCTTCCTTTGTTGAAACCCATTTATGATAGGCCTTGCTTTATATAGTTTGTTTCCATCATGTTCTTCTTTAACCCGACAAATCCACATGTTATGCAATGCCTTTTTTCCTTTAGGTAAGTCTGCAATTGTTATGTCTGACTAGACATTAATGAGTCCATTTCCTCCCTCATGGCTACTCCCACATAATTGATTCATCTATATACATCGCTTCCTCACAACTTTCTAGTTCACCATTGTCAGTCAACAAAATGTAGTATAAGAAGGATAATATCTCTATGGTGCTCTAATAGTTTTAGAAGATCTTATGGATTCAATCACAAGAGTGTGTGGATTCACTCCTGAAGTTATTCTGTATTGATCTTCCTGGTCATTATTTTTCAACTCAATACCATTATATTTTTCAACTGAACAACATCTGACTTTTTAACTTCAGAACATGCGTTTTCAGATTTTATGCCTAATATATCTATATACATCACTTGTTCAATGAAGATGACAGCCGGGCTACTGATAATCTTTCATTTTTTGTCATCCCAGAACCACTAACTACATTTGATATCACAATAGCCAATAAAAAACATTTTCTAAATTTAGGATCGAGTTTAATTCTATCAGTAAAACCAAGTTTAGTTCTATCAATAAAATCAAGTTTAGTTCTATTGACATTTAATGCACCTCAGCTCGGGGGATAAAGGCATTTAATGTCACCCCCAACTCGTCATTTCAACAAGGGTCGTCACCTCACCCGAAGCTTACTCGACATGAATCCCTCTCCTAAGGTCGGGTATAAATACCCCCTCTATAGATAATGTAAGGTGTGTCACTCTCTCCTAAGGGAAACTCTACTAAAATTACTTCAGGATACTGACTTAGGCATCAAAGGCTCTTTGACGAGGAAACCACCCCCGATTCTCTTCGTCTCTAGAGTTTTTCATTCGTGTTGTGCAGACACCAGGTAGAAAGGACTCACATGTGGAAGGGAAGTCGTGTGCCACCATAGCCATGAGATTTTCGGTAACAATAATTGGTGCCGTCTGTAGGGACAATAAGAGAATGGCGATGATCAATGAACTGCTCACGGAACGGCCAATGGGCAAACCCGTGGAACCTTTAGAATCGACTAATCTCTCACCAGAACAGCCAGAAAAGACGGTCCAAATTGGGTCGATGCTCACCCTAGAGTAGAAAGAGGAACTCACGAAGTTCCTCTGAGATAATAGTAATGTCTTCGCATGGACCCACGAGGACATGCCCGACATAGACCGACATGTTATCACCCACCACCTTAATGCAGACTCAAAGTTTAAACCAATCATACAGAAAATGAGGAGTGTGAATGTAGAAAGAGAGCCATCATTGTGGAGGTGGAGAAACTGTTCTCCCCTAGGTTTATCAGAGAAGTTCAATACCCATAATGGTTGGCTAACATCGTATTGTTTAAGAAGGCGAATGGCAAGTGGAGGGTATGTATAGACTTTACGGATTTGAATAAATCATGTCCTAAAGATAGTTTCCCCCTCCCTCACATAAACCAGTTGGTTGATACCACATAAGAACACGATCTACTTAGCTTCATGGACGCTTATTCGAGATACAATCAAATCCTAATGCACCCGTCAGATCAGGAGAAAACCTTTTTCATCACCAGTCGAGGAACTTATTGCTACATGGTGATGCCTTTCAGACTGAAAAATAAAGGGGCTACCTAATAAATACTGGTGAACAATGTGTTCTCTAGATTAATATCGAGGGCTGTAAAGGTGTATATGGATGACATGTTTGTCAAGAGCAAGAGGTCCACAAACCACATTATGGACCTCATCGAAACATTCAACACTTTTTGAGGAAGTACAGAATGAAGCTAAACCCTTTGAACTGCACCTTTGGCGTTGGCTTAGGGAATCTAGGCTTTATGGTCAACCATCAAGGGATCAAAGGCAACCCTGATAAGATAAAGGCGTTGTTAGAGATGGCCCATGAGGAGCGTCAAGGAAGTCCAACGCCTCACGGGGTGAGTTACCGCCCTCAATCGTTTCATCTCTCGAGGCACGGATGGGTGTCTTCCTTTCTTCAAAATGTTGAAGAAGAATGCTTCCTTTGAATGGACTCAGGAATACTAGGAATCATTCTTAGCCCTGAAATACTACATGAACTCCCTGCCGCTACTCTTTGAACCAATGTCTAAAGAGGTGTTATCCCTGTACTTGGCGGTCTCAGAAATGACCATTAGCGCCGCCCAAATCTGAACCTGAGATGAACATGTCCAGAAACCAATCTACTATGTTAGCAAAGCCATGATGTTGACGGAGAAACGTTACCTAGAACTAGAGAAGATGGCTCTTACCCTAGTCACGGATGCGCGAAGACTTCACTCATGCTTCTAGGCCCACTCCATTCAAATTCATATGAAATCTCCACTCTGACAAGTCCTCCAGATCCTAAGACCTCGGGGTGCATCGCCAAGTGGGCCATTGAGCTTAGTGAGTTTGACCTTCAGTTCACCCCACGAACTGCCATCAAAGGGTAGGAGGTGGCGAACTTCATCGCGGATATGACAATGGGTCATGAAGGAGAAGCGAAAGCCAGCAAAGCTCCCTAGACTCTATATGTGGATGGCACCTCCAACAAAACGGAAAGCAATGGCTGGTGTACTACTCGTAGCGCCTGACCAGACTCGGATTAAGTGCGCCTTGCACTTTAGATTCAAAGTTTGGAACAATGAAGCAGAGTATAAGGAACTGCTAGCAGGTTTGTGGCTAACATAAACCCTAAATGCGAGGACCCTGGAGATTTACAGTGACTCCCAACTGATCGTCAACCAAATAAAGGAGGAATAGCAGGTGAAGAGGGACAGCATGATCAAGTACCTGGTCCAAGCATGGGCCCTCCTCAAAAGGTGTGATCTCTTACACAATTCAATAAATCCCTTGGAAGCTAAACACTAACATGGACACGATAGCTAAATTGGCATCCTCTTATGGCACAGAGATCAGTAGGACTGTGCTCGTAGAATTTCTTCTGTGTCCGAGCATCAGTAGAGATGAGGTGTTAGAAACTAACAGTAAAACGAAGACTCCATCATGGATCACTTCCACACTCGAGTACCTACGTGATGGAACACTACCTACAGATAGGAAATTCGCATGAAAGCTCCACTTCAAGTCAGCCAATTATATAATTATTGATGGAACTCTATACAAAAGAGCCTTTTCATATCCATACCTGAGGTGCATCATGCTCGACGAGGCACGATACATCATGATAGAGGCCCATGAGGGAGTCTGCGAGAACCATAGTGGACCCGAGCTCTGCGCCACAAGATGAAGATGCATGAGTAAAATTGGCCAACAATTGTCTCAAACACCAAAATTTTTGTGAAAAAGTGTGACAAATGCTAGAGGACCGCGAACATTCCACGCCACCCGTCGGAACCGCTTACTTCCATCCCAAGCCCATGGCCATTCGCCCAATAGGGGTGGATTTAATCGACCCCTACATCTCTAGGACAAGGTCTGATGGTTCTGGATGGGTGAAACTACAAGAAATTCCTCTTTTAGCGAGGAAGGTTTTACCGACAAAACAATTTTCATCTGTAAAAGTGTGCTTTAGCGACCAAAATTTTAATTCATCGGGAAAAGTCTGTATTTTAGCGACGAAATATAGTTTTGGTAGCCAAAAGGTTGTCATTTCCATGAAAATTTCACGCCAGTCCATCAGCGACGATGCCATTCGTCGCTAAACATTTTTTACGATGAATTCAAAATGTGCGCCAAATATTTGGCTGAGAGGGTAAAAAAATTCCCTTTTTAGCTACAAGATTTTAAGTTTTGTCGGTATGTATTTAGTGTTTACCGACGAAATATATGTTTCATCGGTAAAACTTTTACTATACTGACGATTTGTTTTGTCACTAAATGTTTCCCTTAATTTCAAAATAAGTTTACTGCTTTCCTACTTTTCAGACTCATGAGACCCTCCATCTCTCGAAACTTCCCTCTCTGACACTCTCACCATCGTTTCTTGAATAGAACATAAAATTGCAGTAGAAATAGTAGGTTCATTTTCTTCTCCTTTCTTTTTTATGCTTTACATTTTTCAGCTATAGATTTTGTTGGATCCATGCACTCCAAGCTCTCTGTTAATAAAACATGTTGTTCTTCCTTAGAAATTTTGCATTTTTTAGCTAATTAATAGAATAGATGGGAATTTATCCGTAAAGAAGCCTAAGGTAACCGAGGTTGATAAAGCTATTCTCTCTCTCAAAACACAGAGACGTAAGCTTGCTCAATATTAACAACTTTCTCCTCTCCACTCGAGTTCTGGATTTTGCCCATATTTATTTGATTTCCTAGCTTAATGTTAGCTATGGATGGTTAAATAGGATGGAAGTAAGATTTAATCATAAAGGGAATTAAACTTTTTTCAGTATATGCATAGCTTGTGCCTCTAAATCACATCTAATATGAGCTGGATGTTTCTTTGCTTATGGTAGTCAATATTGATTTCTCCTTTTATTAGTTAACCATAATTTTTCTATACTAGGGGAGGAAACTAAAAAATAAGCCTCATTATATGACCTTTTAATTTCCATTATTGTAGAGGTTTATTGAGAAATTTTGATGAGTGCATTTGAGATACTATTAAGTTTTAAGCATACTTAATTAGAGATTTGGATTTTACTAGAGTCTAGACTAAATAAGTAAATTGTGAGGAATTTATCCAACTCTTCTTTAAGACGAAGGTAAGTTATTTTTGTTTCCATTCTTCAAAAGTTAGAAATTACTGGTAGCGGAATTGCAAGAGTTATAGTCACTGCATTTTTGGTACCTTTATAATCTCTCTGACTTGTGCTCATCTTCACATTGATAATAGTGGAAGATTTTGCTAATTGATATTATCAGTTATGCTTAGCAAGAGGAATGATCAAAGTGGGAATCGACAACAGCAAAACCAATTCTATCCCAATTTCTTGTCATTATTGTGCTATGAATTCTATCTTGACAAAATTGATTGTAAAATTTGCTACTAATTTATATAAAGTAGATTCAACTTCTTGATCTGTGATGTTTTAGCCATGATAATATGAGATTTTATCATGCCACTTTATTTGTAGTCCTTCAATCGCATAAGGATCATTGTTGTCTTTGTTGAGTTGAGTATTATTCCTTCTATGATATTTCAGATAGGTAATATACATGATATCTGTTGAAATATACCGTGTCAATAACACTTATTTGATTACGTAAAGGAATTGATCGAAATGATGAATTACGTGTTGGATCTTGTAAAAAATCATGAAAATGAACTTCCCACTTGTTCTACAACACAATAGCCCTTGATTTTGTATGTGAAAACTTAATTTTGATGTTGAAGGAATGAATTTCTCCCTTGATTATCAATAGGTCCGAATATTTTATTATTTCTCTCTAAAATTGTTAAATGATTTTCTTATCTAATGGAAGTTAATGGAAGTTTTCTTTTATTAACTTCCATTGGTTGTTTTTCATGTGAAAAACTATCGATCATTCCTTTTCATAACTTATTCTGATTGACCTATCATAGGCGTCTAGATCCAAATTTTCTGATATTTCCCACTCACACATGATGGAATTGAACAAATCTAATCACAAATGATTAAACATTCACATACCAATGAATTCATACTAGCAAATAGATCGTGCGACCCACGAGCGCATACTAGAGTCAGTTGCTATGAACCTGTTAAGAATATCATAGCGGCTCAAAAACTGAATAATATATACTTATCTTGCCATGCCTCAGACGTATTTGTTTACATCAGTCCAAACATCTCTAATCCCTCAAAGAGTAATGCTTGACTTCATCAAAACATGTATTCATAATCATGTACTAGCCATTACGAGGTGACATAATTAGTCGACCGGTAAACACACTATTGACGTAGACAAAAAGCATCTTCCTTTCCTACATATATAGCTTAGTTTCAAATAAATTGATTTCCTAGTCATGCTCCATTAGGTTTAATTACCATAACCATAGGTAACATGCTAAAGTAGCAACATTTATGTGTCACTTCACTATATAGTCGAAAGTCACATAGGCACAAAAATGATGTTTCAAATTACCCCAAAGAACTCATAAAATGTGAGAGCAATGATTCTATCTCACATTTCCCTTATATAGTCGAAAGTCACATAGTCACAATAATACACGTATAGTATGAACACATGCTATAGTGGTTTTCTCTTAATAGAAAGAGTGTATGTTTATTATAACTTATATTGAACCACTATAAGGATCTTAGTCGTAGATACCAAAATATTCCTCGTGCTTAGCTCGAGATCTTACTAGCTCGCTCCTCATAGCGCCCACAATAAGCTTTTACATCTCGTCGACTAACCAGGCTACATGATCGTGAGAATCATGTCGATCCATAAAATTAATATTTGGACCTCATCTTGACCTTTTATCAAGGTGACAACATAATTAAAGTACGTTTTGTTCACACTTTCTAAATATTTTAAGCATACAATATCTCATCTCAGCTCGCTCTTCAAGCGCCTGAGGTGACCGCGTGTATGAGTAAGCTGGCCTACGCCTAGCGACATACATGTCCATTTTATCCGAACATGGTATGTGTGTTTCGTGCTATAAATAAATAAATAAAATAATGAACAACATCAAGTTCATTAATTAATAATATTGATACAAAATGTACTGAAAATTACACATCATATGTTATAATTTGTGCAATCCTAGAGATTTCTAATGGCTTAAAAAAATATCTCTAGGAATTGGCTTTGTCAAAGCATCAACCATCATTCGATTTGTAGAGATATGTTGTATCATTATTTCCTTCTGTGTTATAATATCTCGTACAAAATTATACTTAGTGCCTATATGCTTCCTTTTTCTATGATACTTGGGATCTTCAATATAAGCGATGACTGCTTGACTATCATAAAATATAGTCACTGGTTTTGATGCACGAGAAACAACTTATAAATGTTGTAAAAATCTTCTAAGCCAAATTACCTCTTGCACTGTCAGCCGAGCATGATATAAATTCTGCTTCCATAGTTGATAACGCAATGCATGTCCGTTTCTTACTGCTCTAAGATATGGCGCCATTACTTAGCAAGAAAACATATTCAGACGTTGATTTGCGTTCGTCAGAGTCTCTATCCCAATCAGCATTTGAGCACCCACTAGATGCAAATCATTTCCTTGATAGCATAAACATAAATCTGTAGTACCTTTAAGATACCTCGAAATCCTCATCACAACTTTTCAATAAGCTTATCTAGGATTCGACTGATAACGGCTGACTAAACCAACGGCATAACAAATATCTGGGTGTGTACATAACATGGCGTACATCAAACTTCCAGTGGCATTCAAATATATGGGACTCCGGCCATGCCTTTTTCTTCTTCTAGAGTCTTAGGACACATTTCTTGAATAATGATTTCTTTTTTTTTTTTGCTATTGGAGTGTCAATGGGTTTGTAATCTTGCATATTGAATCGTTCGAGTATTTTCTTAATATAAAATTCTTGCAATAGAGCAAGAAGCCTTTTTGAACGATCTCGATATATCTTCACACCCAGTATGAATGTTGCTTCACCCATGTCCTTCATCTCAAAATGAGAAGACGACCATTCTTTAATGGTAAAGACAAATATTTTTTCATTCCCAGTCAAAAGGATATCGTCTACATACAATGATAAAATTATAAAATTACTCTCAACATGATTGACATAAACACAATGGTCTTCATCAATCATCATAAAGCCATAAGAAGTTATGGCTCTATGAAACCTAAGATATCATTGTCTAGATGATCGTTTGAGGTCATATATTGATCTTAGGAGCGTGCATACTTTGCGCTCTTGGCCTTTTGTAACAAAATTCTCAGGCTATTGTATGTAAATTTCTTCACCTAGTTCCCCATTTAGGAAAGCAGTTTTTACGTCCATCTGGTGTAATTCTAAATCTAACTGGGCAACCAGCCAAAATTAGAGGTATAGAGGTAAACCTAACTAACAACAATTGAGAAAGTTTCATCATAGTTTATTCCTTCTTGTGGAGTGTAACCATTAGCTACTAAACGTTCATTATATCTTTCTATAAATCCATCCTTCTTTCGTTTAATCTTTAGAACCCATTTGTTCCCAATAACTTTACGTCCTGGTAGAAGATCTACCAAGTCTCAGACATGGTTTGTTCTCATTGACTTTATTTCTTATTCCATTGTCTTTAACCAATGATCTTTTACAACTGATGAAAGAGCCTCTGGTACAGTTCTTGGCTCATTTTCATCATGTGGAGCAATCATAAAAACTTCTCCCTCGATTTCAAAACATTGACAAGGAATACTTTTACGAGTACTTCTCCGTAAATAATCTTCTTGCAGATTTGTATCATTGGTCAAAATGTTACTCCCACTCGGATCAAGGAGATGAGACACATTTTCATTCATTTCAGATGTCTAATCCATAGTAACATTAGAGTCAGGATCTTCTATCTCATATAGACTCAGATCTTGACTAGCTACTCTTTTGCTAGGAAATTCATTCTCTAAAAATGTGGCATCTCTTGATTTAAATTTAGTAAAACTTCTGTCAATTTGTTCACTAATGAACATGTATCCTTTGAAGTATTTGGCATATATTATTTAAATGGACTTATTACCTCTCAGTCTAAGTTTACCATGCTTATGAGAAGAATTGTGAACATAAGCTGCTGACCCCCAAAGTCGCAGATAAGTTAAGTCAGATTTCATATCCATCCAAAGTTTATATTGGGTGAAAGTTAATGATTTTGAAGGTACGATTAAGTAGATATGTAGCAGCAAGCAACACATCTCCCCAATATGAAATGGGTAAGCTTGTTTGTGCCATCATTGACTTTACCATACCTCATAGAGCTCTATTCCTTCTTTCTGCACCATTTTGTTGTGGAGTTCCAGGAATAGTTAGTTGTCTAGATATACCATTTTCATCACATAATTCTTTGAATTGATCAGAAAGATATTCATGGCATCGGTATGTTCTTAATGCTTTTATCCTTTTGTGTATTTGACTCTCCATCATTTAAAGCAGTGATATTCTTTTATTTTCATAAACAATAAGCCTTTTGATCTCTTCTATGTTGAATAGAAGTACCATTTTCAGGTTTGGTCATATTATGTTCAAAGGTTTCTAGAACTTCTTATTCCTCGAGAATATTCTAACCATTATTCAGCTCAGCTATTATATTTTTGGATGCGGAAGCCATATCAATTACAACATATAAACACAACAACACATAAATATTAGCACTTAAAAAGAAAACACACATTCACATCTTAAAGTTATGGCAAACTTAACTAAGTCAATGATGATGTAATATTGAGTAAGGATCAAAAGTTCGTTGTGCTTACAATCATCTCCCATAGAAAATATCATATCACCATTGCTTAGTTATATGCCCAAAACATAGCACATAAGAGAATACATTAATCGCATATGTCGTACCTCTCACTCAGTTAATATCATAACATGAAAAGTATATACAAATTAAAGAATAGATTATTAAACTTATCAGCTTACTTAGTTAGAAAATAATTCTAAAAACAATAATCATATGTACAAAAGAAATGGGACATCACAATGTGTTCAACACTTGAACATGAGACTCTATTCAGTGTATATCCCTTCTTGTCCATGCCAAGGCCCAACCTTGCGCTCCAAAGATTTACGAATTGTGTTAATACAGCTGATCGGTGAATCTCAGAACGTAAATTTAGTTTCTCTCTTGATATGAGATCTTCTGCAATACTCTCATATTGGTTTGAGAAATAATTTTCTATGATCTCTTCTTTATCTACATTCACGAGTCTGGCAAGGAATTAAGAAGAATTTTGTGTGTATCTATCTCAACTTCAATTCCAATTTTCCGCACTTCTTCATACATTTTGCTCAAATGTACTACGTGTTCAATCATGTTATGATATGAATTCATTTTGTACCCTTAAAGTTCATAATACAAAGTATATTATCTATCAAAATCTGGGTCCCAATCCATCTTTTGTATTAACATACAAAAATTTATATAATTTAAAAATGAATATCCTCTTTAGATGGCTAGTTATAATTTAAAATTGATCTATTCTAAATATATACCGAATTCCAATTTTGTAGAATCTCAATTAAATTATATTGAAGATCAATCAAAATTACTCACGAAAATGACCATGTGAAATAATTAAAAAAAACATCATCCACCCAATAGAAATGGCCAAGGAATTCGAATTACTAATCTAAATTGGAGAATATCTAGTAAACAATAACTACCCAATTTTAAATCATCGTAAAAGGAAATTATGGTCATTATGTTGAAAGCACTGATTCAAAAAATTTTGAAATCCACCGAATTCAAAGAAATTGACGGGCCTATTAACTTACACCACTCACAATTTCTCACCACCATTAATTTCCCACAAAATTCACATCAATAGACGATATAAATTACTACACTGAAAAATTGCAGAAAGGAAAAAATGATTCAAAATAAACTCTGTTTGACAAAAAAACAGACTTTCGGAACACACAGTGCATATGAAAAACTAAGAGAACGTATGATTTATAGATAATCCAAACACTAGTTTTGAAAAAGTCTTGGATTAAAATCAGTTAAAAAATTGGAGAATAGAATTTATCTATAACCATATAAGCACAAAAACATCATGAACGTGCTCATCTCCATATTGATAATTGTGGAAGATTTTGTTAATTGATATTATCAGTTATGCTTAGCAAGAAGAATGATCAAAGTGAGAATCAACAATAGCAAAACCAATTCTATCCTAATTTATTATCATTATGGTGCTATGAATTCTATCTTGGCAAAACTCCATAGATTTATGGAATTGCTTATTATTCCTGAATCGCACAAAAGAGATTGATTGTATCTCTAACTTCTTCACCCCTTCCCAGGAACTGAGGGTTATTCATTTTTAATTAAGTATGTAACCCCTAGCCTTCCAAGCTAATGATGCGGGTACGATCTTTGATTTAAGGAATCATCACATCTCAATTGAAAACGCTAATACCTTTAATGAAGTAGATTGTTGTTTAACTTATTGATCTGTGATGTTTTAGCCATGACTAATATGAGATTATATCATGCCACTTTATTTGCAATCCTTCAATCGCATAAGGATCCTTGCTATATATCTTTGTTGAGTTGAGTATTATTCTATAATATTTCAGATAGGTAATATACATGATATTACCGAGTCGATAACACTTACTTGATTACGCAGCGAATGGATCGAAATGATGAATTACGTGTCGGATCTTATAGGAAATCATGAAAATGAACTATTTACTTATTCCCGAACCCAAGAGCCCTTGATTTTGTTTGTGAAAACTTGATTTTGATGTTGGAGGAATGAAATTCTCCCTTGATTATTAATAAGTCTGAATTTTTTATTATTTCTCTCTAAAATTGTCAATTGATTTTCTTCTCTAATAGAAGTTAATGGAAGTTTTCTTTTATTAACTTCCATCGATGAAAAACTACCAATAATTTCTTTTCATAACTGGTTCAGGTCGACTCATCATGAGTGCCCAGATCTGAATTTTCCAACAAAATCAAATGTAAAATGTATGATAGTGATGCGGTAGATTTAGAAATGCGAGAGTTTCTGGAGCTTTTGGAGAGATTCTACATCTTTTAGTAGTTTTCTTTAATATAGATAATATGATTTTTATCTACTTTCGGTTGCATGTTCAAAACTTTAATTAACTACTTTCAGTTTAGAAAATCTTATTTTATTGTGTTGGTTTTACAAGAATGCCCGTGTGCACTAAAGGATAAGTTTGAGAATACCCTTATCATGCACTGAAGAATAGATAACTGAAGAGCTCTTTGAGAGAAATCTGACATTTGAAACTTTGTTTGAAATTATTGTGAAACTTTGTTATTCTTATAAAAAATTATTGAGAAACTTAATTTGTTACATTACATATATTAATGATCAATATATGTATCTTAAAAAAATATTGTGTATGATAAATATTCTAATGATATAGACTATCATGTATATGAAAACTAAAAATATAATATTTTTTATAAATATTCTGAAGAATAAGTTTTTTGCGACCAAATTAAATTTGTGGCTAAAAGCTTTCATGACTAAACATATTCTGTCGCAAAAAGCTTTAGACGACCAATATATTTTTCATCGCAAATAACTTGGTCGCTAAAAGTTTTTGGCGACCAACTATAATGTCATCGCATAACCTTCTATAATGTCATCACTAAAATTTTTTGGCGACCAACTACAATGTCATCGCGTAACCTTCTATAATGTCATCGCTAAAATTTTTTGGCGACCAACTATAATGTCATCGCTAAAAGTTTTTGGCGACCAGCGAAAAGTTTCTTGTAGTCTCACCTAGTCCTACGAAAGAGAAAAGACACAGAGATTAGGGCTCTCGAGCACAATTGATACATCCCAGCACGTATCGACTATAGGACATGGATGGGCGAGATCAGATACATTCTTGGACGCAAAGCACCTGAATATCTACTATCAATAGCATGAGGAAGAGGTGGGGATTGTATCTTTATGTGATATCAAAGATAAAGACCATCTTCCCCAAGGAATAATCAACGAAGGAAAAAAGTGATGACTGGTGCGGCGCTCTAACGCGCCGGATAGGATTAAAAATATATGTTTACCGAGCACACCAGCTCGTCAGATGGGAGAAGAGCACTGGTCGAAGTAGAAAATGCTCGACCAGACTCCACTAAATAAAAAATGATGACTGGCGAGCACTCTAGCTCAGCAGCAGGGATAAATAAAAAGTGATGACTAATAAAGGCGCTCTAGCTGACCAGTTGAGTTTAAATAAAAAGTGATGATTGGTGAGCATTCTAGCTCGGTACTCGTGATTAAACAAAAAATGATGATTGGTGAGCATTCTAACTCGGCAGTCGGGATAAATAAAAAGTGATGACTGGTAAAGGCACTGCAGTCGACCAGTCAGGATTAAATAAAAAGTGATGATTGGCGAGCACTCTAGCTCGGCAGTCCAGATAAATAAAAAGTGATGACTGGTAAAGGCGCTCCGACCGACCAGTCAAGATTAAACAAAAAGTGATGACTGGTGAGGCGCTTCAGCTCATCAGTCAGGATAAAAAAATGATGTATGTAGAGTACACCAGCTCGTCAGATGGGAAAGAGCTTCAGACAAATGCAAAACCATCCAATGAAACTCCAAGAGGGAAAAAAGGAAAAACCCCAACCTAAGAGAACAACAATGCTGCTCAACCCGACCTCCTCTAAATGGAGCAAATATCTAGGAAACAAAACAAAATAGGATGAATAGTAACAAAGCAAGAGGGGGGGGGTAAATCCATTGAAGAAGTCATATCCTCATTAAAAAGAAGAAAGAAATAGTACAAGCAAAAAAATATTATTACAAAAGCGACGTAACTCTATAGGTGCCGACAAGAACTTTAGGCGAGCTTTGATGATGGGGGTTGACTCCCCGTAGATTGACCCAAAGGTAAATAGGCTCCTCCATAACAGAATCATCTGGAACAATCGTAAGATGTTGGAAACCTCCCATACCAATGAGACCACGGCTTTAGGAGCAAGGCACAGGCTCTAGGGGAAAGTTAATAAAACTCAGGTCTAGTTTAGGGTAGGCGTCGACAATGTCGCCCTGACAACTATCATAACCAAGGGAGAGCTCCAAGAGAAGGGGAAAGTTAAGAAAACTCACCTTCCCATGGGCTCGGTCATGAGGACTAAGATTCTCTCCTCTAAAGGGAATTCTTTAAAATCCTCCAATAGTCGAGTAACCTCTATTTCTCAACTCTCAGCTCGAACAAGCCTCTCCTCCTAAAGACATAACTTATCCAACAAGGTGTTTTCCTGTAGAATCAGACTTACGATGACCTTATCACTGTCAAATAGTTTAGCCTCCAGATCCCGACGAACCTCTTGGGCCTGAAGCAACTCCCTTTTGAGGCTTGTCGTCCTCCCCGTGACAACCCGGAGCTTCCAAATATCCCCCATTAGTCTTTCATTGGCCTGTTGGAGGGATTCACACCTTTGAGTCATGGTGGTGAGTTTAGCCTCGTACTTCAGAGCAACATCTGCCACCACAAACATGGTGGACCTGTAATGGATAAAATATGCCAAAATCAACGCATTATAGGCAACGACCTGCAGATGATAAACTAGCGGGTAAAGAAACCATAGAAAGATATAATAAACGCCATAAGAGATGGTACTTACGCCTAAGGTGTGATCCCCAAAGGCATCAGCAAGCTCTGTCGCTGTCAATTCGAGAAGGGCGACTCCCTTCTTGGGGTTTTCCTGCACCGACCACCGCTCCATTAACCTCCTCACGAGCTCGATCATGAGGACTTTGATTCTCTCCTCCCATTATTGAGATGGCTTGAGCCTTACATATATAACCAAGAAGGTATGGCTTATCAGAGCCCGGAGAAGTGAAGTGGCCCTAGAGGGTCGATATGAAGAACCCTCAGCCTCTGGATTGGTCACCTTGGACTGGACCCAAACTGAGGACCTCTAGGGAGCCGTGTGATTAGGATTGTCTAATGATAGGACTGGACCAGAGGACGACCGAGGTTTCTTGGGAAGGTTCTCGATGGTCTTTGAAGAAGAGGCAAAAATGATAGAAGGAATGAGAGACGGAGACGACGACGATGCTCCCAAAGTTCTCCAAGGATGGTTAGGGAGAGAAGGCATATGAATAGTCTCCATCTTCTTCAAATTCCCCAACTTCCTAGAATGAACGGCCTCTAACCTCTACGCCTTGGCACCCTCGAGTTCCACTCGGGGCTTCCTTAAAGAATCCACTTCTGCAAGAAATAGTACGATAATAAGGTTGTTCACAGAAAGAAGAAAGAGAAGGAGGAGAGAACATGCGATGAGATTTTAGGAACACTGTCACACACGTTGTGAATAATGGGGTTTAAAACTACGAAGGTTGGAATTCTCTGAGGTTGAGCATGCTATGCAGGCCTTGTCAGAAACCTCGACCGTGAGACCCACCAAAGGATCCTGGTATAGTCCTGTCTAGACAAGGAGGCATGAGAGGTGAGAATGATGAAGTGCCGCTGCTCCACAGGAATTCTAGCTAAATGGTGGATCCGGGCCGCAAAGTTGGTAGGGAATTCCTCAGTTTTTGCCTCCCTACTACGCAAAAGGAAATAAAGGAGTAAATATTCAAGGATGAGAGCAAAAATTCTACTTCGTAGTCATAATCTTACCTATGACCCAAAAAATCTGAGGTATAAAGTCCGCAATCCCCAAATTTACAGGGCGGGACTCCCAAGATCCAGAAACCACGAAGCAATAGTCTTTCCAATCGTGGCACCATGTGGGAACGGATCCATAAGCCTTTTCACCCTCGGTCCTTCCGTTAATATAGTACCAGCCCGGAGGCTGAGAGGGAGCCTCCTCGCTTGGCTTCCTGGGAGGAGCCTTTAACTGAAACAAGAAGTTGAATTCCTCCAACGAGAAATCCCAGCCACCTTGTAGCTTCCACATGACCCAACATCCCGCCAAGACCTTCCAAGAGTTAGGCTGAAGTTGGGCTAAGGTTATCCCCCATTGAGGAAAACCACCTCCTAAAGAATGGGTGTAGAGGAAGACGCAACCCGCCGAGTATAAACCAATCCCACCATGACGGGGGGCACTGACTCTCTCACCATCCTCCAGTGGCCGCCGATGGACGTAGTCCAGAAGGTGGTACTTCTCCCGAAGAAGGGATAGATCCCCAAAGAGGATGGGTAATTGTCAGCCCCATAATAACCAAAACTCCCACTCGGGCTTATATCACTTTCAGGATCAGAACGAGGATTACTGGTCTCGGTCATTGAGCCTGAGTCCATGTGATGCTCAACAACTGACTATGACAAGGAAGAGACTTGGAAATATCACCTAGAGAAAATTCCCCGGGGAACAAAGAGACTCATAGTTTTGCAAAAAGAAGGAAACAAAGGAAATGAGGTAATCGCAAAAGAGCTCGTATCTAGAAAGGGGAGGATATCAGAAAGTCCACTTATTTCAAGACCCCGGGGTGAATGATTCGACAGGACAGGAGGTCGCTAACCTATGAGGTGAGAGACTCAAGAAAATTGAGCAAACACATCGACGTGACCAGTAGCATGTCGTTAATCGTGGTCACATGAGCCTCACTCCTCTCTTTCACATGCCATCATCACCACTACTCCCAAGAGAGACAAATTTCAAAATTCCTACGAATATGAGAACCCCACACGGGAAATTCCATTTTGAAGGTGCACCTAATCCACCCAGTTTTAATCTCCCACAATTTGACCATCGCCCAAAGAAAATACCAGAATGTCTTCAGACCCGAGCTGGTAGGATACGCCCGTGATCCTTGACTGGGGATGACTGTTATGGGTATTCTTCCACTATCAATGATGTCGCGTCACGTGACATGCCATGACCGACATTTCTACTTAACTTCGAGAAGAGGATTTGGATATTTGAGCTCCATAGAGGAAAAGAATCAACCTGACTAGATCGGCCTCTAAAGGAGCTCAAGAAGCATCAAACAACGCAAGCTAGGAAACTTTGAGGAGAAGGTCTGACGCAGGAACTCGACAAGCTTTATGTTAGGCATCATCATTATTCACCGAAAGTAGTGCTCTATATGGCATTTTCTCATTTACAACAGGTTGGCTTCAAATCATCATAATGAAGCATTAAATCAGACACCAAACAATCATATCTAATACACCCAGTAGGATTAAAGGCAAATTAACATTTAATGCACATCAGCTAGGGGGACAGAGGCATTTATGCTGCCCCTAGCTCATCATTTCAACAAGGGTCGTCACCTCGCCCGAAGCTTACTCAACACACATCCCTCTCCCAAGGCCGAGTATAAGTACCCCATCTACAGATAATGTAAGGTACGCCACTCTCTCCTAAGGGAAACTCTACCAAAATTACTCTGGGATACTGATTTAGGCATTGGAGACTCTTTCACGAGGAAACCACCCCCGGTTCTCTTCCTCTCTAGAGTTTTGCGTTCGTGTTGTGCAGGCTCTAGACAAAACGGACTTACACATGGAAGGGAAGCTGTGTGCCACCTCGGTCATGAGATTTTCAGTAACAACAGTAAGAAAAACAACCAAACACTTTTAGAAAAGAAATGATTACCTTTTTACCACTTCAAACCTCCTCTAGTATTCTACAATCAAATGCTGTTGAAGGTCTCCTATTAATCAGATATGCTGTAACACTAATTGCATCATACTCCTCCATGCAATCTTATAATCCTAGCATGTGCAATCAGGCATGATCTTATTCATCCTTTCTGCCACACCATTCTGTTGAGGTGAATCTGAAATGGTTTTAGCATTTTGACCCATTTAGCCTAATACCGCTTGAAGCCATCATATGTGTATTCACTCCCATTATCATAGCGTAAGCATTTTACATTAGAATTTTAACTATGGCTCTCCACCTTTTGAAGGTATAAAAACATCAGATTTGTTTTTTAAAGAATAACTTATACCTTTCTACTTAAATCATCAATAAATGTCATAAAGCACATTGATCCTCCAAGAGATACAGCATGAAAAGGTTTCCACACATCAATATGAAACAACTCTAACTTCTCTACTTTTAATTCTTTGCCTAGTTTTGAAATTCTCAATCTTTTTTGTTTTTCATAAATATAGCTGTCACACAAGCTATGCTCAAAAGTCTTCAACTTTGCTAGCTTTCCCTTTGATAAACGCATTTCCATTCCCTTCTCACTCGTATGCCCAAGTCTATAATGCCAAGACTCAAATTAACACTAGCATCAACAACTGCAACTGTATCTTTGCAACTATAAGACATATAAAGTATTCAAGTTTTATTTCCTTGAGCTACAACCATGGCGCCCTCAATGACTTTCTATGCATCACCAGCAAAAGTCACATTATGACCTTCATCATCAAGTTTACCCCTAAGATCAGATTATGCATAAACTTTGTACATGTCTTACTTTTTGGAGTTTTCATACAAATCCATTTTCCATCCTTAAACGTCACTCATACCAACAATATCTAAAGGTTTTCCATCAGCCAGGTAAATCGTTCCATAATTTCTAACAACATAATTTTATAGAATTTCTTGTTGTGCGATGGCATGAAAATAAGCCCTTGAATATAAAACCCGAAAGCCAATATGAATGTTAACAGAAAAAAGTAAAGCATCATGTACCTCTTTAGTTACTACATTTGCAGCGTCCTCTTCTTGTGCTTTACAACTCTTCCTTATGTGGTCAGGCTTCTCACATTTCCAACACTCCACTTTTCTTCTGGATTTGGATTTACTTCTTTCGTTCCTCGACTTTGACCTATCTTTGTCACCGTTTAAATTCCTCTCATTACCCATGCCTTTGATTTCAATATTTAGTGCACAACTTGATGTCAATGTCTTACTTGAATCTATTCTATGAACTTCCTCAGCAAGAATTTGGTCCTTGACATTATTGAATTTTAACTTCGTGCTTCCAATGAAATTACTAACCGCCACCTTGATGGACTCCCAATTATTCGATAAAGAGGCCAGAAAAAGTAGGACACGATTCTCATCATCAAAATTGATCTCAACTGATAACATTTGAGTAACTATGACATTGGATTTGATGAGATGCACTGCCACTAGAGCGTCTTCTCGCATCTTCAAATTAAATAGCTTTTTCACGAGATGTAACTTATTATTTGTAGAAGGCTTCTCATACACTTCAGATAGTGCTTGCATACACTTCAATGTGGTCTTCACCTTGGCAATGTTATGAGGCATTGTCAATCATATGACTCTCAATATCTATCTATCAAAGAGTGCCTAGTCTGGTTCGACGATCTGATCTAGTTTCTTTCCCGACAAAGGCTGGTGCATCCATATTTAATATGCATTCTCTAGAATGCAAAATTCACACCACTAAATTTCTCGATTCCATCAATAGACCCCCTTTCTTCTCCAACCATCGCTATGAGTCGTTATTGACTGTTCACCGTGAGTCTACTGTTCACCGTGAAATCACTATAGAAAACTTACAAAAATTGATTATGTCATAACCTAAGCTCTGTTACTAGTTGTTAAGGATTCAGACGCCATAGTCATCTACTAGTAATAGTAATTAAAGAGAAAATGCAAGAATGATAAATTTATAGTGGTTCATTCTCAATGTGAAAGCTACGTTCATCTCAGCCATTGCAGGTTTTCACTATAATGAAGAATGATAAATTTACTTGTGATATTTCAAGCTTCATAGCTCTCTCAAGCCTCACAGCTCTCTAGGTTTTCAACACCCACAAATCGACCGCCTAATATCCTTTATATAGTGAGTATATTAGAGCAACCAAGAAAGAGATACAAAATACTCAAAAAAAAAAACTTGAGCATTTAAAAACATGAATGCTCCACACTATAACATAAAACAATATGCGTAAATTAGATGTGAATGCTTGTATGGGTCATTCAGTTCATAAAATTTAGAAAAACTATTATAATCACATTGCTGACAAATTAGTAGCAATCGAATTGATGGTGAAATATAATTGTTTTATTTCTTGTGCATGGTAATCTATGAAATAATTGATGACAATTTAGGATTGCTATATCTAATGTAAGTTGAATTTTTTTACAATTTTGTGTGAATAACAAGAAGGTACTTAAATGCTCTCTGAGTTATATTATGTAAAAATATATTTTGATGCTTAATTTAACATTAATTTTAACTATGTTTGTTTTGAATTTTTTTGTCAAAGGTGTTTGATTAGTATTTAGTTAAATCAATAATGCAAGACTATTTGATAAAATTAATTTTATTTAATTCATAAAATTATATAATTTCTAATCATGTTACGTTATTCTCATAATAATAATACATATTTATTATCATTGATTATACAAGGGTTTCAAAGTGATTTCCATTACTATAAGAATTGCTATTGCATTGTATATTAGGATTCTCATTTTCTACTGTTATTCAATTATCATACAAAGAAAACTAGGATTAAATCTTAATTTAATGATTACTCTAAATAAACATTATAATTCAATTATCAAATGATTATAATGAAACAGATGGTGAAACTAACAGGATCTACTATAAACTATATTGTTGCCAAGTTGATGACACTCTTGTGATATCTATTGATATACTAGAAGCTCGAACAATCATTTGCGGGATCAAGACATTCACCTTCCGTATTCATAAAATTTATAACATTTGTACAAAAAAAACTCAAAGAAAATTTGTTAAAGCTTATGCTGAATATAATTCAAATAGCAATGTTAAATTCTATCCTTTTAACTTATTTAGAAAAAACAGTTCGAGTTATTTAAAAAGCAATTTAAAACACAGCTCTTTTCACTTTCATCTAAGATATATATTTCAAGACATCTAGATGAGTTGGATACAAATACTTAACAGAATTTGCAGTAAATTAATAATTTTACAAGACTTGTAAGATTTTTGTGAACTTTTTAAATGGTTAGAAATTTGTCATTTTTATTTATTTTTTAATTAGAAAAGTTCTGTTGGGACTGATTTACCCTTATATATACTCTTAATCAACTTTTCAATATTTATGGTGCTGAGGATTATCCATTTCTTTAGTTTTTTATTTAATTTAAATTTTCACTAATATATTTAAGGCAGTTTATGTTTTTGAATTTTGAATTCTTTTATCTCTAACTAAGGTAGTTATTTTCTTTTATTTATGGTAACTATTCTATTATTACTCCACTTTTTATTTTTCACATACTTAAGTTATAAAACCTTTTCTAGTGTCAGTTTCTTTAGTTAACTTATTTTAACTAATATTTGTATTAATATATTAAGATAGTTTCTAGTTTCAGATTCTCCCTATAAGTATGTCAATAGATAGTTCATTGAAAATATGTCATCATCCAATAAAGTATAATCATTTACAAGATTGTCAGAATTGCGAACATACCTAAGATCGGTGGAAGGGTATAGAATCGAGGATCGGATGTTCAGATCGAGGATCGTAAGATCCTACCAATTCTTAATAATTTATTAATAAAAAATAGATCTATGCTAATAGTATTTCAATATATTGAAGAAAAAGATTATATAACACTAAGTCATCTATTAAATAAAACTAACCTCAAGTCATCTGAAATAACATAATATTAAGTAGAGTTCTCATAGAAACAAGTATGTGATCCCCTAAATAAGAGATTTTAAACTATAAAGGATAAATAAATAAATATGTAAAGATAATTATCGATTAAATATATTAAGATTATCATTATAATACATTAGGCTTGAGAGTGTTTGATCTTTAGGTTAAAGTTTAACAATTTTGCAACAATATTAAAATTAATTTTTAAATATAATAAAATAGTGGTAGCGAAATTCGTTCTGATTTTGATAGTGTAAGTCATACAATAAATAATTTAAAATGCCATAGAAATGGTCAAATGTTTAATTAAATAGAAAAAATATTCATTTTTTTTGTTACATATATAAGCATAGTTGGTTCAGTAGTTAAATGGACATTATTATAAAAGATAAATAAAATAAATATGTAAAGATAATTATTGATTAAATATGTTAAGATTATTATTATATATTTATAATACATTAGGTTTGAGTATTTGTTTATAAGTTAAAATTTAATAAGTTTGTAACAATAGTAAAATTAATGTCTAAATATAATAAAATAGTGCCAGTGAAATTCATTCCAATTTTGCTGACTTTAAGAAGTGTATGTATAAATTTAATAATTTTAAGAGGTGTAAATCATAAAAAGAATAAGTTAAAATATCACAAAAATATTCAAATGTTTAATTAATATTGAAAATGTTCTTTTTTGTTAGATAAGTATATTTGGTTGAGTGGTTAAATGGTCATATGTGAACCTTTAGGCAAGGGTTCAAATCCAACTATCAAAATTTTTTCCTAAAAACAAAGTAAAAATCACCTACTTTACTTAAGCACCAGGATCGGTGCTGGATCGCGATCCCGAACCGATCCTGCGTAAAAATGATTTACATGTGCAATCTAGATCACCAAACCCTTGTAGGATCGTAGGATCGTGCAGTCTGGATCACGATCCTGACAACTTTGATTATTTAAATACTCATTGACACTGATCATATATATGGTTAATTCATAAATTCATAAAGAGTAATTTATTCATGTTAACATATAATTACATATAGATAAAATTACATAAAAAATATATAATTATTGAATTGCACGTTGACACTAAATTTATGCCATCCTTATTACATATAATTAACAATTTACTGGTAAATATAACTAAAGGGAAGGCCTTTATTTATAGAGAAACTTCCATGAGGGGTCTGCTCTAATTAATCCCTTTAAATATGGCACCTACACTGAGAGCTTGTTTGATTCATGGTGCGGAGAAAACCGTCAATTATGATATATTTTTTAGACCCCACTTCGTTGTCGGTGCAGTAAATAGGAGCGTGGTATACATAGGTGTTGATTCAATATCACTCTTATAAGATGTGTCTGGTGACCTCCCCACATCTCCCATTACCATTAAGAATTATACCAAAGTAATGTTCGCATGAAGAAAGTGGGCGGACTACATCTTTTTTCTTTTCTTCAAAGACACCACTATTTCGACTAAAAAAGAGTGAAGTAATGGAAGTTTAAACAAATGTCTATACTTTTGAAACGAGAATGTGGAACTAGCTGGCCTTATTGCATTATTATTGTCCCGTACTGCATATGAACCATGATCACATTGTCAAACTTTCCAATTGTATATGTTTGAGTCATTTTGTTGCTTCTTAGCTCAAATGGAACTTATTTTTGTTTTAATGTCAAATGGATTCCTTTCAAAATGATGAATAGCCGTGTGTTTTTTAGTCATTTTGTTGATCCTTGACATATTATTTAAAAATATGTATTGCTTCATTGATAAAGTTCACCATAACTCAAGGTGAATACTGAGATGCCATGAGATTGTAACATTTATCAATAGTGCATCTTTACATATGTTCACCTTAGGTGCATGTTGTCAAGGATCAAAATTTCATTTTATCCAGAGTTTGATCACCTGCCACAAACGTGGTCATGGAGTTGTATAATGATTCTTAAAGCAGTCAACTTATGAATGATCATTAACTGACTTGGGTACATCAAGCATTGTCCTTACATGTCAGAACTTCCAGGTTACATGTCGGAGAACCCGTTGCCTGTGTTCGATAGGGATATTTCCCATAAAAAAAATAGTATCACTCAGGTGGAAAAAGTAAATCATTATGGCTATTCTGACCCATTTGACAGCTCTTGACATATCAAAATATGAAGGAGGGAAGGCCAATAATCTTTTCGATAGTACACATTACCAATGAAATAGAGTCGGTTTGAAACTAAATTTCAATGAATGAGTCCTAAAGCATCTCACACTCCTGTACTATCTTGAACCATGAAACCTATTGAAGAAATTTGAGTTTGACAGTAAAGTGCCAAACCTTCATTGGCTTAGGATCTGAAGACACCAATGGAGATATACATTTTCATAAGTGACTTGACATTGCATGCCCCGAAATCCCACTAGCAAAGGCAAAGGGGTGGATCTCCAAGGAGCATTCTGATGTGAATCAATTAGATCAATTACAATGTTACTTTGATTGTGTTATCTCTAATTTTTTCAAAATTAAATTTTTGTAGTCTTTTCAAATTTGCTCTAAATTTTTTTGACCATGTAGTTGATCATCTTTTGCTATTTAATGAACCATTATTTTGAGTACACCATTTTGTGCATGCACATTCTCCCCTCCTCGGATGCACCCAGAGTGATAGTTCAGATCTGGGTCACACCTCATGGTAATTTTATCGTTACCCTCAGGTGTAGTCACAATAGATGAAAGTCATTTGTGCACATGTCACGACTCACCCTAACGTTGGGTTGGAATCACGTGTCATCATAAACCACTATCGTATGGAAAGTATATGAAGGAATGGTGGTGTGAACCACTGGTCATGAGAGATGACATTGGTATATGAGAGCTAGCACTGGTCGTGATCGCTGATCATAATTGTACTAGTGTGAAAAAGTGAATTAGCGTAATAGATGTACCAGCATGAGGGGGTACGCTACATGCTTCGTAGGAGGTAACATCACACAAAGTAACAAATGAAATGTCATTATAAAATGTCACGGGAGGTATCTTTATGGGATCACGTAATGGGGCATCGTCTGTATGATAACTACGTCGTAGGGTGGGTTGCAAGAGGCTCTTTTATAGGTGTATTATGGGATGCTACGTCGTAAGGTGGGTTGTGAGAGCGTAGTGACATGTATGCTATGACAACATAATGACAAGTGTGCTATGACAACATAGTGACATTTGTGCTATAGAAACACAATTGTAGGTATGCCATGGCAGCATAATTGTATGTGCGAGCAGTGACAGATTTGTTATCACAATGTAATGTCAAGTGTACTATGGCAGCATTGTGGCCTGTGTGTTATGGTACCGCATTTGCAAGTGTGATAGCATAGAGAATTCACAGGAGTGATATGACAGCATAGTAGCAGACATGCTATGGCAGGGCAATGCCAGATTAGAATGGCAGGGCAACTGTAGGTGTGTTATATAGCAACTCAATCATAAGAGTGGTGTGGTAGCGTAGTCGCATATACGATGTGATAGCATAGTTGCATATCTACCTCGTAAACAATTTTTTTTAGTGAGAATGAGTAAATAGTGAAAATATGTAAATAATTAAATGAGCATATTTGAATATACAATAATTAGAAAACAATATTAAATAAGTGAAAGTTCATTAGAACTAATTCAGTCATTAGCATCGTACATTTGTGATACTACGCTGGCCGATAGACACCAATATACACTGGATGTAGTGGCATATAAAACATAATTTTATACGAGAATATAATTCCTGATATTCAATGGCGCCTAGGCGATTAATCACATTACAAAAAAATAGCGTGGTAAAAATATGACGGAATATCAACGGCACAGACTGTGAACGGTGTCAGAACTGCACATGTAAGCCGTCGCATGTATACATGCAACGACACTTGGGGCCATCACATGTAACATGAAAATGTGTTTTGGATGTCATTACATACCACATGCAATGTCCACACATTTGCATGTATGCAATGGCTTTTTCTATTTTTTTTTTCAATTTTCAAATACTATTTTGATTTTGCATTTTATCCATAAAATAATATTTTTTTTCATCATAACCAAAATCATCATGAAATTCGAGCAACCTTGCAATTATCACTCAATTGTCATTATGTAAAAGTTATTATGAGATAATCATCATGTAAGGAAGTTTGTAGAGTTGTTGCAACCCTCGTGCAATAGTCATTACTAGAAATCATGAGTTGTAAAATTTTCATTTTTTGTTGGGATTTTTTACTAGAGTCCATAATATGTTCATGACCTTTTATTAATTTCTTGAAGTCTGACTATTCAAGTGAATAGAGTTGTCACAGCCATGCGGTCATAGGTCAACAAAGCGCATTGTGTATTCCTTTACACAACCAATCGTCTCATTGTACTTGAATAACCTATTTATCTTAAGCATCTTCTACAAGTGCTCATGAGCGAAATATTAGTAAGTGTTGTCACGCGCCCCACGCACTAGTGGTACTTGCATTGTAGTGACAGATGAAGTGATGACAAGAGTAGAGCTGGACGGTTCACTTATGTTCTCATTGCTAGTCGTCATAGGTCTTGTAATGCCATTGATGATGACTGGCACATGGATGATGTAAGTAGTCTAAATTGAGACTTGTTATTGTTTCGAGCTTGTGTGTGGCCGATCAATCCCAATCATATGTAACGAAGAATGTGCATGTAAATTTCATATGAGAGTGCCCTAGAAGAACATGTAAGAGTGGTCAATATTTTGCATCATTGAGACTATGGAAATCTTGGTTGAGATTTGTAATCCCTGATATTTTGTAGTTTGATTCCTCCTAGGTGTAGTGGTGATTACAATAGTGGCGTCATGCTTCTCCTAGGAAGTACTCTCATCTGTCTCATGTACTGCCAAGTTTACTAGTAAGCTTGTGTGGGTGTCAATACGAGAGGATGTCTTGGTGGATAATCAACCAGAGATTCTGGGTTCGATCCCCAGTCGAGTCGTCAAAGAGCTAAGCGAGTGTAACTGTGATGTCACGTGGGTGCAATTACATGAGTGATCTAATCACAATAAATGATAAATATAGCCTGAGATGTGGATGTTAAGATATGAAAGATGAAGGACGAGCACTTTGAGCCAGCCTATGGAAGGCAACAAAATGCTCTTGGGAGGAGGAATTGAGAGAGAATTTTCCTAAGTCTAGTAAGTGGAGAAATACAAAATGAATCTCAAAGTGTCAAAAGTCCTTACAATGAAAGGGAAGACCACTCCAATTAATCACTTGACTAATTAATAGTGAACCCTACGTAATGCCACCTCAACAACTTTGTTGAGGTGGCAACGTCCAGTCATCGCTTGTTATTACCATAACTGCATGAGCCAAGGTATCTATGGGGAAGGTTCTCATGTACGCTACAATTCACATTCCGCCATGTGTCACATTCAATGACCGTGAATTTGGGAGGGGAGAACACGGGGAGCGCGCCACATCGCCAAAATAGGCGATGTTCGTCCGAGACCCCTCCCGATGGGTGTCTAACAACTAAGTCTCTTCACTTAATAGGAAGACAACACATCTGCGACTCTCAAAGAGGCCATACTGGAAGGGATATCCTTTCCAATTCAACGAATCTCGTCCAAATCCTACCAGACCACAACCCCCCAAAATGTTCACAATCAAGGGATCCACTTAAGTATTTGTTATCTGACGTAGTGGTTACAATGATATGAGCGAATACATAGAAAAAATAAATAATACAAGATACACTTTATGTCGGTTGATTGCTGGTGTTGATCGAGCAATCACATTGAAAATTCGAAGTTAACACTTGATAATAGTTCATAGAAGCAACATGTACCACGTTGGCGAGTCGAAGGCATAGCAGTCAACCATATTTTCTCATAAACTAATGTTTGAATAGTTATTTCCTGTAAATAATATTTCTATGTATGATATACCAAAATTATTTATGTTAATACATATTCCAATTGACATTAAAATGACATGTAAAAACAGGGTGTACGTAATCGAACTGGATTGATGCATTAATCATGCAAATATGCATGAAAATGACTTTTTTCATCAAATTTGTAGGTCCTCAAAATTACTGTAAATAAAAAACTTAATTACACAAAATTAAAATCATACAATTTTTTAGATTTTTTTCTTAATTAGATAGATTTTTTTCAAATTTATCTTTATACAATTTTTCATGTTTAATGAAAACCAATTTTGTTAGAGAAAGACCACATTAACTGCAAAATTTATCCGGGGAGACTTCCTCCGCATCTCATCAAAACCAAATCACTATTTTTGCGGTCAACTCAGCTAAAACAAGAGGAAACAAAAAACTCTACATTGAAGCTACTAAAACAATGCTTAAGGGTTATTTAGGGTATATTAACTGTAAATATAAAATTGATAAAAAAATTAACATATTAAAATTCATGACAAAAATTTAATTAAAATATAATATATTGTCTAGTCTCATAATTTCTCCAATAGTTAAACTCTTCTACGTCAATGCGAGTGAATATGTTAAAAAATTAATAAACTCTCGCAATGGACCCGTACTAGTAGTTTGTGGATTTGAATCATGTTTTTACTACTACTCTAATCCACCATAAAATGAAATCTCCTTCCTTTCCCTTGTTTTTGATATTTTTATTAAGATATATATTTATTAATAAGCAATAATATAATTATGACACTCCTTTTAAATTGGTATACGAAATAAATCCAAAATTCATTAAGAATTCTTATTTTTTGTCAAATTAATTAAAAAATAGAGAATTTATTTGATTAAAATAAGCAGTCCCATTTTAAAATTAGATTTGGATATAAAAAAGTATGGTATAGTTTTGCACGCACAAAACATACTTAGAATTCAAACTAAATTTCTGTATCTAATTGATATATCATTGAATGAAGGTAATATCATGTATATTATATATGATATTAGTTAAGTTACAAATGTGAAGCATGTGATGTATATGCTTTTTATATTTTGATTGTTTCTCATATATTATTTGTCTATTTAAGTAAAAAATATATTTATTTTTAAATAAAATTATATATTTTGATTTTTATAAATCTTACGCACAATTTTAAAAAAAGTTATTTATGTTAGAAGAACATATGCACATAATATATGATACATTTTTTAATTTCATATTTTTAGTATATTATTTTTTAATCTTTTGTAACAAGTAATATGAAAACATGTTTCATTTTTTTATTGAATTTTTCTAATATATTTATTAACAAATGAATTAACTTAAAATATCATCCAGTTTACAACATAAATTCAAATTAAAAAGAAAAAATAAAATAAAGATACACATCACCACTATGAGAAAATTTTTTAAAAAAATTCTGACTACTAATGATGCACCATTAATGGACTCAAATGGTGATTTGAAAGTTATAAAATAATGGACAAAATTATCTAAAAATGATTCTCATTCTCCTCCCACTTTTAATATACTAGTTAAACACACGTGCATACACTTATTATTATGATTGTGTTTTATACATTACTTGTTCTTATAAAAAAATTGAATGAGATACATTTATTAATAAATAAAATTAGAAAACTACAATTATAACTTTTATGTTTTTCCTAAGTTTTACTTACCAAAATATTTTCAATTAATTTAGTTATGCTAGAAGAACATCATCTATACATTGTTCTGTTTGATTCTTTTAGTATATTTTCATGTCTAAAAATAATTTTAAATCAGAAACAATAAATAAAAAGAAAAAGTTTGTTTAAGAGATACATTATTTTGAGAAATAAGAAAATAAAAAAATTACAATTAATGATACACCGTTAACAGATTTAAGAATAAGTATAAAACTATAAAATAAGGAGTAGACAAAATGGTCCAAAATTGATTCTCATTCTCATATCACTTTTGATATATTAAAGATTAATGATTAAAGATCTATATAATAGATTCAAATTAAGAAGAAAAAAATAAAATAAAGATATACACCACCACTATGAGAAAAAATGACTAATAACAATGTACCATTAATGGACTCAAAATGATGACTTAAAAATTATAAAATAATGAATTGACAAATTTGTCTGAAAATGATTCTTATTCTCATCCCACTTTTAATGTTGAAGATAAATATTAAAGATATATTGTTGACCCTATTACCCTTAAAGAGAATTTTGATTATACCAAATCATTAAAGAATTAATAATGAGTTAAATCACGTGTATAGAAAACCTCACAATATAGATGCACGAAAGCCTGAGAAAACGAGAAGACTTAGAGATTTATTTAATTTCAATATAATTTATAATAGGAATCCACTCAAGTTCATTTATTTTTAGTAGGCTCAAGAATACTATAAAGAACACACCGGCCTAATAAAAACCAACCCTCGGTTCTCAAATATTCTAAAATAGCTTCATTAGCCAAAAAATTCAAAAATACCATTGAAAAATCTGATTGGACAAGGAAATGCATTAAACGGGTGAGCCTTGGGCTAAATTGACAAACCAATGGGATATCGACGGACGAGTTGGAACGAGTCCCCCAATGGGCTCCCCACACATGCACCAATTGTGTAAGTAAGGAATATTCTCTTTAATTATCAATCGGTAAACCAGTCAGACCATTCAAGGTATTTATTCCTTAATTTACAATTGGTGTACTGGTTTTCTAAAACCAGTGAACCAGTTGCTACAATACTTTTACACTATATATACTGAGCCATTTTCTATTCTCCCACACACTTTCAACGAGCCTTCTCTCTTCTCGCTAAATTCTCATAACCTTGCATCTTGTGTTCTTAAGCTTTGATTTGCGAAATCTTGATTGAGAAGAATAATCGCGAAGGAGCTTTGAATTTGCAATCTTGAAGAGAGTTCTAATTGTAAGAGATTTTTGAGTCTTGATGCACGTCAAGGTTTGATTAATATCATTAAATAATAGAGATCGTAAATGTTTGATATTCACCTACAAGAATATTGTGTGGAAAAAAATTTACGGGTATCCATTCGTGGTAGGGATCAACTTTCCCGAATCATGTAAAAATATTATGTGTCTTAATCTCTCTCCCTATGCTTTTATTTCTCGCACTTTATATTGACTTCTATTTATTTTACGCACTTATTAGTCTAAGTATTTTTTTCACTTTACTATTTAATATATTATTTACGTGAAATTTTGTTTTGTGATTATTTATTTGAGTACATACAATCGCTTAATTCATCCCCTCTTGGTCAGTCATATTGATCTTAAATTGATATCAGACTTGCTGATCAGAAGTTTGATACTTACGGAATGCATTGTGTTTATGGACAGATGCTGGGAGGATTGTTGGCAGGTAGGCCAGCATCTTGCCACGTGGCGAAGGTCAGGTGGACCAAAGACACATTTGAAACCGGACGGAGGTATTTGAGCTTATAAAAGAAATAAATTTACGCTTTAATTACCATCTATAGATTTTAGTTCAACGTTAAGCGTTTTGCTCATATTAGTATGAGGAATACAAAAAAATATAACATTAACAAAATTTCAATTGTAAATACATATGTATCATTATAATACTAAAACGACTGTTATTATTAATATCAAACCAATAACGATTCATACACCCTCATAAAAATCAGGACTTCCTTAACAATAGCATTGTTTTGAAAACAAAAAAATGATACAAAGTTTTAAAATTAATAAAAAATATTATCACTTACAATAATAATTTTCTCCCCCTGCTACTCCGATTTTTCACCCACCACTTTTCCTTGGTTTTTTTTCATCTTTCCCAAATAAATAATATAACAGCCAAAAAACTTATCATGTTTCGCTCTATTTTCTGTGAACATGATTGGGATGACTTTGTACTTAATTAATCAATGCCTTTCTTAGGAATGATGATGAGACCTTAACCTGATCTGCCCACCTACTTCCAACCTTTCGGCGCGCATATATATATATATATATGTATAATTGTGTAAGTACGTACTTTGTGTAAGTATGTAGAATATTTTCTTTTTGTTGGGGCTTAACCTTTCTCATGACTCTTTTGAGAGTTATATCATTTGTGTAAGTATGTAGTTAGTTTTCTAATGAGTAGGAATAAGAGATATTTTGTGGCACTATTATAAAAAGGGGATTAGATGACAGGTAAAATCTATCATTATAACCTTATATTTGACGATTGACCGATTGTCATCTACCGGGCTGTCATTTTTAGTCATTAAAATAAACCGTCAATATAATATGCTACAATGACGGGGAATCTTCGTCAAAATAGGTCTACCACGAAAATGAGTTAGTTGACGGGGATTCCCCGTCATCTAATGTACCGCAAAAATATGTTAGATGATGGAGATTCCCTGTCATTAAAAGGTGCGAAAAATTAAAAAAAAATTGTCATCAAAAGGTAAAAATTACCTTCCAATGACAATTTACATACACGAATAATCACAAAGCGAGCAATTATTAAATGCAAACCTCTACTCATCATCTAAGATAATGCTGGAATGAGAAGAAATATAATTGCATGCTAATTCACAGATTATCATACAAATTCAATAAAAATAATGTAAACCCACATAAGATTATAGTAAGAGAAGATCATACAAGGTAAATCCTAAGGCTCCCACTTGCAGAAATCCACTTCAGGGATGGATTTAACAAGAGAGTCACTGCCGAGCAACTTGTTCTACAAGAAGTGGCTGACCAGCTTCTCATCAGTTGGATGGAATCGGTATCTCACTATGTTTGAATCGAATTGCATCATTTTTTCTGCTTTTCCAATCTCAATCACATCCAATTTCTAATTATATCAGCATTGAACAAAGTAAAGTTATGAAGTAGAAATCCACATGAAATACTTGAAGTAGAACATCACACCTTCCAAAACTAAAGGCCATTGTCAAACAGATCCAGCAAAGTCACCAGTTCCCTTCAAAAAATCATTTTCATAACTCCAAAAACCAAGAATAAACCTTCATATGCGTAATTAACACTACCCCCAAAAAACCAACAAAAACATATTAAAAGATAATAGCATATTCTTCAATCACGTACACTAAGGCATAGATGCAATGATTTGTAACTCATATTGAGAATAATATACATAAGAAAGAGAGAGATGTATTAAAAGATAACAAAAACCCAGTTACACAAGTAAGATTTAGCCTATGTTCTTTTTATTCAAGCCATTGGAATCCATATCCAAACCAAAATTCACTATAAAGCAGCGAATTTAGTTCATGTTAAATACATTTTAGGACAAGTAATACACAGATAGTGTTGCAGTGGCATGCAAAGAGTCCATTTAGCATCAAGAGAATGATTAAATAGGCATAAACAAAATAAAGATTTGAAACTAACATATATTGATGAATAGGGAGAGCTTATCGAGTTCCTTAGAAAGAACGTTGATATTTTTGCTACCACTGCCGTAGAAATGCCAGGTAGTGACTAGTCGATAATTTATCGTAAATTGAATGTTCATCATTTGATTAAACCTGTCAAACAGAATAAGCGGTCTTTCGCTCCCGAGAGAAAAATGACAATAAAAGAAGAAGTGGAAAAGTTGCTCAAAGCAGGGTTCATCAGAAAAGTTGCTCGGAGTGGCTGACAAAAGTTGTGATGGTAAAGAAAAAGAATAGAGAGTCTACGTGGATTTTACGGATCTAAATAAAGCATGCCTAAAGGATAAGTACCCGTTGCCAAGAATTTCCCAAATGGTAGATGCTACATTTGGACACGAGCTTCTGAGATTCATGGATTCTTACTCTGGATATAATCAAGTGAAAATGTTCCATTCGGATCAGAAAAAAATGCATGTTATTACTGATTTTGGAATATATTGCTACACTGTAATGTCATTCGGTTTAAAAAATACAGGGGCAACGTCTTGGTTAATAAAATCTTTGAGAATCAGATCGGGAAGATTATGGAAGTATATGTAGACAATATGCTTGTCAATGCAAAAAGAAGGGAAGATCACATTCACATTTACTGACATGCTTGTTTGCGAAAATGAGGGCAACTGCACCCTTCAACTCTTCTTCCTGCCAAAGACTCAAAATTATCAAACTGGATTTGTTATAATAATGAGGTTATATCACATGGGACTAATAACGAAAATGTAAGATGAACGAAAGTAATATAAAAGTGGAGTAGCCATCCTGCTACCAATAATTTATTGTGTGGTATGAGAGACTGGAGAAAATAGAGAAACCAAAATCTTAAAACTATACAAAAAGTCAAGAGAGAGTTGTTTACAATCTTACAGAGACAGGTGAATTGTGTTTTCACTTTCCACTTACTAAAGCACAAATTGACCACACATGAATCAGCATAAACCATCAAGAATTTAAGGCCAATATTTTGTTGAAGTTTTCCTGATGACAAAACTTCCTAGAATTTGCAGATTAGACCCACCTTCATCTATTTTTCAAAATGTTTGATAAGAAATACCTAGCTCGTCTAATAAAAACAAGGAGACCAACAAATAATAAAGTTCATTAATCAACTTAGTCAAATGTCTTTGTTTGGGTAACCTTGGGTGTCACGAGCTTGTGCATCCGATTAATCCCACAATACTCATGCATTGTGGCCTTAGAAGTTTTCCTAAACGAGTCAGAGTAAATCACTGGCTTTAACACCAGTGGGCAATGGCCCCAAGGAATTTGCATCCAAGAGAATTTGAACAAAAGAACTAGAAGGAAGTAAACCTCAAAATCCAAGTTATTCACCACTTAACCAAGCCCAATAGGGTTTAAATGCCAAATGTCAAATTACTTCTTAATTCTAACATGTTAACACCCAAAATTGTACCTCTAGGATTGCATGGAACTCCTCTTTTTCTATCACCAACCAATCAGTATCACTTGAATCAATGACGTAGATTACCGCTTAAGTATTTGGAAAATAGCACCTCTAATAAGGCATGTGTAGAGTAAAACCTAATGACTAAGTACCTAAAAAATAAAAATAAAATAAAAACAAAGTTTTGAGAACGATTGAGAAATAATAAGCCCGAACTACTCAAGAATTACCGAACTATCTCTCAAAACAGATGCATTATAAAGCCTAATTGATATGTACAAGATATGATATTACAATAAATCAAATTTCAGGTTCCAGGCCCTCTTCTGTTATGTTTTGCTATTTTAGTGTCCACTGTCTAGAGATTGAACTCAAACACACCACCTAAAATAACAATATCTAATTGACATGGCCTAATGTATAAATTCAAACATGCCCTAAGAAAAAGGAACAATTGTAATATTATCTAATACTATATATATTAACAATCATGTAAGCTTGCCAACGTGAGATGTAGAAGATCTTTAGGACTACGGTGTTGCAATTAATTGAGGAAAAAACAATCTGAATATGAATTTCTTGAACATCCAACTGAGCACTAATTCAGACAAATAAGGAAAATTTGTAACATAGAGTTGTATTCTTGTTAAAGGATTCATCACAGAAGGTGTGGAAAAATGCACCAATCTTGTAGTGCTTATCGATGTGCAGCATTTTACTTTGATACCACTACAACAACTAAAAGTTTCCCAAGCTCAAGAGCTAAAAAGAGCTAAAATCTACTTTACCTATAGTATTTCACCAAAAAATCAATATCTTGTCGTTTAACAATTGAAAATAAGATTACCTGATACTTGTCTGTCCACCTGTACAAGTGAACCCCAGAATGTTGTCAATGACATAGTATTTTAGAAAATATTTGAATAGCGTAAAGGGAGTAAAAAATTTGCCGCTACTATAATTGAAAAAAAGTAAAAACTTTAAGAGTAGTCATAACCATTAGACAATTAAGTTTTTCTCTTCAAGCAAAATCAAAAAATAATGCCATAATCTTTCATGACTAGAAAAAAAGGAGAAACATGTTGAATCAGGATCACTTTAAAGTACCTAGAACAGAGAGAGAGAGAGAGAGAGAGAGAGAGAGAGAGAGAGAGAGGGGGGAGAGTGTGTGTGTGTGGGTTTGAGAGCTCAGGAATTTAAGATAGAGAGAGGTAAGAATAGAAGAGAGGAAAAAGAGAACAAACCCTAGGTTCTCAAATACCCATTCTCTTTGCTGAAGACGAAAAAAAAATACACAAATTGAGAAAATGTACCATCAACTTAATCACGCTGAGAAGAAGAAATTGTGGAAACGGCGAGAGAAGAGCCGGCAGCTCAATCACGCGGTGGCCAACCCTTTTTCCAATCACTAGCTCGAAGTTTAGGATGACAACTTTGCTCGACCCGCAGTGGAAGCTCGTCGTGGAAGATCATCGTAGAACCTCACTGTCAAAGCTCACCTGTAAGTCACCGTGAAGCTCGCCTGGCGCGAGGTCTTCTCTTTGAAATCGCCACTGTCAAATAGAAAATACACTGTAAAGAGTAAAATTAGGGTTACGATGAATTAAATAGGATGTCATTTTTGTAAATAAAATAAACTTTGGTAATGAGCAAGTTTTTTATACTATATAACTATGACAGATTTTTTTGCACTGTCATTCTAAGAAGTTATTATGACAGTCTAAAAATTAGCTGTCATAGTAGATAATACATTAATGACAATTAATTTTTGAACTGTCATCTTATCCAACTTACCTCATCTTACATCATTTTTCTATAACAGATTTTAGAGAACTATTATTATATTATATATATGACTGTCATTGAAAGTCAAAATTATAGTAGTGTGGGTTGACGGGGACGGATAAAGTTGGCAGCAAATTTAAAAAGCAAGCATCAACTGCTTTAAGTAAGCTGCATGTGGTAAACACATAGTACCAAATAAGAATGCAGCATAAATGGGTCTTACTAAGACATTGAGAAAAAAGGAAGTCAACTTCTAAGTTATATAAATGTGAGAAAAACTCACTTTCATTAATTAATTCAAATAACAAATTCATGGTTTTAGCTAAATACAAGATGGTGTCACCTGAGAGCGAGGTATTATCAAGCTTAATTGTAATGCATGCTGCCTTTTATAAAGTCCTTAGATCAGCAGCTCTGGGGATAATTGCAAGAGATAGTGGTGCTCATGTGAAGGAGATAATTGGAAAGAGAATTCCTAGCTATCTCAAAGTATTGGAGGAGAATTGTTGTAGAAACTATTGCAGATCAAAAATAGATTTGGTTAATCCATGTTTTTCCTCTACTAATTGGAGCCTGGAGGTTGCTGCATTTTACTGGTGAAAAATTAAGCGCATAGGATACTGAGTTTTGAGGAATGGACGTAATATAAAGTGAGTTACTAGAAATTTCTCAATACAGTTGCTGATGTTATTACAAAGCATAACAATAGTCAGAGCTGCTTTGGTTTTGAAATTTAAAACTTTCTTTGTAATATTGTTCTCTCATTGAGAATGGAGAAAGACAGAATCTTTGTACACAAGAGTTTTGAACCTCCTTGATTCTTTTGTTAATTACACATCCAAAACTGGTTTTAGTTAAATACCTTAATTGTACAAAGCTAATGACAGCTTACTTAACAGATTATCTTTCTATCATCTTAATATATATAATTGACTCAAAGCTAAAGGGTTATTCCTTTTTCCAACCAAACATTCATGTAAATTCATGGGACTTAAACGCCAAATTCACAAACACACACCACACTCATTTTGTTTTTTTTTTTTTCAAAACACCAACCTCAATTTTCAGCTTAAAAAATGGGCGAATTATATCCTCGTTTTATTTTCTACTAGTAGAAGAAAATAGTCTTTTCAAAAAGTGACTTTGCATTGACGCATTCAAGTACAACATAAATTTTGAAAGAACAGTATATATTTAACTCTTTACCAAGTGTAGAGAAGTTACTGTTTACCGTTCACTACTATAAAATGGAGCTTAGATGATGGTTAAAACCCGTCATCAAAACTCTTTAATGACAGGGATGTGATTGTCATCTAAACTCATTTTATTAAAATCATCATCAAAAGGTGCCACAAAAATATTTTTGATGACGGGGAATTCCAGTCATTAAACTTGCCGTAAAAATATATTTTATGACGGAGATTATCCGTCATTACAGGTGCCGTAAAAACACCTACACTGATGGGGAATCTCCGTCATTATAGGGTCATTTAAAAAGTTGTCATGGAAAGGCAAAAACCTACCTTCCCATGACAGTTATTCATTAATATTATTTAGTTTTAATCCTCAACACCATCTTCTCCACAACCTCAAACTCAACTCAAAGAATTAAATCAGATAATAGACGAAGTAAGGAAGTAAATGCTGAATTAGCTAGAAATTGAGAATAAAGCAGCCAACATTATAGCGACATGCACTGTATTTAAAAATTCAAGAGCAAGAAAGCAGCCAATTATTTCAGGAAATTTTTGCGACCTGCACTGTACTAATGGGAATACCTGATGAAGTACTTAAAACACTGCCAGAGAAATTATAATAAGGGCTCTCAAATTGAATAAAAATAGCCATTTTTAGCAATATTCAAGTAGATTTTATGTTGATGCAGGGGAGATGAAATCCTTTAACATTGAAATAAAAAATACTAAAAGAAAATTCGCTAATTACTTGTATAGCTCACCAATCCAGTAAGAGATGCTCAGACACAAAAATGCACCGCGCAAAGTAAACTAATTGGGCCACTTTTTATAGCTATATGTTACATTATATCCATGAATTATCAACCATACATATGCAAGTCATTATACGGACGCAAACTATGGGAGTAGGAGAATCAAAATTAGCATGCCCCGAAGCTCTTCTAATTGGGATTAAACACATACTATTCAATAATATTTAAGAATGTAATCGCTGGAAGAGAAAATTAGTACTTACAGATGGACTCAGCTTATCCACAATCATTTCTAGTAGGTTGCTTTGAGACAACCATTGCATTGCATCCATAAAATTGGGAAACACATGGTTATCAGCACCTATGAGTCGAATCAAAACCTACAGAAAGGTTGTCTCACATCAAAACGCAACTTAAGAAATAATATAATTTCTATGGACACTGATAGTCATTTCTGAAATAATTGTTTACCTCCATGATGGTGTAATTCCTATCAAATCAACTATTTGATGAAAGACATCTTGATGGGCTTGCAAAAGTTATCTAGAATATAAATGAAAACAGTTGTAAAATCAACACATAATTTATTTCATGTAGAGAATATTGTCAGCCCAAATCCTCATATATGGAATCTGGCATGCAATAGCTAATTGGATTCTCAAAATTTGGTATGCAGAAAGCAACACTTTTAGGAATGTCTAAGAAACACATATGAGATACCAACCAAGCAAAAACATATGGAATTAACAGAGTGACATGATGAGTTAACTTTGTTATTGACAGGCCAATAATGCAATGTTGATGCATGAATGTTTTAGACTAAGTCATATTGATGTACCATATTATATTGCTCGTTTATGTGAACACAATAGTGCAACATTAAATATAGAAGGAAAAGAAATATTAACATATAAAATATACTAAATTATCTGGACGTAATTCATAAGTGGAATGGTCTTTCGTATCATCAAGCACACAATTATCTAAAATACCAAATAGAAAGAATTAAACAAGTCCTTGTCCTACTTGCAACTAAAGTAAAAATTTGACCAGTTAAGAGCATCCAATTTAAACTCCTCTTTAAGTATGATTGTAAAGATACCTTGCTAAAATATCTAGCTAGTACAATAGTATGAGGACGTTTTGGTTCCAAGAAGGAGAAAAGTAAATTCATTAACTGAATGAAGAAATGATTGTTGAAGTTCACCTAGACAACCTTATCAATAGTACATCATCATTAATTAAAATGATGATGTACCTCATCTTCTTCCACCAATGTCTTCAAGATAACATCAATTTCAATGTAAACATTTTGCATGCCATAAATGGAAACCTATTTCACATATCAAATACACTAGATAAATCAGGATCAAATGTAGAGAATTTCAATATTCTGGAGTTGGAAGATGAAGCCTTAATTTATACTGTACTTGAAGGCTCTTTTACTGTCAGTATCCTCAGGAGGTTCTTTGACCACATACCGCACCAGTTGTACCAATTGGGCTCTATCACGTAGATTAAAAGCGAGGAAAACAAAAACATTATCTTCCACAACCAACTTCCTCATGATATTTGATGTAGAATCTCCAGAAAAATAAATCTAGTTATATCAACCTCCAAGTCTAACTTACATCTAGTGTATAAAAACTAAAAAGAGGTGTCCAAGTAGTAAAGGATGACACAAATGCGAAGAGGATCTTCACAGAAAGTAAAATGACAGACTTTTAGAATTGAATCAATTAATAGACATTACAAATTAACCAGACGACTGTTACAAGCTTTACATTCTTGAATTATTTCTTCTTCATCCAGAAGCTCTTCCAAAGTGAAATTCTCATTGTCTAACACAGATTCCACCTGTACAAATGCATAATTTAGTAATTAAATATACATGTATATTCCAAAATATTACTCTTTCAAATCCACGTCTATGATATTTCAGAAGAAAAGAATCTCATAATGATACATTTATCTCATCGTGAAAATTACAATGAAATTATATTGATTTAATTTAATATCATTAAATTAAAATGCTATTTAATAATTAAAATGCTACGTAGTAGTGAAGAGATAAAAAGAAAGATAAAAGAAACAGAGAAGAGCTTGAAGAAGAACATAATGGAGAAGAAAGAAAGGAAGCAAGTGGAAGAAAGAGAAGCAAGAAAAGAAAATCATAAACTTTCTTATTACCCAACGGTCAAAACCCATGTAACATCAATTTGTAGCCACATAAAAGCGGTTACTTAACCTAAACTAAGCCACATATAACTAAACTAAATAATAACTAACTACAGTTAATATCCCCCTACAAATTGATGCAAGGAGTAAAAGGCATCAGTTTGTTTCTTAAGAAAACAAAATGAGGCGTGTACAATGGTTTAGTAAATAGATCTATAATCTGAAACTCTGATTGAACATGTTGAACCTGAAGATCTTTCTTGATCACCTTCTCCCAAATGAAATGAAATTCTACTTCAACATGCTTAGTACATGCATGAAAGACCGGGTTTGAAGCAAGAGCAATGACGGGCAGGTTGTCACAATACATAGGAGATTTTAACATGTAGAAATGAAAATCACATCATCATTGCCTTATCCAGGACAACTCAACAACAATGTTGGCAAAAGCTTTATATTCTACTTTTGTAGAAGATCTTACAACAGTTGGTTGTTTCTTTACACACCATGAAATTAGATTACTGCCTAGGAAAACAATGAAGCCAGTGTAGATCTCCTATCTGAAGGATCACCTGCTCAATTTACATCACTAAATGCCTACAAAGTCAAAGAACCAAGTTTAAATAGAATGCCATTAGATATAGTACCTGCAACATACCTTAGAATTCTCTTAACAACAGCATAATGAGTTGTAGTAGGAGCATGCATAAATTGACAAACTCTGTTGACAATTAGACTAATATCATGTCTAGTAAATGTTAAATATTGTAAAGACCCTACAAGACTCCTATATTCAGTGATATCAGAAAAAAGAGAACCAACATGAATATATAAAAGGAACTTAGTGGAGCATGGAGATGAGAAGGATTTTTCCTCAATCATTAGTACCTTTAAAATAACATCATACGCATACTTATGTTGGTTAATAAAAATGCCAGATTCAGATCTAGTTATCTCAAAGCCTAAAAAATATTTTAAAGGTCCTAAATCAGTCATGTCAAATTTTAGTTGAAGATATAAGATCATTAATGTAGACAGTATTGGTACCTGTAATGATAATGTCATCAACATAAAGAAAGAGGTATGTTATACCTTGATTATTAGCATTAAGAAAAAGAGAGGTATCAGCATGGGAAGAACAGAAGCCAAGAGTAAGGAGATGAGAAATAAAAGTACCAAACCAGGCTCGAGGAGCCTGTTTCAAACCATACAAAGACTTATGCAATTTACATACATGATTAGGAAACATAGGATGCGCAAAAATAGGAGGTTGAACCATGTATACCTATTCATTAAGATGACATGTACATTCTTCACATCTAATTGTCTTAAAGGTCAATGATAATGAGTAGCAAGAGAAAATATGATTCTAACATTAGGTTTCTTAATCACTAGACAAAATGTTTTCATATAATCTAGCCCAAGTTCTTGATGAAAGCCCTTGATCACAAGCCTGGATTTATGTTTAGCCATATTGCCATCAGGATGATATTTAATCCTATAAACGCATTTATAGCCAACTAAATTTTTGTTGGGAGGATGGGGAAATAAAGTCCAGGTACCTTGGTCTAACTCACATGTACGAGCACCCAATAAGTCCAATCATCATGGTAGGATGTCAGGATAGTCCCCGTCTAGTCATTTTGAACCCATGTCAAACATTTAATGCCCATCTCTTTATGTCAAGGCCACATCCCTTTTATCCAATCAAGGACAATCAGGACAGACATCGCGTCCCGTGAAACTTCTTCAGCACGCCTTTGAGGTTTCTTCGACCGGATTCCTTTCGCATGAGGACTAAGGTACAAATACACCCATCTAAAAATCGAAGAGGTACGCCATTTTATCCCTGAGGAATCTCTGCCAAAATACTACGAGGATACAAACTTAGGAATCAGATATTCTTAGGCAAGGAACTTCCCCCCTCTCCCGGGGTTCCTCGCTCTTTAGGTTATTTGTTGGTGTTTTACAAACATTGAAGTCATGAGAAACACACGCAACGCCACTACTATGGATCCACCGGTCAGAAGGACGCCCACATTTAACAAGGGAAATAAATATCTGTAGTTGTAGTTTTCGACTAAAACAAGTACCATTTTGTAGAACATGAACTCGATCGCTATTTATAAAAAATATATAACGTCATTCTGTTTTATTTTATGGGTGTAAGATTGACTACTTTCACAAACCGATCATGAAATAAAAATAAAAAAAATAAAGCAAAATAGGTATAGTAGAGGCCACGAGGGAACATGAAAGAATAGAAGGAAGATTACAAAATTTCAAGCTTACAAAAACAACGTACTTCCAAATTCAAATATATTAAATTTGGAACAGTATGTCACTTTCATATGCAGATAGTGTAGTGGGCATTAATGCAATTAAAACAATGATAGAAAGAATGGAATTCTTGTACTAAGGGTAAACGATGACATTAACCCGAGATCCTCTCTCCAGGTTTAGGGTGCGTTTGATATGGGGAAATGAGACAATATACCTAGAAATTAAAGAGAAGTAATTGATTATGTTGTTTTGTTTAGAAACTTTTGAGAGTATGTACATAATCAGAAAATGAATATGCTGTCATTTTGAGGGTATCATAAACCCCTCAAAATTAAGGGTTATCTCCATGCCGGGGTTCTCTCATTATTCTTTTTTTACCAAACTAGCTATCCTCCATAAATAAATAATAAATATCAATAAATACATTTTCACCCAAGAATAAAATTGAAAATTAAAAATTACATATATAACAGTTCTTTAAATATTCACCAAAATAAATAAAGTAATTAATATTCTCACTGTGATATAAATAGTAAAGCTTAAACAAAAAATAACTCGATAATGAAAGTAAGAATCAATTACGCACTAAAGAGTTACTATCATGTATCGAGAAATCAGTCCACCCCTCAAATTCAAGTGTACACAACACTATGATTTATCAGAATCAAAACAACATATAAACAAGAAGGATTTGGATTTAACTTCAAAGGAAAATAATGTTTTCTTTCGTAACTCTATAGAAGAAATTGATATTACCGTTATCATTGAAGCAAAAAGTAGCCGATTGTATGTTAGCTAAAAAGCTAACTTATATTCTCAAATGCTTTCATATTTTATTAAATACCATCAAGTTGCTAGTTCACTATAAGCACTATAAATCTCAAAAAAATTCAAGAGGACATGATATAGAATTCTTCTTGGACAATTTCATACCTCTTGGCATGACACCAGTTCCACCAACAATACCAGCTGCAGTGTTTGCCTCTAGATTTCCATAAAGATTGGGCGTTGCCTACCAAAAGAAAGTATGTTATTGGCTGGCAAGCTCCAAAGGTAGTAAGTCAATAAAATATCAAATTCATCATATAGATAGATAGTAATACAACTACAAGATGCATTTTCAGTACCATAAATCATGATTTATGGTCATGATTTTCGTATACAATTGCAGCAAATAAAGAACTTTCAACTGATTAAAAAAATGGTGAGAACACAGACATTTACACTCACCTCCTTCACAACACTAGAGTTAGTAATGCTTTCATACTATGGGCAAAGCAAATCATTCTCTCAATTGTTACCGCACAAAGTAATCTTTTTTTTTTCTGGACATCTTACACTCCTACAATCATGTTCCCACAATCTTAGTTAGAATAAATCCTTATACCGTTATTTTATTTGTATCTTATTAATTAATTATTTCACCTTGAATATTTTTTGATAAATATACACAAAATAGTCATTATGATAAAGTAATAATTTAGTCATTAAAAGTTAGTAAGCATGTAAGTAAAAATCAATAAAAAGAAAAGAAATCTAAAAAAGAAAAAAATTATTTTACCAAAGAAATAAAATAACAATTATATTTTACTTTATTATTTTTTAATAATACATAATGAAAAAAAATAAATTAATTATTAAGCCATGCATAAACATAATTCAATTCAAGAGTAAAATTTATAGATTTGTAATTATACTTATAACATTCTCTTCCACATTCCATTCAACAAACAAAGTAATTTAACATTCTCATCATTAAATCATAACATTCTCAAGTGTTACAAACAAAGTTCTTTTAACTTTTCAGACATATACTTTCTCATAATCATATTTCAGCAATCTTATTTCAGAAATCATTTACTCACAATCTTATACCAAATATACTCTTAGGATTTCTTGGATCATGAGCTCATGATAATCATCATTTTTATCCTTAAATCCTTCTATGTGAGATTGGAGGTATTCTTGTTTTATTAGAGATATGGAGAAGGGTAAACAAACTGTTCATGAAGTTTTGCATGGAGTACGTACATCTTCCAATTTTATTGGAGAATTTTCAGGAGCTGCTAAAGATAGAACTATTAGTGATAACGTGAATGTTAATGCGTATAATAATCTAGATAAGGTGATTACGGTGGAAGAGGGTCCTGCTGCGGCCAAAAGAGGTAGAGGTAGATCTCCTAAACCAAACCCTCAACTCAATCCACATCGGATAAAGAGGGGGGNGGGGGGGGGGGGGTCCAAAAGCTATTTTGGGTAGGGAGGACAGTCCTTCCCAAAAAGTGGGATTTATGTTTCTGGCTTGAATGTAAACAGTGAGAACCTGATTATTTGTTCGACGAAAATGATTTTCCATCTTTTTCTTCTTCACCAATAGAGGTAAATATCTTAGAGTCAAATAAGGTTTATGCTACTTTAGCTGCAAAATCTACTACAAAATCAGTGGGTAATGGGAGTTTCGAATAAGAAACTGTGGGTTGATAGAGTGAGACTGGATAATGTAGCATTACCTTTTATTAAAGAGAAACCCATTAAAGATGTTGTCACTGGAAAATACTCGATTGGAACTAAGATTGTGCAGGAAGGTATCAAACAATGAGACAATACATTAGTTGGGTATTTTCTTGATAAGAAACCCTCATTTGATTTGGTTAAACACGCAGCATTTATGGTTTGAGGACGAAAATGATTAAAAGAGGTCTCAGAAGCAGACTCGGGCTACTTGCTCAACCAGGCATATCAGATCATAGCCCAAGAATGATTAAGTTTCTGTCAGAGTTTGTTAGGTACAAAACTCCTCTCACGTTCTTCAAATACTGGACTGAAATTCAGGGTTTTTATGATGTAGTTGAAGATGCTTAAAAGATTCAACCACAAGGTTCTACTATGCTTTCTTAAGCTTAGAAGCTAAAATCTGTTAAACATTAAGCAGTTTAATCAGAAGAATTTGTTGAATAAACATTAAATGTTATTTTTTTAGTGAGTTTTTTCAATTAGAAGTTACAATTTAGAAGGGAAACATAAAAGCTCAAGAGTTTTTGTAAATGAAAAATTTGTAGATGAAAGGCCAAAGGGTGATAGATTTAATTATTTTTCAGTTTTTTGGCAAGAGTAGAGTCTATATAAAGGCCTTGTTGATTTCATTTGAAAACATAACTTAGAGAAATACAAAAGTGAAATATTTCAAGTGAGTTTTTAGTTTACAAATTGGTATCAGAGCCAATGGCGAATGTGACGGGTCAAATGCCGCTACCACGACTAACAAAGGCGAACTACGAGAACTGGAGCATTCAAATGAAAGTTCTTCTCGGCTCTCAAGATGCATGGGAGGTGGTCGAAGAAGGTTTTGAAGAACCAACAAATACCACGGGATATACGGCGGCTCAAAACAAGGCGTTGAAAGAGGCGCGAGCGAAGGATAAGACGACGTTATACATGTTGTTCCGAGCCGTTGATGAGTCGGGCTTTGAGAAGATTGCCGGTGCAACTACTTCAAAAGAAGCGTGGGACATTTTAGTAAAAGTGTTCAAAGGAGCCGACCGAGTCAAGTAAGTGCGTCTCCAAACTCTTCGTGGCGAGTTGGAGAGCATGAAGATGAAGGAGTCGGAAAGTGTATCTGACTACATCACGCATGTACAAGCCGTGGTGAACCAACTCATTCGTAATGGTGAAGTGTTAACCGATGCGCGAGTTGTGGAAAAGATTTTGAGATCATTAACTGAAAATTTTGAGAATGTTGTGCGCGCAATAGAAGAATCAAAAGACCTTGCGATGCTCACAGTCGACGAGCTTGCCGGTTCTCTCGAGGCACACGAACAACGTAAGAAGAAAAAAAGGAGGAGACACTCGAGCAAGCATTTCAAACCAAGGCGTCAATCAAAGACGAAAAGGTATTCTATTCTCAAAATTTCTGAGGTAGAGGGCGTGGCCGTGGAAGTCGTGAAAATGGTCGCGGTGGTCAAGGCAGCAGTCATGAGAGGTAGTATAAGGAGAAGGGACAGTCGAGCCAACCAAATTGGTGTGGAAGAGGACGCGGTCGAGGAAGAGGCGGCCGGTCGAACTATTCCAACATCGAGTGCTACAAGTGTTACAAGTATGGTCACTCTGACAAATGTTATAATTGTGGTAACATGGGGCATTTTGCAAAAGATTGTCGAGCCGATAAAAAGGTGGAAGAAACAACCAACCTAGTCTTGGAAGACGAAAATGAAGGCCTTCTCTTGATGGCTTAAAATGAAGTGAACATCAACAACGACACTCTGTGGTACCTCGACTCGGGGGCAAGCAACCATATGTGCGGTCACGAGTACCTATTCAAAGAGATGTAAAAGATTGAAGGTGGTCATGTGTCATTTGGAGATGCATCAAAGGTGGAGGTCAAAGGCCGAGGTACGGTTTGTTACTTACAAAAGGATGGCTTAATAGGGTCAATCCAAGATGTTTATTATGTACCAGACCTCAAGATCAACATTTTGAGTATGAGGCAACTCACGGAAAAAGGTTACTCGATACTTTTAAAAGACCGAGTACTACACTTGAAGGACAAGCAAAGGCGTCTGGTTACTCTAGTCGAGATGGGAAGAAATCGGATGTACAAACTGAATTTGAGAAGCGTGTGAGAAAAATGTTTGCGAGTCAACGTAGAAGACAAGGCGTCGTTGTGGCATCTTCTCTTTGGTCACCTACATCAAGGTGGTCTAAAAGAGTTAGCAAAGAAGAACATGGTGCACGGGCTACCGGATATGGACTATGATGGTAAATTTTATGAAGAATGTGTGCTTGGCAAGCAAGCGAGAAACTCGTTTCAAAAGAAGGCAGAATATCGAGCTAAACATACTCTCGAGTTGATTCATACCGATATATGTGGACCAATCGCCCCTGAATCTTTCAGTGGTAAAAGGTACTTCATTACCTTTATCGATGATTTCTCACGGAAAACTTGAGTTTATTTTCTAAAAGAAAAATCCGAGGCATTCGAGGTGTTAAAAAAATTCAAAGTGATGGTGGAGAAGGCAACTGGTAGACACATCAAAGCCATACGATCCGATAGAGGTGGCGAGTATACTTCGATGGCTTTCATGGAGTATTGCGAGGAGCAAGGCATAAAGAGATTTCTAACCACACCATACTCTCCTCAACAAAACGGTGTGGCTGAGAGGAAGAACTGGAGTATTCTCGACATGGTTCGATCAATGCTCAAGAGCAAGAAGATGCCGAAGGAATTCTGGGCAGAAGCCGTGCAATGTTCCATCTATGTACAAAATCGATGTCCACATGTGAAGTTAGATGATCAAACACCACAAGAGGCATGGAGCGGACAAAAGCCGACAGTTTCTCATCTCAAAGTATTTGGTAGTATGGCTTATGCACACGTACCGGATCAACGAAGAATGAAGCTCGAAGACAAAAGAAAAATGTATATTTTTATTGGGTATGATGAGAAGACAAAAGGGTACAAGCTACTCGACCCGATAAGCAAGAAGGTGATGGTGAGTTGTGATGTGTGAGTAAATGAAGCAAGCGAGTAGGACTGGAACAATTCGACGGAGGTTATCATCGAAGTTGGAGAATCATCAGTCGTTGCACCAACAAGTATACCAACAAACTCTGAAACTACCGATGATGAAGATGAACCGCAACAACCAAAAATGTGAAGTTTACAAGATTTGTATGATGCGACAAATGAGGTACACCTTGTATGTCTTTTGGCAGATGCTGAAAATATCAACTTTGAAGAGGCGGTGCGAGACAAGAAGTGGCAAACTGCCATGAACGAGGAGATTAAGGCGATTGACCGCAACAACACATGGGAGCTAGCAGAATTGCCGAAAAGTAGTCAGCCTATTGGTGTGAAGTGGGTGTTCAAGAAAAAGATGAATGCTCAAGGTGAGATAAAATGGTACAAGGCGAGACTTTTTGCGAAGGGATACAAGCAAAAGATAGGAATCGACTATGACGAGGTGTTTGCTCCTGTTGCAAGAATGGAGACAATCCGATTGCTCAATTCAAATGGCCAATATTTCAAATGGTTGTCAAGTCGGCATTCTTGAATGGTGTGCTCGAAGAAGATGTCTACATCGAACAACCACCCCGGTTCATGAAAATCGGAGAAGAGAAGAAGGTGCTAAAATTGAAGAAGGCGCCTTACGGGTTGAAGTAAGCACCGCGGGCATGGAATACACGTATCGATACATATTTCAAAGAGAACGGTTCAAGCAATGTCCCTACGAGCATGCCCTTTACGCAAAGAAGAATGGAGGTAACGTGGTATTTGTTGCTCTTTATGTCGATGACCTCATTTTTATGGGAAACAATGATGAGATGATAGAAGAGTTTAAGGGTACAATGACATGAGAGTTTGAGATGACAGATTTGGGCTTGATGAAGTTTTTCCTTGGTTTGGAGGTTAGACAAGTAGAGACGGGTATTTTTGTATCACAGGAGACATATGCAAAAGAGATTTTGAAGAAGTACAAGATGGTAAATTGCAACCCGGTATCAACACCAATGGAACCAGGTGTAAAACTCTCGAAGTTCGATGGAGGAGAACGTGTCGATGCGAGTAGATACCGGAGTTTGGTAGGAAGCCTTCGCTATCTCACATGCACAAGGTCAGATCTTTCATTAAGTATCGGTATTATAAGTCAGTTCATGGAGGAGCCGGTTTATTCACATTGGAAGGCGGTGAAGCGAATCCTACGGTACATCCAAGGAACGGTGTCACTCGGGTTGTTCTACTCGAAAGCAGAAGATTACAAGTTGGTTGGCTACTCCGACAGCAATTGGTGCAGAGACATAGATGATCAAAAAAGTACATCGGGATATGTGTTCTTTATGGGAGATACTGCATTTACTTAGCTTTCAAAGAAGCAACCGATCGTGACGCTCTCGACGTGTGAAGTTGAATATGTGGCAGCATCTTGGTGTGTATGTCATGCGATATGGCTTAGAAATTTGTTGAGCAAGATGGAGCTAAAGCAACTAGCTGCAACCGTGATTCAAGTTGACAACAAATCAGCAATTGAGTTGGCAAAGAATCCAGTGAACCATGAAAGAAGCAAACACATTGACGTTCGTTTTCACTTTATCTGAGATCATATGAAGGAAGGAAGTGTGGAATTGGTGCATGTGGCAAGTCAGGATCAAGTTGCGGATATCTTCACAAAACCGCTACTGAAAGTACTTCTCGACAAATGCAAGAAAATGATTGGCATGACGGATGGTAGAAGCATTTAAGTTTATAGGGGAGTTTTGTTGAATAAACATTAAATGTTATTTTTAGTGAGTTTTTTTTAATTAGAAGTTACAATTTAGAAGTTACAATTTAGAAGTTAGTGGAAACATAAAAGGTCAAGAGTCTTTGTAGATGAAAGACCAATGGGTGATAGATTTAATTATTTTTCAGTTTTTTAGCAAGAGTAGAGTCTATATAAAGGCCTTGTTGATTTCATTTGAAAACATAACTTAGAGAAATACAAAAGTGAAATATTTCAAGTGAGTTTTTAGTTTACAGAATTGCGGTAATATCTCTCAAAGAGTTAGTGAAGCCAGATACTCTATGGAGATAGATTTTACTGCTTTGGATGAAATTCCTAAGGATGTGACCAGACAGAATGCAGCAAGTGAGACTTATAAGGCCTTTATGGAGATGAAAATAGATGAGGAGAATTTCTTCCTGCAAAAGTCCAGGGTCACTTGGCTTAATGTTGGAGATGACAACACTGCTTATTTTTTCAGAGCAACAAAGAAACACTGTAAGAGGAACCAAATTCTGCAATTAGAGTATAATAATGGTAATATGATGGAGGATCAAGAAGCAATTAAGATTCATATCCTAAATTTTTACCAGTGTTTACTTGGTTCTCAAGCTCCCATTCCTAAGCTAAACTGAGGTATATTTATGGAGTCCATTTTGCCTAATAAGCTTCAGTAAGATTGCACAGATGCCCTTATTAAAGATTTTACTAAGGATGAGATTAACAACACAATGTTTTCTTTCAATGAAAGTAAGGCTCCTAGTCCTGATAGATATTCTATAAGATTTTTCAAAAAGACGGCATATTATTGGTAAGGATGTGAGTGCAGATATTCAGGACTTTTTCAAAGATGGACATATGCTTAAGTAGTTCAACTCTACTACAATCTCTTTAATACCAAAGGTACCAAACCCCACTAGAGTAACAGAATTCAGACCTATATCTTATTGTAACTTAGTATATAAATGCATTATTAAGTTGATAGCAAATAGACTCAAAGTGGTGTTTCCTAGCCTAATAAGTAATAATAAGACTACATTTATTCCTAGTAGAGCTATTGCAGATAATATTTTGCTTACTCAAGGACTGCTTAGGGGGTATCATAGGGACCCACTGTCTCCTAGATGCACTCTAAAAGTAGATTTACTTAAGGTAGATGATTCTATTAACTGGTTTTTTCTCGGAGAGGTTCTCAAAGCTATTAGATTACCTTATAAGATGATAAATGGGATAATGGAGTGTGTTACTACTCCAAGCTATTCAATCAGCATGAATCGTGGATTACAAATCAGGGATTACATGTACACTTTCAAGATAAGAAAGGTCTAAGGCAAGAAGACTCCTTATCTCCTTATCTTTTTGTTCTTACTATGGAAGCCCTCACTGGTATCTTTAAGGATTGCACCGCTTTGCCTACTTTCAAGTTTCAATGGAGATGTAACAAAAACAACATTGTAAATCTTTGTTTTGCAGATGGTCTCCTGGTTTTCTCTAATGGTGATATTTATCCTGTTAGAACTTTAAAATATTGATTTGACCCATTTAGTATTCTGTCAGGCCTACAGCCTAATGAATCAAAGAGCTAAGTGTTCTTAAGGGTGGAGGATGTTGTTCAAGAGAAAATTTTGAATGTTACAGATTGAGTAGACCAAATTATGATTTAGTGGTTAACATAATCATCCCAAGAACCAAACAATGGGAGAATAGGTTCCTTTCATATGCAAGGAGGTTGAAGTTGGTGCAATCAATACTGATTGCATGCTACACAGGGTTATCGGTCTGGTTTGTTCATTTTCCAAAGAAAGTTTCCAGTGTTTTAAGAAACTTTCTTTCGAATGGAGACTATGAGGTGGAAAAAAGGTCTAAGATTGCTTGGCATAAAATCTGTATCCCTTTTTATAAGGGAGGTCTTGGTCTGAAGGATTTGGTTCTTTGGAATTTATCAGTAGTGGCTAAACACTTTCGGAGAATTGCTTCCAATTCTGCTGAGTCTTTATGGATTGCATGGTGTATAAAGTATCTCCTAAAGATCCAATATGTTTTTACTGTGAAACTCAATTCGGATCCAACTTGGTCATGGAGAAAAATTCTAAAAATAAGAGAGAAAGTAGACAAACCAACTTGGATGCAATATCAATGTTCTCACAGATCCTTGACATCCCAATGGTATTTTACTCAATCTGGGAAGGGAGGACCTTATGCATTCATCGGGATAGGGACTTAACACTAAGCTGTCTGACTCACAATGGATCGTGGTATTGGCCAAATGTAAGGTTACAGTAAACATGGGTGTGCAAAAACCAACCAAACCAATCAAACCGTACCAGACCGAACAAAAAATTATCGGTCAGGTCAATTTTTAGCTACCGATGGTCAGTTCGGTCTTGAATTTAAAAAAGACTGAACTTTTAGTTTGGTCTAGAATTTTTATACATTTTGGACCGGACTGACCAGATCGACCATTTATTCTCCCTAATATATATAATTTATTTTTTCACATTTTTCTCCTAGGTTATTTAGATTAATATACCATTTCAATTTTGGGTTAAGAAAAATGAATCCCTTTTAAAAAACTCAGAAATTTATACCCATGACCCACTAAACCTATGCAAACTCTCTATTTCATAATCATTTCACTTTTTTTCCAAATGTCATATCAAATCAAGAAAGGTGACTATTTTTGCTTTCCGTTCCGGCTTCTTCAATCTCCTTCAATAAAGTTCATCTTCAATAAAGGTTCTTCTTCTTCTTCTTTTATATGCTATTTCGAGATCATGTAATCTTCTTTATCGAGACCTTACTCATTCTTCTTAAAACCCAACCCATTCTTATTCTTCTTAGAACTCCACTCATTCTTCATCGAGCACCCTTCTCTTTAGATAACAGACTTTAGGAGGAAAAAAAACTACTTGAAGAGTTCAAGTAGTAAAAAATTACTACTTGAACCCTTTAAGTAGTGACGAGCTTACTGGACAACAAATTTTAAGAGGAAAAAAATAACATGAATGGTTCAAATAGTAAAAATTACTATTTGAACCATTCAAGTAGGATGAGCTTACTGGACAACAAATTTCAAGAGGAAAAAAACTACTTGAAGGGTTCAAGTAGTAAAAAATTACTACTTGAAGGGTTCAAGTAGTAAAAAATTATAACTTGAACCCTTCAAGTAGTGACGAGCGTACTGGACAACAAATTTCAAGAGAAAAAACTACTTGAAGGGTTCAAGTAGTAAAAAATTACTATTTGAACCCTTCAAGTAGTGACGAGCTTACTAGACAACAAATTTCAAGAGAAAAAACTACTTGAACCCTTTAAGTAGTAATCTTACTGGACAACAAATTTTAAGAGGAAAAAAGCTACTTGAAGGGTTCAAGTAGTAACGAGCTTAATGGACAATGAATGTCAAGAGAAAAAAAATTATTTGAAGGGTTCAAGTAGTATAAAATTACTACTTGTACCATTCAAGTAGTGATTTCCTTACTGGACAATAGTCTTTAGGAGGAAAAAAACTACTTGAAGGGTTCGAGTAATAACTTTTTGCTACTTGAACTCTTCAATAGTTTTTTCTCTTAAAAGTCTATTGTCTAGTAAGAAAATCACTACTTGAAGTGATCAAGTAGTAATTTTTCACTAATTGAACCCTTCAAGTAGTATTTTTCCTCCTAAAGACTATTGTTCAGTAAGAAAATCACTACTTGAAGGGTTCAAGAAGTAATTTTATACTACTTGAACCCTTCAAGTAATTTTTTTCCTTGAAGTCTGTTGTCTAAGGAAAAGGGTGTTGAAACTTTATAACCAATGTAGAATCGGTATATTCAGACGACAAACCACATTAATCATGTTGATTGATTTTTTAGCTAGTTTGTTTACTTTTTAGCTAGTTTTTTTGCTGTTGTGAACCATCATAAGACTGACTGTTGAAATTTTGAGATTGTAAAAATATAAAATAACTTGTCCTTTTGTAGAAAAATCTGAATTGTTGTTAGATTTTGTTATAATGTTGTCTCATCTCATCTGAATATACTGATTTTACACTGGTTAAAAGGGTTCCAACACCCTTCCCCTTAACACCTAGTGACGAGCTTTCAAGATAACAACAAACTTAAAGAGAAAAAAAACTACTTCAAGGGTTTAGGACCCGAAAGTGCTTAAAATAGTGTTTTATGGGCCTGAAACTAGGCTACGACGAGTAAACCCGGTCAGACATGTAGACCTTTGAATAAGTTTTGATTTGATATCTTACGAACCATGTGGGTCCACCCGAGTTTAAAGTTATGCCCTCTAGGGTTGACCTGCGCGTGTCACGATTCATTTGTTGTAAAAATTCTAAAGTTGTACCGTCCGCATCACTACTTGAACCCTTCAAGTAGTGACGAGCTTACTAGACAACGAATTTCAAGAGAAAAAAAGTTACTTGAAGGGTTCAAATAGTATAAAATTACTACTTGAGTCATTCAAGTAGTAATTTTCTTACTGGACAATAGTCTTTAGGAGGAAAAAAGCTACTTGAAGGGTTCAAGCAGTAATTTTTTGCTAGTTGAACCCTTCAAGTAGTTTTTTTCCTCTTGAAAGTTTATTGTCCAGTAAGCAAATTACTACTTGAAGAACTCAAGAAGTAATTTTTTACTACTTGAATCCTTCAAATAGTTTTTTTTCCTCCTAAAGACTATGGTCCAGTAAGAAAATCACTACTTGAAGGGTTCAAGTAGTAATTTTACACTATTTGAACCCTTTAAGTAGTTTTTTTCTCTTGAAGTATGTTGTCTAAGGAGAATGGTGTTAAAACTTTATAACCAGTGTAGAATCAATATATATGTAGAAGAGAAATCACATTAATCATGTTGATTGAGCTTTTAGCTAGTTTGTTTACTTTTTAGCTAGTTTGTTTGTTGTTGTGAACCATCATAAGACTGAATGTTGCAATATTGAGATTGTAAAAATTTAAAATAACTTGTCATTTTGTTCGAAATAAGAATTGTTGTTTGATCTCATTATAATGTTGTCTCATCTCGTCTAAATATAGTGATTCTACACTGGTTAAAAGGGTTCCAACACCCTTCTCCTTAACAGCTAGTGACGAGCTTCCTAGATATCAACAAATTTAAAGAGAAAAAAAACTACTTTAAAGGTTCTAGTAGTAACAACCTCTTGACCATTAAAAGTGCTTAAAATAATGATTTATCGATCAGAAACTAGGCTATGATCAGTAAACCCGGTCACACACATAGACCTGTGAATAAGTTTTGATTTGATTTCTTACGAACCACGTGGGTCCACCCGAGTCAAAAGTTATACCCTCCAGAGTTGACCTGCACGTGTTACTATCTGTTTGTTCCATAAATTCTAAAATTGCAACGTCCGCATCACTACTTGAACCTTTCAAGTAGTGACGAGCTTACTGGACAACGAATTTCAAGAGAAAAAAAGTTACTCAAAGGGTTCAAGTACTGTAAAATTACTACTTGAACCCTTCAAGTAATGATTTCTTTACTGGACAATAGTCTTTAGGAGGAAAAAAGCTACTTGAAGGGTTCAAGTAGTAATTTTATACTACTTGAACCCATTCAAGTGGTAACGAGCTTACTGAACAATGAATGTCAAGAGAAAAAAATACTTGAAGGGTTCAAGTAGTATAAACTTTTTTCTACTTGAACTCTTCAAGTAGTTTTTTTTTCTCTTAAAAGTCTATTGTCCAGTAAGCAAATCACTACTTGAAGAGATCAAAAAGTAATTTTTTACTACTTGAACCCCTCAAGTAGTATTTTTTCCTCCTAAAGACTATTGTCCAGTAAGAAAATCACTACTTGAAGTGTTTAAGTAGTAATTTTATACTACTTGAACCCTTCAAGTTGTAATTTTATACTATTTGAACCCTTCAAGTAGTTTTTTTCCTTGAAGTCTGTTGTCTAAGGAAAAAGGGTGTTGAAACTTTATAACCAGTGTAGAATCAGTATATTCAAACGAGAAACCATATTAATCATGTTGATTGAGTTTTTAGCGAGTTTTACTTTTTAGCTAGTTTTTTTGCTGTTGTGAACCATCATAAGACTGACTGTTGAAATTTTGAGATTGTAAAAATATAAAATAACTTGTCCTTTTGTAGAAAAATCTGAATTGTTGTTAGATTTTGTTATAATGTTGTCTCATCTCATCTGAATATACTGATTTTACACTGGTTAAAAGGGTTCCAACACCCTTCCCCTTAACACCTAGTGACGAGCTTTCAAGATAACAACAAACTTAAAGAGAAAAAAAACTACTTCAAGGGTTTAGGACCCGAAAGTGCTTAAAATAGTGTTTTATGGGCCTGAAACTAGGCTACGACGAGTAAACCCGGTCAGACATGTAGACCTTTGAATAAGTTTTGATTTGATATCTTACGAACCATGTGGGTCCACCCGAGTTTAAAGTTATGCCCTCTAGAGTTGACATGTGCGTGTCACAATCCATTTGTTCCAGAAATTCTAAAGTTGCACCGTCTGCATCACTACTTGAACCCTTCAAATAGTGACGAGCTTACTGGACAATGAATTCTAAGAGAAAAAAAGTTATTTGAAGGATTCAAATAGTATAAAATAATTACTTGAACCCTTCAAGTAGTGATTTCCTTACTGGACAATAGTCTTTAGGAGGAAAAAAGCTACTTGAAGGGTTCAAGCAGTAATTTTTTGCTAGTTGGACCCTTCAAGTAGGTTTTTTCCTCTTGAAAGTTTATTGTCCAGTAAGCAAATTACTACTTGAAGGACTCAAGAAGTAATTTTTTACTACTTGAACCCTTCAAATAGTTTTTTTTCCTTCTAAAGACTATGGTCCAGTTAGAAAATCACTAATTGAAGGGTTCAAGTAGTAATTTTACACTATTTGAACCCTTCAAGTAGTTTTTTTCTCTTGAAGTCTATTGTCTAAGGAGAATGGTGTTAAAACTTTATAACCAGTGTAGAATCGATATATGCATAAGAGAAATCACATTAATCATGTTGATTGAGCTTTTAGCTAGTTTGTTTACTTATTATCTAGTTTGTTTGTTGTTGTGAACCATCATAAGACTGACTGTTGCAATTTTGAGATTGTAAAAATATAAAATAACTTGTCATTTTGTTAGAAATAAGAATTTTTGTTTGATTTCATTATAATGTTATCTCATCTCGTCTGAATATACTGATTCTACACTGGTTAAAAGGGTTCTAACACCCTTCTCCTTAACAGCTAGTGACAAGCTTACTAGACAACAACAAACTTAAAGAGAAAAAAAACTACTTGAAGGGTTCAAGTAGTAACAACTTCTAGACCTACGAAAGTGCCTAAAATAGTGATTTCTCGATAAAAAACTAGGCTACGATCAGTAAACCCGGTCACACATATAGACCTCTAAATAAGTTTTGATTTGACATCTTACGAACCACGTGGGTCCACCCGAGTCAAAAGTTATGCCCTCCGGAGTTGAACTGCGCGTGTCACGATCTATTTGTTTCATAAATACTAAAGTTGCACCGTCCGCATCACTACTTGAACCCTTCAAGTAGTGACAAACTTACTGGACAATGAATTTCAAGAGAAAAAAAGTTACTTAAAGGGTTCAAATAGTATAAAATTACTACTTGAACCCTTCAAGTAGTAATTTCCGTACTGGACAATAGTCATTAGGAGGAAAAAAGCTACTTGAAGAGTTCGAGTAGTAATTTTTTACTACTTGAAGAGTTCGAGTAGTAATTTTTTACTACTTGAACCCTTCAAGTAGTTTTTTTCCTCTTAAAAGTCTATTGTCTAGTAAGCAAAATACTACTTGAAGGACTCAAATAGTAATTTTTTAATACTGGAACCCTTCAAATGCGTTTTTCCTCCTAAAGACTATTGTCCAGTAAGAAAATCACTACTTGAAGGGTTCAAGTAGTAATTTTATACTACTTGAACCCTTCAAGTAGTTTTTTCTCTTGAAGTCTGTTGTCTAAGGAGAAGGGTGTTGAAACTTTCTAACCAGTGTAGAATCGATTTATGCAAAAGAGAAATCACATTAATCATGTTGATTGAGCTTTTAGCTAGTTTGTTTACTTTTTAGCTAGTTTGTTTGCTGTTGTGAACCATCATAAGATTGACTGTTGCAATTTTGAGATTGTAAAAAATAAATTAACTTGTCATTTTGTTAGAAATAAGAATTGTTGTTTGATTTCATTATAATTTTGTCTCATCTCGTCTGAATATACTAATTCTACACTGGTTAAAAGGGTTCCAACACCCTTTTCCTTAACTACTAGTGACGAGCTTACTAGACAACAACAAACTTAAAGAGAAAAAAAAAACTACTTGAAGGTTCAAGTAGTAACAACTTCTGAACCTCTGAAAGTCCTTAAAATAGTGATTTCTCGATCAGAAACTAGGCTACGATTAGTAAACCCGGTCATACACATAGACCTCTGAATAAGTTTCGATTTGATATCTTACGAACTACGTGGGTCCACCCAAGTCAAAAGTTATGTCCTCCAGAGTTGACCTGTGCGTGTCACGATCCATTTGTTCCATAAATTCTAAAGTTGCACCATCTGCATCACTACTTGAACCCTTCAAGTAGTGATGAACTTACTGGACAACGAATTTGAAGAGAAAAAAAGTTCTAGAAGGGTTCAAGTAGTATAAAATTACTACTTGAACCCTTGAAGTAATGATTTCATTATTGGACAATAGTCTTTAGGAGGAAAAAGCTACTTGAAGGGTTCAAGTAGTAATTTTTCGCTACTGGAACCTTTCAAGTAGTTTTTATCTTTTGAAAGTCTATTGTCCAGTAAGCAAATCACTACTTGAAGGACTGAAGTAATAATTTTTTACTACTTGAACCCTTCAAATAGTTTTTTTCCTCTTAAAGACTATTGTCCAGTAAGAAAATCACTACTTGAAGGGCTCAAGTAGTCAAAAACTACTTGAAGGGTTCAAGAAGAAATTGGTTTCCTTCTTTATTTTTCAACGAAGTTTTTCTTTTACTTGAAGGGTTCAAGTAATTTTTTATGACTACTTAAACTTTTCAAGTAATTATTTTTTTATCAGTCAACACTCATACACCAGGTACTACTTGAAGGGTTCAAGTAGTTGTTTATGACTACTTGAACCGTTCAAGTAGTTGTTTATGACTACTTAAAGCTTTCAAGTAGTTATCTTTTTATCAGTCAACACACATACTGGAAGTGTTCAAGTAAATTTTTATGATTACTGTAGCCGTTATTTGCGTCCAAAAAATACGAGAAAAGGAACGTTGACTACTTGAAGGATTCAAGTAGTCATAAAAAGCTACTTGAATCCTTCAAGTACTCTACGTTCATTTGTTTCTTATTTTCTTGGACTAAAAAAAGGCTCAAGAAATCATAAAAAGCTACTTGAAAGGTTTAAGTAATTATAAAAAAATACTCGATACCTTCAAGTTGTCACTAGTGTTTGTTTTGCTGACTTATCAAACAAAAAATAACTACTTGAAGGGTTCAAGTAGTCATAAACAACTACTTAAACCCTTCAAATAGTCACCTGATGTATGAGTAATTGATTGACAAAAAAAAATAACTACTTGAAGGATTCAAGTAGTCTTAAATAACTACTTGAATCCTTCAAGTAGTCTTATATAACTACTTGAAGGATTCAAGTAGTCATAAACAACTACTTGAACATTTAAGTAGTCACATGATGTATGAGTATTGACTGACAAAAAAATAATTACTTGAAGGGTTCAAGTAGTCATAAAAAATTACTTGAACCCTTCAAGGAGAAGAAAAATCTTCATTGAAAAATAAAGAAGAAGAAGAAGAAGAAGAAGAAGAAGAAGAAGAAGAAGAAGAAGAAGAAGAAGAAGAAGATATTATTAAATTGATTTGAAGTTGGTGGACCATAGATATAAAATTTCTTATTTTCAAAAGGGGGTATAAAAATCCTTAGACAAGTTAAAAAATGTATATTAATCCGAAAAACCCTTTTCTCCTTTCTCATTTCACATTTATCTTCTTTTATATTTCTTTCATCTCTCTTTAATTTTTCAGTTTACATGTTTTGGTTTAAATATGAATTTTTATTGTAATGCATGAAAAACTTAAAATCTCTTAAAATCTTCACTCAATTCGGTTTATATGTATATAATTAGTTGGTTTAGTCCTCATTTTGACAAGAGTATGAATTTTGGTTATGTCTAATTTTTATGTTAAAAATCGACCCGAACCACTCATGCACACCCCCTAAATAGCAGTGAATGCAAGAATGGAGTGTACATTTGAACCTTCCTCCTTCTGATAGAATGCATAATGACTACTGGAAATGGTTACCTAGCACAAATAATGGTAAGTTTTCTATTGGTAACACCTATAAACCACTTGTGTGTAGGGGCAGAAACTTCCTTGGATCAATCTTGTTTGATTTAAAGGACATATACCTAAATGCTCTTTCATTTCTTGGTTGACCTATCATGACAGACTTTCAACCGAGGAATCTTTCAAAAGTGGTGTCCTACATTGAACTCTACATGTGTTTTTTGTTGCCAGGGTGAGAATCATGAGAGCACCTTCTTTATGTTTTTTTTTCTGTTTCGAGATCTGTTTTGAACAGGTTATTAGAATGTAGTGAAATGTTTTGTGATGCTTCATCCTGGCCTCAGTTGTTGGATCGGTTGATACAAAACACGAAGGCAAATAATCTTTCTTCTCAGATAAAATGTATGGGTAGAGAGAAATAAAAGAGTTTTCATGGGCAAAGTTATGGATTCTTCATTGATTTCAGAAAATCAACAAGGATGGTTAGAGAAAGAATCTAGTATGTTTTGAAAAAAAGATAAAAGGAATGATTTCCTTGAGTTGTATGAGAAATGGAGCTTGTTCAGGAATACTTTTAAAAATTCTTAGTCCTTTATTTATCTTTGGTGTAGTTGTTGTTTGATGTAGGGTTGGGGTTGTAATCTAGTTTATTTCATTTATTTTGTGGGGTTTATGTTTTTCCTAGTGTATGCCCATCGAAAATATGTAAATTTTTTTGGTTGAATAATACTTACCTTTTAATCAATTTTTTTTTTTAAAAAATGTGTTCTAGCTTGCAGTAACTACATGCATATATGCATGGAATTTGAGGAGATGTGATTATCAAAACTCAAGTTAATAGAGGTAGGGAAAAATTACGGTATTCTCATAGTACCATACTTTCTTTAAGTGTAAAATTAACATTTGACAAAAGTGTTAAAAGAGGCTGATATAGAGGTGCCAAATAGACATCAAACCTAGCCTAAATCAACCCTATGGAACAAATTAGTATCCATCATACTCTCTTATTACACAGAAATCATGTTTACCAATCAGTAAAGGGAAAGGAGAAAAATGCATTGTTTACTGATATTTTACATTACCAATGTTTACTAAAATCAGGAAAAAGAAAGAAATTACGGGTCTCAAACAAAATCATGGAGACCATTACTGGTTTTTCAACTAACTCATTACCCGATCATAGGCAGTAATACTCCTTTACCTTTGCCAATTTTTGAGTGGGTCACACTCAACCATTACTTGTCTCCTTCTCCTTTCCTAAAATACTCATTGCTTTGCCTCTTCCGCTTCACAATTTCTCCCTCTCCTTTTCTGCCATTTCTAGCTTCTCTCATTCTCAACTTCTCTATTCTCAACCATTTTCATATCTGGTTCAGATCTCATGTTTAGGAAAAACAGTGATTTTGATTTCATGAATGAGAGTATTTGATTTTGATTTTCGATTTTGAGGCTAATTAACTTTGATTTTTTAACGATTTTCAGATATTCCATTTTGTCTCTAATTTTCAAATCTTGTATTTTTATTTCAGGTTGGAGTATTTGTCTAAAAATGAAGTATTTTTATAGAATGTAGGTTTATTTATCAGTTAACTAGAGTATGATCACATTGACTTTTAGGGAGGGATTATCTATAGAACTCAGTACTCAACAACTTTTTTTACAATGATACAATGTAATATTTCCATATTTATTTAATATATAATTGGGTAGAGGGGTCAAACATACATTGGACCTAGTCCAAATCAACCCTATGTAACGGTTAGGTTAGTATCCATTATACTCTCTTATTACTCTGAGTTAACTCGAGAAGAATTTTGATAACATATGAATTTGTCACCGTCACCATCACCCAAATGACATGTGGCAGTGTCAGTATTAACTGAATCACACACGACAATATCCACATGACATCATCAAGTCATGTCTGACTGAGACTTATCTCTCAAGATTGAGTCCACGCAGATCAATATCACATAGAGTTTTAGAGCAACGAGCAACAATGAGACACATTGATATAACCCTTTGTCCTCATATGATAAGCCTCGACTCTTATGTGATAAGACTTATCCCATAAGAGAATACAATCATCAGCAGTATCACTTGTAAATCGTAATGGAAAGAACGGCGTCGTTTTGTTAAAACACTAACTTGAAGTAGACAAAGTTATATCTAGAGTTAAAATTATGTAGCTTAAGGTTTAAACTATAACGTTTTAAAGTTTAGAGTTTAAAGTATCCATTAATGATAATTTCAGCAGGTAAAGTATAATTTTTCCTAAAAATTTAACCGAACTGAATATTTGGTTATCAAAATAGCAAAATGAACCCAATCACACTAAAGAAACCAACTGATTCCGAGAACCCAATCACACTAAAGAAACCAACCGATCAATTTTTTATCTTTAAACACCCCTAGTTTATAGGAATACCCTGAGAATTACTTAGCAACACGTTTACTTGGCGAAATCGGGTAAGTATCTTGCGAGAAGAGATTTCGAGAACTCGATGTAATATCAATTATTAATTTTAGGGCTTATAATGCTAGACATCTCTGACCTTCTACGCATATATCAAATTGCACCCCCACCTTCAAAATCTTACAGTAGTACCCCCTTACTTTTTATTTTCTTTCCATACCACCTTCTATCGTAACTTCCGTCCAAAAAACAGACAAAATTCATGCCACACGCAAAAAACGTGATATCTTTCATGGGCTTTTGAATAATTTTCCACTCATAGACACGTGTCCATCAATTAATTCCTCACTCTCAACCAACCATTTTTCTTCCTCTCATGCTTCATTCTCTCTTCTCTCTCTCCTCACTCTCCTCACTGCTACTTCACACACACTCTCTCTCTTCACTGCAGCTTCATTATCTCTCTTCTCTATTGCTTCATTAAAAAATGGATAAATATTCTTGTAATTATTATGAAAACAGGTTTCAAAATGAATTAAAATTATAATTCGTAATTTCAATCTTAGTTCATTTCCTTGCATTTTGTTTGTTTATTCATATTAATGTCCAAGTCCTTTAAGGTTTGCATTATTCTTTTGTCAGTGTGATATATCGGGGGAGGTTGTCAAGATACTACGAGAAGATGGTGGTTAGTTTGGCCATTTTCATGAATCGTTTTGGGTGTCTGTCTTAGGATTGATTAATATTACTTCTCCTAGTTTGATTTGTTTCGTTTGACAGATCCCGTCGGGTATGGCGATGCTTTTATCGCAATATTCCCTTCATTTCCTGGTATTAAAAAGCTTCAATGAAGGATTTGATTTATATTTATGCATTACTATTAATGGACTTGTTTCTGTAGAAGATTTGTACCTCTAGCTTTAGCATTCTGGTGTTGGGTTGTAATAAAAACCTTAAATTGCTAATGAGAAATCCCACGACATATTCATTTTGTCCCTAATTTCAAAATTCTGCAGACTTATGTTCTATAGAAGGGGTTTCTGTCTACCGGAAAATTCATGTTGTGGTTTTTGCATCGCGACTAATCAATGGAAAATTAAGCGGCAAAACAAAAGCAAGAAGGCTTCTCCTCAAACTTAATCAACGAAAAAAAGTCGAAAACAGAGGAAAACAAACTTAAACAACTGGCGGATTGCAACAATCATGTAGTTTTTGAATTTTTGAGATAAAATTTCAGAGGAATACTTAATTCCAACCAGATTCTGCAGAACTACACAAATCTTCGTTTTACGACTGGGCCAAAATGAAAATTACAGCTTCGGAGACAAAAAAGAATGTTTCGACAGAGAGAAATGAAAACCCTAATAGGAAGGAGAAGATTGCAGAGAGAAGGGAAATGGGTTGGTTGAGAGTGGACTTTAATTGATGGACATGCGTCCATGGGTAGAAAATTATCAAAAGCCCATAAAAGATATCACGGTTTTGGCACGTGGTATCACTCTCTTCTAGTTTTTGGACGAAAGTCACCGCAGGTGGTGGTCTCAAAAGAAAATAGAAAGTGATAGGGTACTATTGTAAGATTTTGAAAGTGAGAATGCAATTTGATATATGCGTAGAAAGTCAAAAAGTCTAACGTAACTAACCCTTAATTTTAATATTACAGTTCAAATTAAGGGTCGACGTGATATTTTTTTGTCTGAATCCATCAGTAAACTTTAAACAAGAAAATAAATTAACAGGGTTGTTGAGAACCGTACTTCTAAAGGCATAGTTAAAAAAGATGAAATAATATTTGACTTTTGATCAAGAGGGTCTCATGATTTTCTAAACCCGACAAAACCTATGATCTGTTTATGACCTGAAAAAGAATTTCAGCATATGAAGCACAAAACACTGTAAATTTGCTTTGAAATGAGAATGGAAAACTCGAGCAATCTGAAATCATGGCTAGAAACTCTCTCATCTTCAAATGTCATGGTTACTGATTATCATTAAACGCTCAACGACATCTTAACAAGTAAGCTCGATCTGATATCACTTTGTCTGTTGCTGTGAAATGTTTGCGTTGTGCTTGAAGCATAAACAAGAACAAAAAACAAAATAGAAGAACCAAGAAAGCTGTGTAGGGAATATGTGTCTAAAACAATCCATCATTAGTTTCAATTGATACTCATCCTGAATAGTGCATTTTCTTCCATGATAATTTTTTTGTAAAGCAAATCAAGAATCACCTATAGTCTTGGAATTGAAGTTGAACGAATATACTGTTTAAGAATGGCTTTCTCCTCATCGTTTCGTTTCTTCTCTTCACGATCTGCCGGTTTGATCTTTCTTTTCTCTTCAAGCATCCACTGGAATAGTTCGTGCTGCTGATCTTCGGGGATAGGCTCACGCTCCTTCACAGGCACCGTGACTGGTGGAGTGAAAAACACCTCCTCCTCAGGAACCGTGTCAGTAGCAACGGCCGCCATGGTAGAGTGGACTTCTTCTTCAGTAGCTTTGACATCTTCACTGCTTTTCTCTCGTGGTTTGCTCTTCACCATTCCCATATCTCTCATCCTTGCCCTAGCAAACATGTAAGCTTGAAGAGGTGTAAAAATGCACATCAGTAGACACCCTTATTATGTACATTGTTGACCAAGAAATTTGTTTTTCAAGTGACTGCATCAGAAGATATATGATATTAAGTAAACCTTATTTTCTAATCCCATAAACCTCTAAAAGAAGAAAATAAAATCAGCGGAAATCATTCATATGAATGTCAAAATATTCCTCCTTTCAGATTTGCAGTGTTTTAAGTATTAAGAGGATACACACTAACAACCAACAAGACAAACTGAATCATGAACCTGATTTTCTCATCAATTCTCTCTTACTTGATTATTTTCCCCTGCAGTTCTTTAAAATTTTGATGCAAAGTGATGATGAGTTTGGACATTTTAAAAAATATGGTGGACCATATATGTGGACATGGTAAGATCACATTCTACATGAAATTTTGAACGCCAGCACTTACGTAAAAGCTAAAATGTAGACAAGACTGGTTTGAAATGCTTCATAATGAAGATGTTCTCCTGAATCCTTAATCGATACCATCTGTCTTTTCTTTCCCTTTTGGGAGTCCCTTAATGTGTAGTCAATCAATACAAAGCAAACCCATCAATTGCCGAACCGACAACTCGAATAAATTTGCTTCTTCCTTGCAAAAGAAAACAACTAGTAGACTTGCCCAAAGGAAACTCTTGTTCTTTCGCAGGAATCCTACTCCTACCAATGAAGTCCTACTCCTAGATAAAGCGCATTGCAAGTGCTTTTGTGCAGAAAGTTTTAGGAAAAGAGAAACATAATGCACAACAAGAGAATTTCCAAATCTCAATTTAAAGAAATAAAAGAGATGATAATGCTTACTTCATCTATAAAATCCCCAAACAATGTACTATATCCACTATGATCCAAAATCACTTGAAATACGAAATATAAAACAAAAATTCATGAAGGGTTGGGAGGAAAATTGGAAATTCTACCAAGTGATTTACAGGATAAAGCAACGTTACTGATTACAGAGTTAACAAGGAGTGAAGAAATTTAGCTTAGTCAATTCATCGAACATGTCATGAGCAAAACCTAAAGTTGAAACCAAAATCATATTAAAGGAACCTGTCGCTAACCTAAACAAAACCATTACGCAATCTTCAAATTAAAAAATTAAAGGGGTTTAAGAAACCAACAAGTTATAATGCTATATCATGGACTAGACTGGAGAATACACACAGGCGTATGAGACAGAAATGGAAAGGAGAGAAAGAGCGAGTGTGTGTATAGAGGTAAACCTCCGAGAGCAAGGTTGGAGATCAAAAGAACTCGCCAAATGACCTTGTAACGCTTGATTAGAGATTCGGATTCCTTTGGAGGTAAGGGTGGCGGCGGAGGTGGGGGTGGCCCTGGTGTTTCCGCCATGGATAACGATGGAACTAGCAGGCTACGATGGAGGATTGATTTTGATGAAAGCCTTCCGTTAGTTTAGTTATTGTTGCGTTTGAGTGAGTACAAAGTACAAACAACAAACTACCAAATAGACCTATAGAATCTTTTTGCTCAAGACTTACTAATTATTCCCGCCATTAGTTAATCAGCAGATTAGCAGCATAATATTGCAGCAAAGTTGGTACTCTATTACCTTATTTTCCACATCGTACTTTCTAAAAACAGGTCACCTCCTCTTTCATTTTCTTTTTTAAAATGAGATGCGTTCAAATTAAATGATAGAAACATAAAAAATATTTAGAAATTACACAATATGACACATTTTATTGGGCATAATAAACAAATGACATATTTTCCATAAAAATGTCATAGAATTGCACAATATGACACATTTTATTGGGCATAATAAACAAATGTCATTTTTCGATAAAAATGACATTTTTATTGTTAAATAGATGACACATTGTTTATTTAACTTAAATTTAAATATTATCATTCATATTTCACCTTTGGTCCATTTTTAATTTTCACCTTATTATCATTCAACTCTATGAAACGACGACACTCTCAAATGGAGAGACTATTAGTGCCAAACTCGTGTCAGGCACTAACAGACTCCGACAGGTGTCCGACATGTTTGGACATACTTCTAACACGTCTTTTAGCGTTTCTTACATAATTAAAAGATTAAATGACAAGGGTTGGGCTCCATCTGTCTTATAGGCGTTTGATTTCTTGATGTTGCTAGAGGATTGAGTTGAGGATATGGTGAGACACGGGTTTTTGCCTCGGGTCTATTTCGCCTTTCATCTTCAGTCTTCAGTCACCAGAAAAAGGTGTGCCTCGGAGAGGTGGTTGCTTCTGGAGGGGCGGCAGATATGGATTGGTAGTTTGAGATTTGATTTCCACCTTCAGCGTGTTTAAGCATAATCGGATAATGGAACTTCATGATTGTTTCTTCGTCGTTGGTTTCTGTGAATCTGGTGGTCGTCGGCATTCCCTTTTTGGTGTTCACCTCAGATTCAAACTGACAAAGGGCATTTGCCTCTACTCGGAGAGTGGCTTGCTTCTCTCTGTCCGCCGGCAAAATTTATCCCCTACTTTTGAATCTCGTGGTTATGCCCAAGGTCATGATTCTCAATAATGTCAATCTGATTTGCCAAGAGAGGTATCCAGTTTTGAGGTGAGCGATGTACGGGATAACCGAGTTATATTAGTCGAGTTGTAACCTCCTAGGATTCAATCATTTCTAAGGGTTTTATGGTGATGTCATGGGTTTCTTGTCATTCTGAGGTATCCGTCGTTGCTTTCAATCTTGGTTATTAGATGTCTAGTATTTGTGCTTTAGGTTTTCAATCTTGGTGCACCATGATTTAGCTACTGAAGTGTTTAGCTTGTGGTGGATTATGTAGGTTATGGTTGCTAAGTTGTTTGTGTTGTGCTCTGGTTAGGTGTTGATTTTCTTGATTTGACTTGTTTAGTGCTATTCTCTGATGTGGGATCCATGATGTATCTCTACTATAGTATATCCATTTCAGTTTATCTTCTATGCTCCTTGTTTAGCAATATAGTTTGTTATATATAATGTGTATCTAGCTCTGAGTTATAACATTATAGTATGTGTTATATACCTGGGGTATGCCCATTGTACTTGTATATATTGTGCTTTTTTGGTTAATAAAATTTACATTTAACAAAAAAAAAAAGATAAATGGTCTAAAATGAATAAACTAAGTTTGACTTATTGTAAGAGCTAATTACTCTAAAGCCTCTTGACATTTTGGACATGTACCAAACAACGACCTCATCCTTAAAACGTTACACTAATGTCTTTTGACATTTAGTTTCTTTTCAGTGTTATCTCCTACTATCACTTTCGTCAAATAAATGAACGTAAATGAGACCACGTGGTCTCATTAAGGGGTATAAGGGTATTGAAAACCCTCAACAAAACAAGACCTGAGATATTTTGTTTTCTCTCCTCTCTCATTTTTGTCATTTTATCTCTCTGCGATTGATTTTTTGTTAGCCAACTATGCCTCATTGCATGAAGACAAAGAAGATAGACAACATAAACAAACACCTTATACATGACACAAGGTGAAAGACTTGGCTCTCCCATATTTTTTAGAGGTTTTGAGTTATGTGTAATGAGCAATCTAGTCTATGACAAGTAAGCATGTGAACTTGAGAGTTGTGTGACTGAAAGGGTGAAGGACAAGCACATTAGGTCTATCTTAAGAAGATGATAAAATTCCTTTTTTCTCTAAGTCGGTGAGAACTTCAAAGTGTAGAATATTCTCTGGTTTTGACCTATAGGAGTGTGAGAGTGATGATTCCCATAATGATACCTAGGATACCCTTATATAGATGGGGCCAAGTAGGGACCATTATTTTATCCTTTTCGGTGATAAAAAAACATCTTATAAAATGTGGCCACACTGATAAAACGTTCTCACATTCATAAGACATGGTCACATTCTTAAAACGTGATCATACTTTATGCATTCAACTAGTCATGCCTTCATGGCATCGAGCAATTGTATAATGAACCCACCCAACTCCGTAAAGGCCACAAATGAATGGATGGACTTCACTACCCACCTTTGGACCTCCCAAAGGTGACATGGTGGGGAACTACCCTAAAGGCGGCAACACACGCCTTCAGCTCTTCTCTATCTGAAGGCGGCACATCCAAGGTGCTTAGAGTGACCATACTTTTTAATAAGATTTTTCTATTGTGGTACATCATAACATTGTCTTAATCATACCAGACCATAACCTCAAGATTGTTCCAAGGTAAGGAATAGCCTTCGAGCTTTTCTCACTAAGCTCGAAGGTGGGTTATAACAACTTATATTATAACAGTGGGCTCGCCGCCTTTATAAGTCCAGGGGCATCCCTACAAGCATAAACATTGAGTACACCGCTTTTATACATTTAAGCAACATCTCTTACAAACATATTCACTCTTATCCTACATCAGCCTCGTTGTGCCACATAGGCATCATTTGGGCTTTCCTTTGAGTGCCACGTGTATCTGTTTGACACGTCATTCATGCTGAGTTTTCTCACTATTTACATTAGCCGCATTTCTACAGATGCTCATTTGGGAGAGTTTCCCAATGTGTGCCCCCTCGCCTCCATTCTTTACAAAGGCTGCATTGGCCTGCCTCGGGTAGGGGCGTGGTCCAGGAACAAGACCCCAAAGTAGCAGACCTTCCCTATAGATGTAGATATTTTTTGTTACTTCAAGGAGCGGCCTTACATTATTTCTCTGGATGGGTTTGTCTGGGAGGAAGTATGGCCTCTTCTTGGGAAGGACATCGACTTGGGCTTGGGTGGTTCATCTGTTTTCATCTCTGACATTGATCATGTCATCCTCCCCATCCTTCTACCGTCAACACTTCCTATGGTGATTGAGTGTGAAGGCAAGTTTGGCATCAACGCCCTTACGAGTACCCATTATCAGTGTATCCAGACGGTCATCAGTTTGGCTTTGGTCAGTGTATTACACTGAAGCTACAAGCTCGTCTCAACTTTAAGGACGCCTTCGATCATTGACTGGGGGGAGCGCACAAATATTGTAACATTAGAGAGTCCTTACGTGTCCCCCAATCCACTCGTCAGCCCATCCCCTTCACACTTATGAAGAAAAATTGGAATAATCTGGCCAACCAGTGGTAAAAGTTTCTTCAATCGCCTTCTGATGATTTTTCTAACTAGGAGGAAGGCCAAGGTCCCCTAGTAAGTCCAAGAGGAAGAGAAGGGCTATACAGATGACAGCAGAGACATCAGTGGTGGAGGCTTCTGAGTAAGGTTTTCAGGATGGTCATCCGGATCGTTCGATCCTATGATCCTGTAGGACCCAGGTGATCCGGATCGCAAGCCATAGTCGTAAAATGATTGGATCACCATAGGATCATGACTTGGCCGTGGAGTCGTATGGGATCATATCCTTGTCCGATTTTCTCTGATCCTACATATAATAGCTAGGTAGAAATGTCATTTTTTATTGGGCCAGATTGAATGTTTATTAGATGGATATTGATTCGCTCATTTATAAAAAAGCACATGGAAAAAGAAAAAAAAATGGAAGGGAATAATGAAAAAGGCCAATCAAACATTCTTCATCCTAAATCTATCCTTAAAACGCCAAATACACTACGCAGTACACATCTCCATTAGCCATTCCATTTGTTTTAGATGAAGCATTTTTGAAGGTTCCATCCATCTTTCTTTGCTCGCATCTTTGGTGTCTATTCTCTACTATATTCTTATTTATTTATTCTATTTATCATTGAAAAAATTATTAAAAAATTAGTTTCAAATTTTTACTGTTAATATTTTTATTTGTTTTTTGTTTATGAAGATCTGAAAAAATATATTTCTTTTCATTTATATAGCTAAATAAGTTGAAGAATTTGATTACACTAACGTTGGAGGGAGCAATGAAGCATTTTGATAATTGAATATTATTAAATAACTACCTATCTTAAATTTATTGTATAAAATTTCTCAATTAAGACCATAAAATTTTGGAAGTATGAGAACTTCACTTTGTATCTTGTAATTTTAGATGACTTGGTACTATATACTTATAATATTTAACACACTGAAGTATCATTAACATAGAACTGTTATTTAGTAATTAATTATTAAAAATTAGAAGGATCTTACTATCCTTGATCTGATAGCCTTCTAACGATCCTAGATAAGATCACAATCCTGACAACCTTGCTTCTGAGCCATAGGGGGTTGCCCGAGGGAGGTTGTATCTAAAGGCGATCAACCTCGTGGTCTCGATCTTTTGGGGGCTAAGATGGATGCTATGTGTACTTAAGTCTTCGAGGACTCGGCTGCCGTTCCCAGGGTCAAATCTACGCCCAGGAAGTCTATGCACAAGCATCTTAGAGCAGCGGCAAGGGGCAGATGCACCTAACCCCGAGGAGTCTGGGCCACCTCGGCGTAGGTTTCAAGCCAATGTATGAGTTCTAACGAGGAGTTGTCCATGAGTATTTGCATCATTTCTTTTACTAAGTCTTTTTTTCAAAGTTTCCTACACTGACTAACATTTTCACTGTGCGCAGGCCTCACCAAGGACGGGTAGATCCGCCGAGAGCGTTATTGAAGCCTTTAACGTGCTTTGTCAGAAAGCCTTGAGCGATGCAGTGGCATTGTCTTCCAATGTGGCGGCTTCTATCCTTGAGGGCGCCGATGAGGTGTTTGTTTCACTCTCTGTCTTTCCTTTTGTCCATGTTTTTCTACTAACTCCCCATTTTCCCTTTTTAGGCTCGTGAGAGAGAGGCACCTTCTAGCCTTCGTACACTTGCGGTTGAGTGTGTCTCCGCCTCTGAAGGTGCCTTGCGATCGCTTCTTGAGGAGGAGGCTTTCCACAATGTGACTGTCATTTACTTAGTTTTACATGCATGTTTTCTTTTTTTCTTTTTAACTTAATCATACTTTGGCACTAACTCTCTCTTTATTTTCAGGATTTCATCATGTCTCCCTCTCATACTTTTAGACAACCCCTCATTGATGAAAGCGGTGGCGCTGATGTTTTGATGAGCCCCCTTATCAGGGTAGCAACTACTCCAACCCTGACTATCTGAATGCTTTTTCCACGACGCCCTCTGAATCGTGAGGATAACATGGAGGTAAGCACATATTTTTCTTACTTTATAAAGTTTTTTACATACTTCAGTGCTTCTTACTTGGTTCTTTTGATAGACTACTAGGGAAGCCCCCATGACGATGGACGTCTATGAGCCTCTCTCGTTAACCTGAGGCGTGAATCAATCGGCCAGGGCTCGATCGGCTGGGCCCCCCATTGGATGATCTTAACATTATAGGGATTGGGCTCATGCTACAAGGAAAAGGTATATGCTGACGGTTTTTTGGAGCAATAGTGACGCTTTTAACCGTCGGTAAAAATTCCTACAATGGTTCAAAAACCGCCGCCAAAGCCACCGTAGCAAACTTTTATGGTGGTGGTTTTGGCCACTGTCTGCGTAACCACCGTTATTTTAGTACTTTAGCCGCGGTTTTGTGTCACCAATCCTGATGGTTTGTCTACACCGGTATTGTTTTTAAAAAAATCATATTCTTTAGCGACAGTTTAAACTATCGCCTAATGGCAAAAAAACCACCGTCGGTTGGAACCGCCAGTATATAATACAAAACCACCGGCACAAACATAAAATACATGCTTTGCCGGTAGTTCAAACCGCCGATATATGGCTCAAAAACCACCGGTAAAAATATTTTTTTTTTACAGCCACTCCTCTCTTTCTCAAACAACCCATAATTTTCAAAACTACCTGTTTTATAAAACATTCTATAACACAAATTCAGAATGCATCAATTTTCACATTCTCCAAACAGAGTATAAGTATCTAAATTCAATTCATATTACATCGAATGTAGAAAAAAGATCAATTCAGCGTTATAATGTAATTCAATTCAAACATTCACAAATACAAAGGCAAAAGTATCATGAGTTCATAGAGAAGACAAAATAATATCTTCAGTCACCACGGAACTACGATCACAAAGTTGGGGGAGCTCTAGAATCCTATAAAGACATACAAATGAACAAAATTAATATTAGTGTTGGAATAAATATAATTTATAACTACGTAAAGTACATATTCATTAGACATCTAACATTATCACCGCCGGGGAATTGTGAGGATGAAGGATTTTGTGCTTGCATCAATTTCATGATGTATGCTAGTTGGGTTTGAAGTTGAGTTAGACTAACTTCAAGTTCATTGAGCCTCAACTTTACCCTCTCATGTTCCACAAGTGGTGCGAACGCTTCTTCTAAAAACCAGTGGTTACTTTGCGATCCAAATACACTGGTGGGAGTTGGACCTAATCCTAATCCACGAACTCGTCCAAGATGCTCTGGACTCATAACTTCAGAAAATGTGTCTCTAGGTGAAATACTATTGCCATTCGGCGTTTGGGTCACCATAAGTTCTTGCATTTTCTCCTACAAGATAAATAAATAATTTGATCACATATATGACAAATATAGACTTAAAAATTAAAAACATTGACAAATATAGACTTAAAAATATCTCTTACAGCTCTAGAGGCCAATTCAAGATCCACCCAATTCTCATCTTTTTGTTTATGCAAAACTATGACCAAGTCGACCACATTGGGCTCTCTCCCCAACTCCTCCGTCTACCATTATGTTTTAGAAAACTTATATTCTCGATCGCAATACTAAAAACAAGAATACTAGGTACTTATAATAAAAAAGATTTACGTACCATTTCATCTTTTTTTGTGCAATGATTTTCCTTCCTAAATAATGTTTTATGGTGTTTTGATCGCACCGCAGTATTTGTTTCACTACAAGCCTGTTATTTGAGAAGCAAAAGTAGTATTTATTCTACATTCTAAACAAAATTCATTGTAAAAAATTATTGTAATACCATTCCTTCAGGAGAGAACAAAAAATGGACAGTAGCATTCTACTGATTTTTTGGAACATCATCCAGTTTATGTCTCAGAGATTCCTCTTCATTCGGATATTTCATCGTATATGTTCTCCTCAATTTACTTTTATTATCCTTCCAACTCTTATTAATCAAATATAATGTTATCTTATGGTTGGATTATGTAACTTCCCATTTAGTCTGAAAAATTACAGAGGTATAGTTACTAAATACATAATGGAAGATACGATTACAAATATGTATATATACCTTCACATATCTCATACTACGTTCTTGTACATTTCGGGCATCTTCTTCCAAGTATCGTAGATGATCGGCAATATATGATAGTTGTGTGCTATTGAACCCAAAAATCTTGTATACATTATTGCTTGATCCTTGATCGGTTGTTCTGCCGAGTTGAATTCACATTTCGCTCTCTTCTCTTCACATAGATTCCATATTTCAGCCATTCGAATCTTGCCTTGTGCATTTCGGTTAGAGGATCCACCTACATATGCAACATTATTTTTTATATTAGACATTATATGAATAAGAACAATGATTTGTATGAAATATAAAATAAATGTTATACCTGATAATTCACTAAAGCCGTCACATGGTGGATCTTGAACTGACAGACTCTTTCTCAACTATACGCAGTTGTCTACCACAGACCATGATGAATATACTTGGACAACTAAATAGATAATTACATTATCAAATAACGACATAGCTTATGAACACTATCAAATAGATAATAGATAAATTCTAAGAACCGTGATCATTTTAAAGAATTAAATATTAACACTATCAAATAATGGCATACCTAATTCAATTAGTAACACAATCAAATTGATTCATCACTACTCTAATCCAAACCAACATTCATATGAATTGTATCTTAAATGTTACACTAACAAAATATGTCCTAACTAAATTGATACATTATTCAATATCATGTAAGACTTCTTCTAAATGAGAATGATCATGTATCTCACTTTCAAAATTCATCACTACTTCATTATCAAGAGTTGTATCATTATTAGGGTCACCCATGTAACATATGTCTCTTCATTTTGTATGCACCATAACATGCCAATCTTTATCTTTCTGATCTTGTACATAATACACAAGACGTGCTTGAGATACAAAGACAAATGGTTCATCTTTCAAATCCTCACCAGTGTGAACAAAACGTAAAAAATTAACAAGTCTAAACTCAAATTCATCAACTTTTCTTCTAGCATTCGTGGTGTCAACCCATTCATACTTAAATAACACTACTTCTAACTTGTCGTAGTAATTCAATTCAATAATCTCCTTAAATATCCCATAATTCTATGTCTCAACAGTAACTAAAACCCCACAATTCTACGTCTTTAGTGTTGCATTACTTTCTTTGATGCGAAACACAAATCCATTTACATTAAATCCCGCATATTTCTTTACCACTCTATTTGGACCACAAGCCAACCACCTTATTTCGTCTAACATTTTATTCTTGCTGGCATATTCAATAAAAGTATATTCAGATTTAACTCACAAATTTTAATACCAAAATCACCAAAACTTAACTAACAAACTTAAACTTACATAAGTTTGAAGCCATCCAACAAAATTTTCATGTACCAAACATTGGACCTCGTTTTGGACAGGTCGACGTTGACAATTTTCCCACCTCACATCTACATCACATTTTCTTAATGTCAAGATAGATGAATTACATAAATATTCAACAATTTAGTTGAGATATATGTAAAAGTTAAATTATTACCATTGGAAAGGTTCTGTCAAATGACAATTGAATAATATAAATTTATGTGATTGGAACCAAGACTGCCCATCAAGATAACCTTCCTTTACAATTTTTGTTGGTCGTCCTATATTAGGAAAAATAGCATCATGTGTGGTTTCCTCATCTTCACCATCCCAATTTCTAGAAGGATGATTAAATATTATTTCAATTCCTTCAAGGTTTCTCGAGTAGAATGTTGCACACTCATGTATTATGTTTTCCTCTGCTATGGAACCTTTCGGATGAGCTTTATCACAGACATATAATTTTGGCTTACTATGATCAATTATATGTAAGAAATTAACATAAACACATGTGAATTTTTACATTATGAAGTAATGGAAAAACTTTTTGTGTTGATATCTCTCAATAGGATACATCCACCTATAATGCACGGGTCTGGCAATCTTTGCCTCGTTTGTCAAGTGTACTACTAAGTGTACCATGATGGTGAAGAATGATGGAGGAAATATTTGTTCCATTTGACAAAGTATGCCCACAATCCAAGACTGAAGCTTGTCAATCATATCTATTTACAGACTTTTGGAACATAATTCTCTGAAAAACCAACTTAATTCATATAAAATAGAGTACACATTCTTTGCTAAAATACCCGGTAATGCTATATAGGTAAAGTTGTTACATGATAATGTGACAATCATGACTTTTAAGATCTTGAATCTTGTGTTGCTTTAAATCGATGCAATGAGAAATGTTGGATGGATATCCATCAGGGACTCGGATACTCTTCAGTACATTAGAAAATATATCTTTTTCATCATTCGTCATTGAAAACAAAGCACGGGTAAGTAAGTGGTATCACCTTGAATCATTGGATGACCCATTATACCCATATATTGAAGGTCTAGGCAGACCTTATAATTATCTTTACGCTTCTGTGGCTTGTCAAGAATTGCCCCTAGTTCGTTATCACATACATTTTTTTTTCAATGTGCATTACATCAAGATTATGATGTATAAGATTAAACTTCCATTAAGTTAGTTGAAAAAATATACTCTTCTTCTTCCAATACTGCATATTATCATCACCAGATCTTCGTTTTCGGCCAGATTCTTTACTTTTTCCAAAAGTGACATTAAGGCCTTGGACTTGTTTTAAAACTTCTGATCTCGTAGGAGAAATAGGGTCCAGTCTATTCTCAATTGTACCATTAAAATTTTTACTATCACAGTGAAATCTATGGCGAGGCTCTAAAAATCTCCTGTGACCCATGAAATTTTTTTTTTACTATATTTCAAACATTGATAATCTGTCTCATAATTACAATGAGAGCAAGCAAAGCATAAATGTGTACTCCACCTAGACAAATTATCTAATCCTAGAAAGTCACTAATGGTCCACAACAATATTACACGTATTTTAAAAACTTCATTCGTTGATGCATCATATGTATCAACACCCGTTTCCTATAATTCTTTCAATTCTTCTATCAAAAGGGTGCAAATAAATGCCAATGTTACTTCTAGGAATTTAGGCCCATGGATAAGAGTAGAGTGAATTAATAATGTTTGTTTCATGCATATCCAAGGAGGAAAATTATATGGAATAAAAAATACATGCCACATGCTATAATTGACACTCATTTACTCCATATGAGTTGAAACCATCACTAGCCAAACCAAGTATAACATTATGTGGTTTATATGAGAATTCAGTATGTCTAGAGTCAAATGATTTCCAAGCAGTTGAATCAACAAGATGTCTTAAAACACCACCTTCAGTACGCTCTACATGATGTCATCTGATATTGTCAACAGTTTTAGACGACATGTATAATCTCTATAACCTCCCTTTTAAAGGAAAGTAACGCATCACTTTAGTAGATTTTGGCTTCTTCATCCTTTTTCCTTGAGATTGTGATGTACTCTCACCCTTCTTGGTTATCCACCTTGAAGTACCACAAGTAGTACATGATTGTTCTTGTTCTTTACCTTTTCAATATAATATGCAGTCATTCGGATAAGCATGTATCTTGTCATAACCAAGACCGAACTTTTTTAAAATCTCCAGAGCTTCATAAAATGTATCTGGCAATGAAAATCCAACATTACGTTATAACTAAAGCAACCTCAATAGTGCCTCATTACTCAATCCATGAAGACACTTGAGGTGGTAAAGATGCACCATAATTGAGAGTTTTGAATTTTTTTTACATCATGGATACAAAGGTTCATTACTATCTCTAATAAAGTCAGAGAAATCATTCACATTTGCCTCCACTTGTTGAGCATCTTCATTTAGTTGCCCATTCATATAAGTAGCAGTTGATTCTGTTTGCAAATCATATGGTCCTCTCTCATTATCCACAACTCCGAATGCATCACGCAACAAGTCATGTATATTGTCATCGCAAGCTTCATGTATAGATGTATAGTTCACATGTCTTTCATTAAGCTCTTCTCCTCCATTTGAATTTTTCAATATAGATTCACCATGGAAAAACCAACATTTATATCCAATGCTAAACCCATTACACACCATGTGCTCATACACACTCTCCCTATTCATCCTCAGCATATTTACAAAACGTTTACATGGACACAAAATCCTAACCTTTAGGGAAACTCTTTCAAAAGTAAAATAAAGAAACTCCTTAACTCCATTAAGGTACTCTTGACTAACTCAAGATTTTTCAATCCAACTTTTATCCATGATAAAATCAATCTCAACACATCATAATAAATAGTTCAATACAATAAAAATCAGAAGAATATTAAAGTGATCACCAAATTAGATTATCAGCTCATCTCAATACTATCTTAAATATTTATTAGTGTAACACTTTCTAATGGAATATATAGGCACACATTCCTCTCTTTTGTCATCATCAGTCGTTTCTCATAAAAGTGTAAACACAAAAAACCCTTGAGCAATTTCGTTGCAAAATAGAGCATCAAATGCATTAGAAGTTCTGAAAACTATACTCAGGCAAGCAGCTAGTAATCCAATTTAAAAGTAAATATGAAACACAATTAATCGTAAGTCACCAAAAAATATGAAAGAAAATTCTAATCAAGAAAGCATGCAAGTGATAAAATAAAGAACATACGTGAGAAATTTTTGCACCGATGTCGACGAATGGCAAGGATGAACAGAGATCTACGATGGGGAAGGACCGAGCGACCATATCTAAGAATCACCTAAGAAAATGGGAGAAAAGGTGAAAGGAGAGAAAATGATTCGCGAATTGGGGACTTGGGATTTAATGACCTTTAGCCGGGGTAATAAATCGCCGCCAAAGATGAGAAAAAGCCACAGACATATAATTTATCAATTATTCATTATTTCGAAGGCTTTTGGTGGCAGTTTTTAAAACTATCACCATACATTAATCTTTAGCGGCGGGTTTTAAAAACCACCACCATATCTCATCACCACTTTTTTATTGCCAATGGTTGCTATAACCGCTATAAAAAAAACCAACGCCAAATGCGGTGTTTATTGTACTATCACCATTGAGTCCATGTCCCACAATATGTTATGGTCATTTACTGGGACTCTGTCTCCACAATAAGGGGAACCATCTGTGTGCATAGGTTCCATGGAGACTAGAGATAAGGAGGCCATAATGGAGGTGCGGGCTAGTAAGCAGGCACTCTAGGAGTCATCTCAAGATGCCGAGAGTGTCACAGATGATCACAAGCGTGGTTGAGTCTGTCGGAGATACTTGAGTGGCCAACAATGGCCATTACTCATCCTTCATTCTAGGTACCTTCATCCTCACCCTTCCTGTGGTCTAAGAGACATTCTATGATGTGGTTGTTGATAGACATGTGGCCCCCTACTTGCAAAGAGTAGCCTAGGTGCATCCTGATGGTGGCTTTGATAGGATGCAAGGGATGTACTGGACTCACCACTCGTGCTTGACGATACTAGGTGAGATCCTCTATTTGATGGATTGCTTGGTATTTAAGAATGTGGACCAGAGGATTCTTGCCTACATTTTGAGTAGCTAGTGATCTGGACCATTACGGGTTGAGGTTGGACTGGATATGTCCCTACATCCTCACATGTAGGAAAACTACAACGGTGGGAACTAAGGACTGTGGTGATTGTTACCTTGGAGAGGGAGATAGAGAACCAGGTGCGTATCAGTGAGACTACGATGGTGGTAGCGAGGATCACTAATGAGGAAATCAATAAACATTGTGCCATCTTAGAAAGGCATCTGAGCATGTCCGCATCTTCGGGCAGAGTGATCCCTGATCTTCTCGGAGGGTCTTAGTTGCTTGTATTCTTTCTTTTGTATTTTTTTTGGACTTAGCGGATTTTTTTGTGACCCTGCAAAATTACAATACAAATGAGATGTCCAGTGATTTATGCTTTATCTACTGAATGTATGTTTTATGTTTATTCTTACTTTGCACTTTCAATATGCTTTGTATGTGCGTTTCAAACACTTTCATGATTTAAGCGCCGCCCTTACACGCAGATTTAACACAAACATTATATGAAGCAATGAATCTTTAAGTTAGAATTAATCAAGCAACGGCGGCCATACTCTGTTATAGTAAACAAAATGAAAGAATAAAGCAATTTATGCATTCTAGATGTGCCACGATGGCTTCATCCATTTTTCATACATTCATGTTGGTCCAACGACGAAATGCCTTCCAAGTACATATTTTTGAAGTTCAGCGAATCCTTTCGTTCTCTTTTTTTTTTAAATACCATTCGAGTCACAATGGTTAAGTTCCATTTTGAAAGAATTTACGATAGTTGCTAAATTTCACTCAGGTACCAGGTAGGTTTAGTAATTTTATCGTTACTTCACCTTACTAGTCATAATTTGATAAGGCAAACAATATGTTTATATTAGTGACAGTTACTTGGAATGATTCACAAAGGACCACCCCTATATATTTCTTTGTTTACCTATCTATCCTCAGTGAAATGTCTTACGAAAACGTCTTAAATATGTTCCAGGACAACGAACAAGTTATAAGTTTATGGTCACCTTTATCATTGAAAAAATTGAAACAAAACTACTACAGTAAGCATAATATTTCTTAATGTACTAGAAATTAACTATTGTCGGTATGACATGATGCATTTGAGGGTCAGCCAGTCGACAATAATTGTTATCAACTATATAGGTGATTTCATATGGCCCTTCTCACTTGAGTTGAAAACTCTTGCTGTGTGTCCCACTCATCACATGCTCAGCCGCCTTCAGCACTAGGCGTCGAAGATTTTAGGCTTCACAATGGCTTTGTATGTCTGGCCCATACACTTATGGTATGCTTGAATGTTTTCCTTTTCCTTGTCTCTTATTTCTTCAAGTGCTTCAGAATCTCAAAGGCATGTAGCATGATCCACCCTGACGGATGACAAAAGCTTGACGGAGGGTATCATCACTTCCGCTGGTGTGAGTGCTTCACACCCATACAGTAGTGAGAAAGGTGTTGCCTGAGTGAGTGTCCACTTCAACGTTTTGTATGCCCTACGTGCTAAGGGTAGGAGCTCATGTGAATTTTTTTAGCTTCATTGATCATCTAACTTAGAATCCTTATCAGCATCTTGTTGGTTGCTTCTATCTGCCCATTTCCTTTGGGGCAGCAGGGTGAGGATCTATCATGGTGGATGTTGTAGTTCTTGAACAACTAAGATACTACTTTTCTTGTGAATTTCATGCCATTATATGAGATTATCCTTCTTGGTAGTCCAAATCTACAAATGATGTTTTCCTCGAAGAAGTTGTAGACTTGTTCTCCAGTGCCCTTCTTGAATTGAAACTCCTCCATTCACTTGGTGAAACGATCCATGGCAGCCAGAAATCCATATGTTTCCTTTAAAAGCTATTGAGATAGGACCTATAAAGTCCATGGCCCATGTGTGAAATAGTCAAGGGACCTTCACCAGGTGCATGGCACTAAAGGCGAGTGCATGATGTTCTCGAACACTTGGCAGGCATAGCATTTTCTAGAAAACTCCATTTAGTCCGCCTCCATGGTTGGCCAGTAATATTTCATTCTCAATTGTTCCTCATATAAATGCCTTTCTGCTTGGTGCTCTCTGGGCGTTCCCATGTACCTATTCTATAATCATACGTTTTTCCGCAAGGCTAAGGCATTTCATTGGGTGGTCATCTAATCGTCTTTGTAAGAATTCTCCCATCAACAAAAAAAAGTATGAGCTTAATTTCTTGATGTTTATGGCATCCGTGCAGGGTCTATAGGGGGGATCTCATCCTTCAAGTATATGATGTAGGGTTTCCTTCATTCGTTGACAACGTTTGTGACATTTACCTCCTTGGGGTCTAGTAAGAGCTGACTGGATAAATCGTTTAGAGTGCGAGGGCTTTTTCATTCATGTTCGGCCAATCGTACCCCATCCTTTACAAATGTATGTGTAAAAGTGGCATATCCATGGAGTAGAAGTCCTCAAGAAGGTATTTGATCCAATATTGGCCTTCTTCGATACTCACACATCTTGAAAGGACTTTGTCTATCCCCCTGTAGAAGAACACCACATTTAATTAAATAAAATTATTTAAGTCTCGTAGGTAGTGGTGAGAAATGAGTCTTAATTGAATAAAATTATTTATTCTTCATGAATGGTATCACGATGTAGTAGAACTTCCCAAAAGGAGTAATAAAGGAAATTTTCTCAACGTACATCGTGAACCCATCCATGAAGGAGAACATCTTATGGATATACTTTTAGGGCACAATCCCAAAAGGTGCCATTCTGATTTTATTGTACCCATTAAACCCATCCATGAAAGAGAACATCTCATGTACTACTATGACGTCTACCAAGGTGTCCATATTAGGTAGCGGGAAATCATTCTTTGGGGAGGCCTTGTTCAGGTCCTTTAATATAATTGCAACACCATCTTTGGTCATTCTTATTTTTCACAAGAACAATATTGGCTAGCCACGTATGTTGTTTTATTATATTTATTAACTTGGCCTCCATGTGCTTTGTGATTTCTGACTATATTTACAGTTTTACTTTGGGGAGAAAGTTCTACTGTGGCTGCTTAATAGGGTTACATACCATTGAGACCCCCAGCTTGTGAGTTACTAAGGTGGGATCCAACCCTACCACTTTTGTATATGACCAAGCGAACACATCTTGAAACTCATGAAGTAGGGTCAGTAGCCATTCTCTCTGACCCTCAGATAAACTTTTTAGGAGGATGGGTCTCCGCCCTTCCTCCCTATCAAGGAACACTTCCTATAATTCTTCCTATGACTGTGGTGGCATTGGCTTCAAAGGTTCTTCTAGCAACTTACAATTCGTGTGGCCCCTCCTCTGCCAATATGTCCCTTTCAATTCCACCATAACCGGGATCAGGGCTTCCTCCTGACCCCCTACACCATCATAATTAATGTGCTCACTTCCCATTCAGTAGCATCACTTGTATGACTACTTCGCACCCTGTTTCACCAATGCATTTCCTCATAAGTCTTCCCCTTTTAGCAAGGCAATGGCTGTGATTTTCCTCTGGATAGCTATCCCCACGGTGACTATTTCGTTAAATAAGGTGACCTCAACCGAATGGGCCTCAGTTTCATTGAACAACGCCTTTATGGCTACTAAGTGATATCTTTTCCCGTCCATCTAGACTTGATGCACTGATGTAGCATAGAAGGGACACACCCATGATCGTGTATCTAAGGTCTTCCCAACAGAATGTGGTAGATGGTCTAAGATTTAATGACATGAAGGAAGTTTGTTGTACATATTGGCCCTACTTTTACCTCTACGTTCACGTACCCATAAGTTCTTACGGGCAATGACAAGAAGCATGTGATGACTATTTACTGCTTGATCAGCCTCGTCTTAGGTATACCCACCCCCTTGAAGTTAGCGAGTGACATGACATTGATTTCAGACATGTTGTCAACAAGACCCTTCTAACTTGCATCCCATTCACCAAGGCTTCTACGTACAGAGAGCAATTGTGTCCCACCCTCTTCACCATGCAGCGTGCACTGGTGAAGTTGATTGGCCCTTCTTCATTCTGTCTTATCCTCCCCAAAGACGGCTGGGAGAAGTAACATTATGCCCTAGCCTTACTCATTCTTGAGATATTTATCAACGTCTAAGTTACTTGACGCCGTGCTTCCTGATCTAGCTCTAGTGCATTAAAAAAGTTCTTATAAACTCTTGTCGTAAGTAAGGACCCCATGAACGAGGCTTCTACCCTATATGCCCACCCCATCCACTTTTTCCTCATCCTCCATGGCCCCTAGTGATGTATAAGGTCCTCCAATCACACTAATCATATTAAAACTTGCATGTAGTGGGAAAAACTGGTCTTCCACCACCTTCATCTCATCAATGATCATTTCCCCTTTCTTCAGTTTCTCATGGAAGATCCGTCTCAAGTTTCTGTAATCATTGGTTACATGTCTGGTATCCTGGTGGAAATGGTAGTACCTGGGCAATTCTCTTTATTCTCTGGTGGGAATCTTGTCCACCAAGGTCTCGTTATGACCTTATCTTTTATCCAAACGTACAAAAGCAGGTCTACCTTGTCCATAGAGTAAGGGAAAGATGGTGGAACATCCCTTTCACCCGTGCCTCATTTTGATCCCCACCCTTGAGGTTGTGCCATGGCGACTCGGGCATATATCTTACGAACTTCCACAGACGCCCTCTACATTCCCTTTGCTCCATGACTTTTGGCTTAGGCATAGATGTATTGGTGTGCACACAGACGTATTAGTGTGTGCACAACCACATTAAGGTGAGAGAACGTGGTGATGTTAAGGTTGTATAAATGTGCCTGTACTCATTGATCATTCCACAAATGCACATCTTCACAAAGGCTTCCTCATTCCACCCTTCTTGGCAGTCTAGGGCCTTATCCTTGAATCGTCTGATATAGGTCTTTAGGTCCTCATTCTTTCTTTAATGCTCACGCCCTAGCTCCAGAATACTCATCTTCTCATCAAACACAAAGAACTTGATCATGAAGGCAAAAATCATATGTGCTCATGTCAAGACTGACCCCGGCAACAGATTGGTATACCATGCATATGTCCACTCAGTCAATGACTTTGAGAACTCCCTCAACCTCATGGAATCATCGCATTTATGTGGGCTCAAGACATTAATAAATCGTACTACGTGTTATCTTACACATCCCACTTTCCCATTATATTTTCAAACTTTAGAGGCACATATTCATATGGGTAGGGCCTCATCGCCAACTTAGATGGGTAGAGGGATGAAAGTCCACGATCTTCTCGCTCAAGGAAGCTTAAGCTTCTCCATTTTGAGCTTTTTTTACAGTTGCTCCTTTCTTATGAAATAACTAAGGTCAGTGCCATCAACCGGGCTTTCAAGCGCTGGAGTATTCTGTGTGAAGGCCACTGGGGGAATGGGGTGAGCGGGGTGGTTTAAGTGACCCACATTCTGGTCACTATTTTCTATCCCTGATCTAGTCGAGCCTCTGTGTTGTACAGGGATGGTTGCAGCGGCGCCAATTTGGCCTACTATTTAAGGTGGTATGAGTCGGCAGCAGGTGGTGGAGAAGGAGGCTTTTGTAAAGCTATAAGGAAGGTGGTGAATGTGCTCAATAGAGCTTGGATCTTGACTTTAGAAGCTTGTAGATCCTGATGGCATGGGCTTGCTCTGTCGCTGTCATGGTGGTACCAACAGTGGCGGTGAGGTTGAATCTCTAATGGGAAGTAGTTTCTTCCACATCTTGGTTCTCTATTAGTGATTGGTTATCTCCTTATACAGGTGATGATGCTCTTGTAGGTCTTCCACATTCAACCATAATTAGTAAAATGCAAAGGAGTCAGATCACTCCCTAGTAGAGTCGCCAAAAATGTTTATGAGTTTTGGGTGATGTGTAATGACTGACCTAGTCTGTGAAAAGTAAGTCTAGGAATGTGGGAGTTGTGTGACTGAAAGGGTGAAGGATAAGAACATTGATCTACCTCAAGAAGATGACAAAATGCCCAATTCACTAGAGGAGTGTGAGAGTGATGATCTCCATAATGATTCCAAGGACCCCTTATATAGATAGGGCCAAGTAAGGACCATTGTTCTATCCTTTTCGGTGATAACACTTATAAAATGTCGACACACCTTAAATGTGGTTACTAATGGGCTAGAATTCGCTACCCGCCTTTGGACATCTTAAATGTTTATGAGTGGGGAACTACCTCAAAGGAGGCAACACATGCATTTAGCTCATTCTCTGTCAGAAGGCGACACATCCAAGGCCTTTAGGGTGTCCATACCTTTTAAGGAGATTTTACTCTTGTGGTACAATGTAACTTTGTCCTAATCTTACTAGACCATAAATTGTTTCCAGGTAAGGAATAGCCTTCGAAGGCGGGTATAACAACTTATAGTATAACAGTGGGCATTGTATATCCCACCTAACGATAAAAAATGAAGTGTATATGTCAATGCTAAAAACAATGTACTTTTTACCTAACAATAAATAATACAATACTTAAAGTAAATTACCATACCTGTATTGATTCCCACATAACCTCATTCATTCTCGTGGGAACCTTTCTCCAATCTGCAATTGTTATGGGTACGATTTCCCGCACAAGAGGTTCAATAAAAGATGATAAACTAACAGAACCTTCACCAATCGGTTGGCCCATGACGTTCATCTCTATGTTAATCCGATTATTACTCTCGACAGCAATACTCTTCAACTTAGTTGCACCTCTCCTTCATGTGGTCTCTACATGAGAATCAGGTGTAGGCTTACATGAATCGGTAGTGGGTGAAACTAAAATGTCTTCAGGTGCAGCTCCCCCGAGTGTTGGATGTAGGAGAATCATGCGGCTGGACATGGATGACTAGCTAAGAAGGTGGTGTCATTTAGGCTGAGGATGTGTCATGCAAGGTTATGGAGATTAATCTCTAGATATTATGTTTTGTACCGAGCGTTTCTTTCTTGGTGGATGGGGGAATCTGAAATTGATTGGGACTCAGATTCTAAGAGTGTATGTTGCAACCTTTCTTTTGATCCGCCATAATAATTAACCTTTTTAAGTCCAATAACATCCCTTACAAGCATAAATATTGATTACGCCGCCTTTCTACATTTAAGTGACGTCCTTACAAACACATTCACTCTTATCCTACATCAGCATCATTATGCCATGTAGGCACTATCTGGACTTTCCTTTGAATGCCACGTGTACATGTTTGACTAACATTAATGCGGAGGTTTCTCATTATTTACACCTCAACACCAACATTTATTCTTCCACTGCTACTTCCGTCTTTCAATCATTCCCTAACCTAATCTATATTTGAGTCTTGCGCTGCATATTCTATGAACTATAAGTAACATCTCGAGAACAATCACTACTACAAAATGGGCTTTAGATGACACCATGTTATTAAAATTAATGACATGTCTCTTAAACCTGTCATGTAAAAGAAGATTCTGGAGGTAAAAAAATTGATGTTTGGCTAACATGACAGGTTTTACATTTACTGTCATAAATATATTACCTAATATGACACCTATTTTTTTCATTGTCATTATATTTTCTTTAATTACATAATTGCCATTATATATACTCCCCTTAACCTTTTCATTTCTCTCAAACTTGTGACGCCATCTCCCTATCCATTCATCCTCACACCGACCATCTCCCCTCTCTCTCTCTCTCTCTCTCTCTCTCTCTCTCACGTCGGGGTCTATGGAAGAACAAGGCTCATTACTTGAAGCTTCGACTCAGGCACCGTTTCAGAGTGGCTGTGGATAGCCACCAACGCCGTCAGTCGATTTTTTATGAGGGTTACTTCTCGTCGACATTGAAACCTTTCGTCGGGATTCTTTTCCTACTTCCGCATATTTCTGTCCCAAGCGAGGTACCTTCGATTTTCTTCATTTTCTTCCATTTGCTTCCGATCAGGTATTTTTTGGAAGAGTTTTTTTTTTCTTTTTATAAGGCATAAGTTGCTCTTACTAGCTCCAAACTTTGAATGAGCAAGTTCTTCTTTATGTATTAAGAGAGAACGATATTTGTTGATTCTGAATTATTTTTGGGAAATGAACTTCATAGCTTGGTATGCGTAATTGACACTACATAGGCTAAATAGAAGTTATGTCTTAGTGGAGGAAGTCTTTGAAATATGAAGTAGTCTATGATTCTTACATCATATGAAGTGTGTTGGTGGGTCTGAGCAAGAAACATTTTTATGTAATTTGCATGTTGGATCGTTTTGGCCGCATTAAGCAAGGATTTCATTGGTGGAGGAGAATCAATCATTCTTCCGATGTTTCAGGCTGTAGCTGTTCCTGTTTTTGGGAATGCTTGCCATGTATTTATACATGGTTTGAACTATGTCCAGGTTTGTGCATTGGTGGTGTTTGAACCAGTGTTTTGTTCAGTTTCTTTTATGTTTTCTAAGTGTTCAAGGCAATACATTTTTGTTATTTGGTATTCTAGGTATATGGCTTGGAAAAACTACATGAAGCATTGTTGTTTAGGCCCAAGGACAAGCCTCTTATTACACTACGGATGTCTCTATTTTTTTCAGAACTAATCAAAATGTTTCAGTTGACTTAGAACTTAATGCACTTTCATTGTCGTAACTTGAATGAATCTAAAGTTTTCAATAATGGTAAAGGTAGGGTTGTAGCTTCTCTCCTTTCTCTTTCAGGTAAGCAATCATGTTGCTTCCGTGGACGACCCACTTGTTAGCATCGCATTTCCTCCACATGTTCTTCTTGATGCAAAAAGTTTGAGTTGGACATTATGTGCATCTGATCGGTGCTTCAAAAAGCTTGTCACCTCCACGCTCTTTAGAAGCCTAAAATTGTTGCCAGTTTCTCGTGGTGATGGTGTTTATTAGAAGGTATTGTTGTTACTGTCAGTTTTTATTTAGTTCCTCGAGTTTTGCAGTGTGTCAGAATATTTGGTAGAGTATCATTTAGTAAGTGAGAGGTATTCGTGAAATTATGCTTTAAAAAATATCCCGTAATTTTTTATTGTTCATGTTCTTTCTGTCACACAAGAGAGGAATTTTAGCCGTCACTTACTCCCTCTCTCATGTTCCTCCCCTATCTTATGTGGTCTTGCAAGTCATAAATTGAGTATATATTATTTATATGCTAGGAGTTTATTAGGTTGCTTTCTAGTTTCATTGTCCTCGAATCTATTGATTATTGTTTATGCTGACTTTGGAGTCAATTGTTCATTGTCACAATGTCCAATTACTATTGTCTAATTGAATGACATCAATGCAAGGAAGAGAATATTAAGTTCTAAAACTTCCACATCTTTGGATGAGTATTGCATTTCTATTCACTTTTATGGTTTCTCATTTTGGACAATAGTCTATTTCTATGTTCTTATCCTACTTCTTTGACTGCTTCAGGGCATGAACATGGCTATTGCGAAGTTGAATCGTGGGGGTTGGGTTCATATCTTCCCTGAGGGTAGTCGTTCTCGAGATGGTGGGAAAATAATGGGTTCTTCGAAAAGAGGGGTTGGGAGGTGAGGATCCAGACGTGCATTTATCCTATCTACTTTATCATTTTTATAATTATTCTCCAGGGTGAAGTTGGACATCTTTAGATATGCATCTCATTTCCCCCTTCAATTCAATGTATAATCATTGGTGGTTTTACAAGTGATGAATTTTCTAAGTTGGAGGAAATTTGTCTTTAATGCTTTTTTTTGGGGGGGGGGGGTGTTATATTCTACTGTAAATGTGTCCTAAGTTCACTTACAATGTTTAGACACATGGTATACACTAACTTGCAAAAACAATGTGGTACACTATCATTTTATTAGTGATTTTTTATTCCCTGATAGGTTGGTCTTGGATGCGGACACTCTCCCATGGTTGTTCCTTTTGTCCACACTAGAATGCAGGAGATCATGCCTATAGGTGCTAACTTCCCACGGATTGGCAAGACAGTGGGCTCTATACCAATGTTGTCCTTCTTCATACAAACTTATGGTCGTTCAAAATTGTTAATATGAAGGCCTTCGATATGTGAAATAGATTTGTGTTTAACTGCTTTAGTTGGTCCCAGTGGTTGATGTTTTATTTATCTTCCTCTCGTATACTTTCTTTTTGTACGTTGGTTTGGGCGCTTTTCATTCCAATGTTGGAGCTATATCTTTTAGGTACATGGTAATTACTTTGAAGCTCTTGAATTGTCAATCTTATAACTTGCAATATTAGTCCATTCATTAAAGAGATCTTATTACTTGCAATATTTTTGAGCTGGACAATTTATCTTTATTGTAGAAGCATCAGTGTGCTACTCTTATTAAAAAAAAAAGGAAGCACCAGTTTCTCATAACTTATACAATTTCTTTGCAAAAAGAAGCCTATTTCCCAAGTTTAAATGGCTTGGTGGCCTTAGCCATAGACGTGCTTGTAATATATCCTTTCTTAGGGGTGTGTTGATTTTTGTTTGTAAATCATTTTCTCATATCAGGTGCGCGGACTTTCCAAGGTTTAGTGATGACAATATTGAGGGGATAAAGGTTTGTCATGAAAAAGGCAGGTTTTTCTTTTCCATGACAGTTTTTTTTAAAAAGACCCTTAATAACGGGGATTGCCCGTCATTATAGGCGGCACTATAATGACGAGCAATACCTGTCATTAAAGTTTTTTTACGACACCTATAATGACAGACAATCCCCATCATTAAAGGTATTTTTGCAGCACATTTAATGATGAGGATTCTCCATCATCAAAAGTGTTTTGGCGGCATCTTTTGATGACAATTTTTGATAAAAATGAATTTAGATGACAATCGCATCCTTGTCATTAAAGGGTTTTGATGACGGATTTTCACTGTCATCTAATCCATATTTTGTAGTAGTGAATACAACATAAAAAAAATTATGGTATCCTCTCTATAAGCATTTCCTCCTTCAAGTACATGATAATTATCATAGTTTGTATCTCATGTTTTGATTCCGACTTATGAATTGTTTTGGTTCTTGTAAAGGGTTGAGTTGTTTCACCTAATTCATGGTTGTGCGACTCGATTATGGGTACTGCTTGACTCAATTTTGTTGCCTAGGACTGACTTTACATAGATTTAAAAAATAATTCCTCTTTAAGTTTTATCTTGTTATCATTCAACCCCTGACACGTTTTAACACATGTCTGACATGTAAAATTATGTTAGATTTCAAAAATATTTTGGCTTGTGACCATAAAATCAACTGAAGAGAAAGAAAATTAGCTGATAGTCGGGAGACAGACAAATATAAATATGAGGGATTTGAAGGCCGCGCGGAACAATGATTATAATGCTTATTCCCGACAGTCCATATTCTTTTTCTTCCTAAACTCGGTAAAAATGGCCAATCAAACAGACATTAATTAACTTCTTAGAAACTGAGCACATATTACATACTAATTCCCAAATTTGGGTAAAAGGTGTTATACATATCGAAGTTAATCGTATACAGTTGACGAGATTGTAGTAAGATCCCTATGTGTTTTCCATGGATTCATCCCTAGTCTCAAGGCCTTGGAACGAGACCAGGATGAAGTTTTTGCTCTGAGATGAATGATCCCATCTTGTTGACTGTTAACATCACCTTGGGACGGGAAAGGACCAGGACGGGCCTAAAAGATTTTTGGACGGGACTTGATGATGCTTGTCTATAGTTGTTTTATAGGCTTTCGATGAAAGTGACTCTATTCGTATAAATAGACGTTTGAGGTAACTAGGCAATATTGTAATACCTAATTAGATTTCTATTAAGATTTTCAAAAGAAAATTATAATGTAAAGTCTCTTTTAAATTTTACATGCAATGATGCAGTTGTATTTTTAAGAATAACAATAGTATTTTATTAGCTAGTGAGCTATATTTTTAAGAATAACAATAGTATTTTTAAAGTTTGATATTTCATCCACTATATTGTATTAGTTAGTGGGTAATATTTACAACTACGATTTTTAATGGTAATTTTTACCTATTATTTTTATAACAGGGACATTCGTGCCAAAAACCCATTTCTAAAACATTAGATTTTTATCAATTTTATTTATATAGAAATATTTTACTAATTTGATATACCTTAAATGCTATTTGTTTCAAATTATGATAGATACGTGAATTAAGGAATAAATATTTTTTATTTTTAATTACATCAAAACCGGATTAAAATTTTCAAAACAATCAAAATGTTGAATTGATGAATTTTTGAAACACTTAAAAAGAAACAAAAGCATGTACTCAAAAGGCAGAGATTTGAAAATACGGAAAAATTGAACAAATCTTTTTTAGAAAAAACGTAAAAACAATTATATAAATATTGCAACATAGAAAAAGAACACAAAAACCAAAAATTGGCGAGCTCTTCGACAGACAAGAACTTCGATTTTGACGCCTCCTTCGTTGTGTAGATGGCCACTTCTCCAGCACGGCAACACATTCAGCGCAACCCCATCGTATGCAAACGCAAATGATAAGTGATCAAATAAATGTGTCACATATGATGCCTCCAATGATATAATGATCATGACACATTCGCATGCGACCCTCATAAAACTTTCAGGAAGATAGAGTACAAAGGCGATACATGACTGACCTCCTACCTCAACACCAAAATAACTATATATTTTGTCTATTTACCTTTATTAGTTTAGTTTCAAAATTATAATATTTGTATTTCAAAACTCAAGATCTACAATCAAAATTCTCTGAAAATTAGTTCTATTTTGAAGTTGGTCACCTTTATGTAAATTAATTAATTTCTCTGTAAATCAGTTAATCTCTATAAATTATTTTGTAAATGGTTATATGATTCTATGTAAATTAGTTTTATTGTATGTACTTAGATTATATTTTATGTAAATCACAATTTAGCATTATACATGAAAATATAAAGATAATTCCCTGTAAATCATCATTGACTTGCATGTACCACCTTGCATAGTTATTCACGGTTATTGATTATTTACATGCAATCATACTATATGTAGATAGATATAAATATGTTTTCTACACATCTATGTGAGATTCACAATTATTATTCTCGATGTCAATATGTGCATTGACTTTTTTCAATCCGAATATCTATTAGCACTCATCTTACTAGTATATAATTTACATCGTAGAGCTCTTACTCTCGACAATAGAAGCATGTTTTAAAGAAAAACTTAAGAGATGGAAAAAGCTACCTTAAACAAGGTCATTGATTAAAAGGAAAAGAAATCAAAGACATTTAAAGTGAGAAATTATTTAAAGAGAAGCTAACTATTCATGGATGTTTTTCTTCCAAGAATATAAGAATAATTGTCAAAATAATTTAAAAATTAATAAAATCGTAGAGATGGGAGAAGTTAACATTTAAAAAAATGAATCTAATTCATTACTCTCTCTCCGTATTTATAAAAAATGGTGACCTAAATAACATAATTATTTCAATATAAGGGTAAATAAGTCTAATAACAAAATGGTTTAAATTGAAAAAAGGTAAAACTAATAAAAAAATATTAATAATAAAAAATTTAATGCATGCATTGTAATTGTTGTTTACTGTAAATAACATATGAAAAATAGTAGCTGTAAATATGATCAACTAACTAATACAATAACTGACTGGAATATCAAATTTCAAAGATACTATTGTTATTTTTAAAAGTATCCAACCCCACGTAAAATTTAAAAGACTCATTCTTACATATAAAAAATACAATTGTCATTCTTTCATCTGAAATCTTAAAAGAAGTTATACACTACGATTTCCATTGTTTTATTTCTTAGATATGGTTTCTCCGTTTCTTTGATTTTTTATACTGTTTTGGTCAAGTTCCCAAGTCTAATTCCTATATTTTTATTTATCCAGCATAATAAAAATATTTGTTAAGTGTCATATTATAGTAAACACCTTATTTACATGGTGTATTTAATTAGCTCTTATCAATATGGTTTGGAATATCTAATATCCACTTTCATTTCTTGTTGTTTGGCATGATGTTGTACTACTGTATTGAGTTCACCATCGTGTTTCCTCATACTTCTTAATCCATTAAGTAAAAATGTCATTAGAATTTTTTATTGTGTACTCCATAAATCGTGTAAGTCGCGTTATTTGTGTTGCTTTGATTTTAAATTCGTGAATTTTATACGCTAATTTTGCAGACCGTGGATCCCCTTTTTTTCTTCCCAATTCTTCACAAAAATGTGTTTCTCCCGAGCGTAGCTGAGCTATCTCGATAAAATAGATTTGCTGCATAGCTCAATCTTAAATAGAAGTGAAAGTACTATGAAATAGACTTTTTCTGATGTGGATGAGATGAGTTCATATATGTGGATACGGAAGAGACATTTTTGAAGAGATTGATGTAGAAGCGTGAATTTATTGATGTAGATATGACATTGGTGAAAACTACATTAAAATTAGAAATATTAAAAATAACACAAGTAGATATGTATTAGAATTTTCCTAATTAAGTTCTCTAAATTTAAAAACATTGCAATCGATCTTTATGTTAATTAACATCCAAAATTGTTATGTTGTTGATAATCTAAACAATTGGATCATACTTGAGTATTAATTATAAATACATGGGCTACCCACAACAAAAACGATTTCAAGATTTATTATTTATGAAAAAAAATATGACTACTAAACAAAAATCAGCTAACAGACTGAACCCACCAATAATTAAAATTGCTCGGGGTTGAATAATTCATCAAATGTTGATTAAATGTGGAGGATACAGGTTGTTTTAAAATTGAGAATTGTTAGTTTTTTTTTTGTCATTTCTCTTTTATATTGTAACAGCTATTGTTCTCCACCTCTTTAGTATTATGGGCCGTACTACTATTAGAATCTATATCTACACTTTCTATACCTTTGAATGATAGATGGGGATACGGGTGAAAGAAGCATCATTGAGGTCATTATGAGTCACTGAAGAATCGCCGAATTGCTCGGTGACTAAAGAATAGACCTTTTTACCATTTTCTCTTCTCTTCGGCACTTATTAACATGTCTCAACCCGGTTATCGACTTGACTTCGCTCACTCGACAATCATAAAATTTGCATTTAGAGTAGTGACTACAAAATTTTATACTATTCAAAAACGTAAATTAAAAAAATTAGACTCCTAGAGAACAAATTGTCAATTAAAGTAAACTTGAAAAATTAAATGCATGCTACCATTTTTTTCCTGTTTTAACACTAATAATTGGTTTGAAAGCTTTTGATTCAAAAGAACAGGAAAAGACAGAATCCTCTCTAAAATTTTCCGAGACTAAGCTCTATTAATGGAGAGATTTTAGTAGGGTGTGCAAAAACCAACCAAATTAATCAAATTGAAATCGATTGAACTGAAAATTATCAGTTTAGTCAATTTTGTAGCTAACTCTGGTCCAAAATTTTCCAACAGTTTGGACCAGATCGACCGTTTGATCCTCACACACACACACGCACACACACACACACACATATATATATATATATATATATATATATATATCATATTATTTTCTCACATTTTCTCCTTTCATATTTCTTAAATTTCTCTCTTTTTGCAATTCTTTCACATCTCTTTTATGTTTAGTTTGCCATGTTGATGGTTTAAATTGTGAGTTTTTATTATAATGTATGAAAAATTTAATTTTTTTGAAACATGTATGATTAAATTCATTGATAGACTTCTTGAAAAATATTTTTTAAGATAGAGGTGTTTCGACATATATCTTTTTAGTATGTTTAATATTGAAATGTAGGTGTATTAAGTATATTTAAAACGAACTACTTCGAAGACGTTCAAGTGTTTTTTCTTTTGTCACATGGAATAAATTAAAAAAAATAGAGAATGAATTTTAGTCAGAGATATCTCTAAATTTAAATATACAACATGCAAATATATTTTCTTCCCTCCATGAGTATTCTATATATTTCTCTTCACTTTTGTTAAAAAAATATACTATGTCAGTTGTCACAATCAATGCGTTTTTAATTTATTATTTTTGTTAAAACTTTACGGTTTATAAGAGTGTAAATTTTGATTTGAGTAAAAAGTTGCGTGAAGAAAAAAGTTTGAAGTACCGGTTTTGGTTTTCCACTTTAACTGTTTTTATAAAAAAATTGTTTTGCTTTCATAAAACAAAATTGTTATGTACTATTTTCATGAAAATTGTTTTGTACGATTTTCATAAAAAAATTGTTTTGTACTATTTCACACAGAAATCATTTTGTACCATTTTCATATAAAACATCACACAAAGTGAAAACGGGACAACTCAAAAAGAAATTATAAAATAAAAAAGAGAAAACAATAGATAATGGTATTACTAATTTATTATCTTCATACAACCCAACTATTATTGGCAGTTGATTTTTGACTGTTAATAAATTAGGGTCATTGATGGGCCAACGGGTTAGTGAATGTAAAAGCAAACATTTTTCTTTTCGTTAGTTTGAACAAATGATCAGTTTAACCTTTATAAGATGAATAATCAATTTTTATGTCAAAGTTTTTTCTTTTACAATTTAAATTTAAGTTAATCCAATTAAATATTACCTATCTTTCTTACTATATTATAAAAAAATTAAAAATAATTTTTTTTCTCATTCTTACCCTTCAAACCTCCTTAAAAAATAGTACAATATACGATGTTCACATTTTTTTCATTTAATATATATATATTTTAAATATTATATATTCGATAATAATTTATTTACAAATAGCTTGTAAAGTTAAGTAGTTTATAATATTATACAATTATAAACGTAAATATCCGTGCAGATGAATTTTAAAAATTTTGAGATAATTTTTAAGTCAATAATAATTAATACGTTAGAAACTTATCAAATTAATTAAAATTAAATATTAATATTTATGTTACCGGCACATGAAAATTAATATAAATGAATTGAGAACTTTATTTTCAAATAAAATAACATGATAGAATGTAACCGGTTTATGATATAATTTTCTATGTTATTCAAATTGCAATTTTATATGGTAAAATTTTGGCAATATTATAAACAGGCTAATATATTTATTATGAGTAATTTAACACTAGCTAAGTATTTGAGCAAGTATAAGTGACTAAGTGATGTGACAATAATTCATAGGTTAATTTATCAAATCATTTTAATGAGTCATTAAAAAATCATCAACATATAAATGATTATCAAATCATTTGGACATTTAAAACTTAGTAACCCAAGAACTCTTCATTTATTATTACTTCTACTTTACTTTTAGTCTTTATACTTATAATCATTTTCAAATATAGTATTTTTATTTTAATATTAATATTAATCTAAAATATTTGTGCGTGTATTCTTAAATTACTTAACATGTGAATTTTCAACTAGTCCAAAAAAGATGATAAGTAAACGTATGTAGGTTACAATTACTTCCAAAACATTAATAAGATACTTACATGCAGTCGATAGTATATTTACCTCTTACAGTATAGTAAGATTAGATCTGCCTACAAAAACAAGTTATTTGGGGATGATGAACCCTAATATAAAATAAAGAGAATAAAGAAGAAAATGAAAAGATAACAAATAAAAATATTTAGAAATTGACACCAATTTTATAAAATAAGTTATTAACTGTACTTTATTATATTACTAGGTGAAGGAAAGTGCATCATGTCATTTTGTTATTTGAAAATTAATCGTGATGTCAAATTTTCATGAAAAAATTGGACAACAATTCCATTATGTGTCAAAAGGAAAATAAATAAGACAACAATAAAATAAAATAAATTAGACATAAGCAGAGAGTGGATTGAACACACTTTATGAACAACTTACATAATATATATTTCATAGTATTTACTTATACTGTACAATAATAAAATCTACAAATAAGGTGAAACTTCACAAAGTGGACCACTAGAGTAGTTTCTATGAAAAAAAAAATGACAATTGACAAGCAAATCATGGAATAAAAACAGCAGTAAGAGAATATAATAGCTAGCTAGAATACGAGGGAATGAATTGGGAAAATGTCAGGAGGAAAAGTCTAACAACTAAGCAATGTCACATCTCAACTGAGTTTCAACTCAAAGAGCTACCGTGCTTGTTCATTAACATATAATCACAATCAAATTTTGTAAAGAGTGAATAATTGGGTCTAGCACTTGATAAAAGAATTGGAATAATAAACATGTATTTGTTAGACGTAAAAGTGAATGGTTCTCAAGATCTTAGCCTGATCCCAAGAAAATCTTTTCTTTATCATCCTCCTATTTCTTTCTAAGGACATGGTTTTGGACACCAATACACCCAACGTAGTTTTCTCCTATATAGTTCCAATATCCCAACAATTATATGTGAACACAGAAACACAACTAAAGCAGTAACTCTCCCATCAATTACTATCCATCGCATGGAAAATAGATTACAAAGAATATGAGTACATATTTAAGTGTGATTGTAACAAAGGATGGGACAACCCATCTAGTGAGTCCTATCTAGAAGCCCAACTATGTTCAGCAACTTAACATTGCATTATCTCTCCCTAAAGTAACACGAAAAAAGTTAACATCACTATGCAACGTATAAAAAACGTATCAATTATAAAATATCATCCTACTTCTTAGACCATTCTACTGAAGCCTAACCTGATTCCAGTAGTTTTTGATAAATTTTCTAAACCATCTAATTTAAGTAATTGGCAGCGATTTTATCACCCAGAAGCATTTGAAATGTAATTGAAGCATATAGATGTGTAGAAACTATCATATACATGATGGCTCTATAACCTAGAAATGTTTATGAAATGTTTGTCCTAAACATGAACACAAGGGAGAATTGTCTATATGCACTAAATTGACAATTGTAAAATATCTTCCCCCTCCCCTCATGCCTATATGAAGTAACTTGGAACCAAAATGGAAGACCACTTCATATAAAAAATGCAACGACAAAATATGAATCACTCTTATACTTAAAAGCAAAGGAGGATAAGTCCTAAAAGCCATTCAAGCATAGAAGTCACAAATCAAAACAAAGCTAAACGATCTAATAGAGAACCAGGTCATATCATTGATAATCATCGCAAGAAGTTATGGAATTCAGTATTAAGGTTAGTAGGATACACAACAAGGTGTGCCTTATAAATATGGCTTTTGACGAGAACATAAAGAATGGAAGGTTACTTGTTTGCTTCTTGTGCAATTTGGTGGTACCCTTTTGAAGTCTACAAAAAAGATAAGAAAATGCTTACATGTATTATTGAAGTAGATGATACAAAAAAGGAACGAAACATGCATCCTCCTTTCCAAAAACATACTTAAGACGCAATTGTTCTTGAAAGCAAAAATAATTCATGTAATAATAGCAGTCACCCATTAAAGCAATTATACAAATCATAAAGTTTCATCAATAGTGAAACCAAGTTACAAAAAGAAACTATTAAGTAATGAATCACCATGATGGTTAAGTCTCATTACAAAATCGCCCAACGAGATTGAAAAACAATAAGAGTAGAAGTTACAATTTATGAAGCCTAACATAACATTGTAGTGATTTATAGTAGTAATGCATGTAGCAACTTAAACTAATTGACAGCAGTAATGATGTCAATATCAGAATTATCCAAAACAACTAAGAACTAACATAACACTTCTTTCAAAATACAAAGAGAAACAAACCTAGAAGTACAGACAACCAAACACAATGTACATTGTCAAAGCGCACACACACACACACACACACACACACACACACACACANTACCATCAACGGTATATGCAGCAGCAATGTCAAAGCACGTAAGCGAAGATCTGAATGCACATGAATCCCATCTGTTGTGTAGCTAAGCAACTTGAACCCAGCACCTGAAAAGACCGACAATACAATTGAGACTGAAATCTTAAGTTATTACCAAAAATTAACTTTTTTTAACCATAATCGACATATATGAGAAAAGAGAAAATAAATACATTCACAAGTCAGAGGCCAAAAACTGCAAAGCCAAATCACTTAAGCCAAAATATTACTAACATACACGATCCAAGGACTAAACCAAAAGTAATCAATATCAAAACCAATTGAACATGTATAAAGAGCAAAAAAAGGAACTGCTTCAAAAATCATATGAATATCAAAATAACACTCATTAGTTAGAAAGTTCTAACTCACACTACAAACCAAAAGTCACTGGAAGGAAAATGTAGCAGAAGGAAAATTGGGAGTTGGATAACACGTGAATATCAAATTTATAAACTCACAAATGAAAAACAAACAAACCCCACTGATTAAGACATACAAAAAGATCACTAATTATTGAAAAGATATACTTGCAATATAATGTAAGCCTATCCTAAACCCAAACAAGAGGGTACGGGCTATCAACGATTTGAGACAAGAAGAACAAAATCCACCGTTACACTGATTAACAAAAAGGGCACATCCACCAAAATAAAAGTCAGCAAAATATCAACCAAAAACAAAACACGATACAAATCTATCCAGAAAAATAGAAAATAAGATCGAAAAAAGCACATACCTATAAAAAAATAAAAAAACACCCTCCAAATCATTAAATATACTAATAAAACCTAATTCTTAAAACTATATAAATCAACCCACAATAACAACAAAACAATCGAACAAAATCAAATTATAAATTACATCTATAACAATTGGAAAAATCTTAGATTTAAACACTAATTATCAAAGGAAATGAAAACCCTAAATTAAACACCAACAAACAACAAAAAGCCCTCAAATCATTAAATATGCTAATAAAACATAACTCTTAAAACTATAGAAATCAACCCACAATAACAACAAAACAATCGAACAAAACCAAATTATTAATTACACCTATAACAATCGGATAAATCCTAGATTTAAACACTAATTATCAAAGGAAATGGAAACCTTAAATTAAACATCGACTAACAACAAAAATGAAAAGGAAAAAATTCCCACAGTTGTACTAATCACAAACAAAAGTTTAAAATCTACCAAAACCCATCTCCAATTATGAACAGAAGGTTATTGTTCTACAAGGACAAAAAATACCAAGCCAAAACCATCTCAAGACAAATGAGAACTAAACTGAAAACCATACACACACAGCCAAAAATCAAACATTAACACACACAACAAAAACAGAAACCATGCATGTCCAACAATTAAGAAAAATTTAACTCATCTTCACAAACAAAGAGTAAAGAAACACAAAAGGCTACGAAGTAGAAGTTAAATATATATAATACCTAAGTCAAATTTATACAAATAAACAAACAAAACTTACCGACTGAGAATGGAACATGGAACTTGAAAACTGAAGACCACTGATTTACTAAAAACAATTACATCCTAACAAAATACCCTAAGTTTCAAAAAAAAACAAAATACCCTAAACAAATCATATAAACAAAACACACCGATTAAGAAGATAGATATATACAGAGTAGGCTCCGAATAAAACAAAGTAGATAACCAAAAAAATAAAACATGCTCAGCCAAAATCTACTGTTCACCAAATAACAGTAAGCAGACATATGTAATCCAATCAATATTTCTAGACCTCACCGAAAAAAATAAATCAAACATTTGTATAAAATAATCTTGAAATACTAAAAATCTAATAATGTTAAACTTCTGCCTGGTGAATTATCTAAAACTATTTTTGAAGATCAATGACCATTTAATTAAAACCATTTTATTTTTCTCAGAAACATAAGACATTGTTTTACATAACAGAGAAACAATATGCATATAAAAAAAAGATAAGTCTATGCCTTCAAAGCCGAAGCTTTAAATCATATAACATATATGTAATCACAAACCCTCCAATAGAGCCGAGAGTAACGAGTTTTTATACATGAACTATTACCATTTCAAACAATTTCAAATGAAAATCCAATTAATTGCTACAGAAAAATACAGAAGTTCAATACGTAATCAGGAAACACATATATATAGATCGATTGAGAAAATGAGACATCATAATCATCATTACCTCCGACACTCAAGTGCAACATCCAACGTTAAGCCATGCAACTGATCATTTGAATGCACGTGACTCGCCAACGTGATTTTTTCACAAGATAGTAATTTTTTCACAAAATTAACATTACAATAATTCAATTTAAAAAAAAATGTTTGTCCTCAAACTATTTATCAAATATGAATTAAAATAAACTCAACTAAAACATAGTTTTAATTAATCACATCCTTACCTCCTAAATCAGAATCATAAATAATTTAGAGCCTAGAAGTGTAAAATAATATATCTAAAACCAAGTGAAATCGATGACTATCACTATGAATCTCACCAATAATAAAGTAAATATACAAAATCTCACCTTCAAAGTACCTTTATTATCCATTTCCCCCACAAAAGACTCACTCCAAAAAGAGATAAAAAAAACAAAGACAAAGACAATGGATTATCATCTATTCACCCAACAAACTAACGGAGATAAAAATCGACTCTAGAAAAAAAATCACAGAGCAAAATAGATGAAAACATAAACAAACGCTTGAGCTGAACTTACCAAATGCACCGTGTGGAAGCTTGCACAGCCTCCCCATGGTTGAAGCTTCGAGATCCTATCTTCCCTCTTTCTCTTTGACACATGACACAGACGGTCGAGATCAATAACCCAACAGTGATGGACGGCTGAAAAATGATCTCATCCACCAAACGGATGGTTGAGATTTAGTCAACAATTCTCAAATTTCACAAAGTAAATCAGATATCCTCTTAACTCCATCTTAATATGACTATCACAAAATCTAATTGACTACACTTCCGTCATGAGAAATCCACTCCAAACAACCAGCCAAAATGAATGTCAAATTCATCATAATTATACTAACCAAAACAACTAAAAACAGCACACAAGAGGGACAAATAAAATAAACTAATATTCAGAATTCAAAATATTACAAAAAAGAAAAACAATAGTCCAAATTACACGCAAGCTACAATTTCATGATGATAACCTTGTTGTACATACCAAATAACAGATAAACAAAAATTATAATGTAAAACCACCACCATAAAGCCAAACATCTACCACCTTAAAAAACAAATAGGTGAACATAAACTTAACTATGAGAGAACACATATATTGAAATACATAAATTAGCATATCATCAAAGCAAGAAGCAATTGATCCCGAGTGAATAAGATATAATGGCTAAGCTGAGGTCTAATTATTCAACCTTGGATGGCAAAGAGCTTGAATGAATCACAAACAAGTTGTGTAAGAGAATTATTCAAGCATTACTTACGTTAGTTTGAAATCCAGTTTAACATTGCTACAATAACCATCATTGCTTCTTATTTTGTAAATCTAACTTACACATCACTCTTCTATCAAGTTATAGTACATTTGTAAAGTCAGCAACTTATCACACGTCATTAGCCATTGTTATTGAAATTTTTACCCTTTGCTATAGAGGAGCATACCATCATACCATCAGAAAACCAACACACCAACTTGAATAAGTAAGCGAAACAATAAGGATCAAAGGGAAAAACACTCAATTATGTATAGAAAGTAACAAAGTTTAATAGAACTCTCATATTAAATATAATGAACTCTCAATCTTTGGAACATATATGTTCGGAAAAGGTAAAATAGATTATCTTTGCTCCTACGAAATGATAGCATAGTAGCAGGAGAAACCCATAGTTGTCATCATTTTTGCTTGAAGGGTCATGAATTTTATGTGTTGATGTATATAAAAGTGAATAAGATATTAAAAGAATCAGTAGTCTGAAATATCTCAAATATCTAATGACATTAAAATTGTAGAAGTGTGTTTAGTGAAAATTTAAAAAGTAAACAAACTATATAAACAACATTACCAGCTATTTTTTTACCAGCTGTATACCCCAAAGAGTACTTTCACTCTAGATCTAAACATCAATGTATCTATTGATAAGAGTGGCAGCATATTGTGCTTAAAAAAGTCGATGACATAAAAGAAACTTAATAGGAAAATTGGGAACGATACACGGTTAAGTACATTTTAACATAAATTTAGATAAAATACTCGAGAAGACAAAAGTGACCAACTAGCATAAGAAATTATCTAGACAATCAAATCCAACCGACTGAAGAAACAGCCAAGAAACCACCACTACATCGAATAAATTCAACCACATCGACTGATAACCCACCGTTTATTCTATTCCCACAGGACCCATCGATAACCTAATAGTATTTTCAAAAGAAAGAGAAGTCAAAAAACTTAATGGGTTTTCTCTAAGATTTATCCATCTACCTCATTCCCTCTTCATCTTCATAAGTTTATGACAAAGTAGAACTCCAATAGAGAGAAACTCTAAAAGGAAAAGTCAAGAAGCAAATCAATTAATAGAGAAAAAAAATTAAACACTACTTAACAATGAAAAAACAGAGAAAAAAAACAAAGAAGAAAAAATACAAAGAAGAAAAAGAAAAGAGAAGAAGAAGAAAACATATAAATACAAAGAAGATGGTATATCGTTAAATTAATTATAGAAAAAATCATGAGGGAATAGCACATCAAGGACAAAGCCATGAATGAAATAAACAATGAATCAGTAAAACAAGTTTTGGACTTTTTTTAGCCACCCACTAAGGGTCCATCTCCCATACCGGGAATTCTTTTCCCCGCATTCATACCGGGATTAATCCTAGACATAGGATTTGGCCAGCTTAATCCCAGCCGTTAGGTATCTTAGAGAGACTCTCTCTCTCTTAAACAGGTATAGCGGGTAACCATCCCTAAAAAATAGGGTTTTTCTCATTGCCCATTTTCTTCTTTTTTTTTTCATTCAATCTTAGTATGCCCTCATCTCTTTGTGGTTCAAGCCCTCCTCTCGCTTTCTCCTCCATTGTTGTAAGTTATCTCTCTCTCTCGCCCCCCCTCTCTCTCAGGCTGACATAAAAGCTTGAGCTTTTGTCAATAGGGGAAGTGGTAGTTTAATGTTAGCATTTTTTTAAACTTTAATGGTTTTCTTTTGATTCATCCACACAAAAGTGAACAAAATCTTTCTCTTTGTCTTTCAGTGTCTCTCTCTTTGATTCTTATTCTTTCCTAAAAATGAGCTCTCAGATATGCAGATCTGCTTCTAGGACAGCGAGGTCATTCCTCTATGCTCTCCAGATGGTGGAAATCTACAACTGAAGAGATTATCTCCATTGGTGACTGCAGTGTCAGTGACTCTAAGAAGGAACCCTATTTTCTTGCTCTTTATCTTTTTAATTAATTTTTTTTTATTTTTTGAACTGATAAGTGAAGCTTTGGATTTCTAATTGATTTGCTAGGTTCTCGAATGTTGATGATTCATATTTGGGAGCCCATACGGACGTGAAGGCGAGATTGAGGGGGTTCGAGAAAAAGAACTTCTGTGTTAAAGATCTTCAGAGGATTTAAGAACAGTGAATTTGTGAAGAAAGTGAAGTCAAGTTTGGTATGTTCCTCTCATGTTCAGCTGTCCTTTTCGTTTGAGAATTAATTATTCTATTGCTTTCCAATTTATTTGAATTTTTCACTAGATGGTAAAGGAATCAAATGGTATATTTTGTTGGAGATTGGAGGATTAGAAACATGACTATTTCTTTCCAATTGGCTTATTTGGATTTGCGACTTATTCTAGATTATTCGTTGGTAGAATGGAAAGAATTAGAGGAAGAAGGGCCCGCGTGGTTAATTTCATTCAACTTTGTGTGGTTACTAGTTCATGTTTATGTTATTGTAAAAAATGAATTTGAATGAAGTACGTCCTGTTTTAGTTTGATGCTTTTTCTTATCGGTTAGTTGATGTTCAATTAATCATGACTGCTCCAAGAGCTCTTATATGATCAGCTTGTATGCGTTGAGAATACTAGTAGCTAAACCTTAAGGAAAAGCATTTTGATATTGAGTGCCCTCTAGAACTTTAATACCTTGGTAGAACTGTTTTGTTCTTATTGACAAATATCATATAGAGGTATCGTTGGATGCTATATTTTGATACTTTATTAGCATAAGTGTACCAAATAAACTTTGATATGTACATAACAAGCATCAGAGTATAAAGTAACGGTAATGTGCATGAAAATGCCACTTGTGCCCACAACAGGGCCATGGATCTTTGCCTTTGCTATGTGGTATACATGTGTATATATGTAAATAAGACTTTTGGCTATGGAAATATCATTCTCTCTAGTGTATGATTATATTATAATGTTGATAAAAGTAGTTCCTCCTCTGTGTAAGAGATGTGGGTTCTGCAATGTGCTTGCTACATTTTTACAAAGATGATGTAGCTTTATGCATGCATTCTTTCAAAATTTAAATTGCAATAAAAGGTTTAGTATCATTTAGTCTAGTCTTGGGCATTTTGTCTTTTACCGCACCTCACTCACTGTTAATTAGAGTGTGTCAACATCTTAGTTTTCATAAATTTTTCTAAACAGCCAACACTATTAGTGTATGAAGCTGGTTCATCATAATTATTTCTATTTTTTTTCAGAAAGCAATTCGTAAAAAGCATCAAGAGTCTAATGTTTATCCTTACCTGACAATTTTCATATTTTTTACTTGTATCTAATGCTTCTGTTCTTGGAGTTTCAATTATATTATGCACTATTGTGATCACCATTTAATATGTATCTGGTGTGCCATGTTGGTGTGATACTCTGTTTTGTGTTTTTTTTTGTTTTTGTAGGTTGATATTCAAAATTGGCATCTAAATGACTTTAATTTGTAAACTTCTATAAATTAATAGCGTGTGACTTTGTTTAAAAAGTTATCCTGTAAAAATCAGGCTTTAGAATAGTGAGACTAACACAATCAATTTTTAGTGTATAATTTATGGGATCCATCTCCAATGTTGGGAATACTATTAATCCCATGTAATTCTTGTCTTTCCTTTTTCTAAATTTTGATATCGTCACCAAATATAATAATATATTTTGATTTTGGCAATGAAGTCCCTGAAGAAACATGTATCAACGTCCAAAACTAAGTTTTGTAATTTTTCATGTTCGGTACAATTTGTAATGAATTTTCAAATCCAGATGCTACAAGAAAAACTATCTATGGTGGTGGTTTTTTTAGTCTTTGACGGCGGTTTTAACTGCATTCAAAATTTTATGTCGCGACTAGCAAACCGCCACCAAATCAACATCCGTCAAGGTTTTTTATGGCGGTTTTTCCAACCGCTAGAGGACCACCGGTAAAAATTCACTTTGAACCGCCGCCATATATTTTGTAAGTTTAATCATTTAACGGCGGTTAAAAGTGAATTTTTATCGACGGTCCTCTGACGGTTGGAAAAACCGCCACAAAAAACCTTTACGGCGGTCGATTTGGTGGCAGTTTGCTAACCGCCACATAAAATTTTAATGGCAGTTAAAACCGCCGTCAAAGACAAAAAAACCACCACCATAGGAAGTTTTTCTTGTAGCATCTAGATTTGAAAATTCATTACAAATTGTACCTAACATGAAAAATTACAAAACTTAGTTTTCGACGTTGATACATGTCTCGTAGATCTTGATTTAACGTCTTATAATTTTTTAAATTATTTTCATATTAAAAAATTGTTATTAACTAGGGTTTGTCTGGCATTAAAATGAAATTCAGATTTACAAGTTTAACTACTCATTTGGTATAAAATTACTTATCTAAAAATTACAAAAACTTACAGAACTATATTTACATATGATAAAAAACTACTGTAAAATTTTGGGCCAAAATGATGCAATGTATGCCAGAAACAAAGCCATGAAGATGAAGTGATCTGCCCTAAATATTTAGGTTTCTGAAGAAGATTTGAAAAATGTTTTCACCATGAAAATAATTTTTTTTAATTTCTAAACTTTTACAGAAGTAAGATTAATGTCTTATATGGTATTAATAATATTTTCAGAATTTTTTATCAATAAATACTTAGTAAAAGAAGTAAACGAAAATATTTATTCTGTACTGTCAGAATTTTCATCCGAAATATACAACAACGATTAACTCTATATACATAAAACAGTAACCATATTATTTAAACTCTATATCATATGTAAACAGATACAATTCTATATATGTATAATTAAGATGAAGAGAAAATAAGTTTACCAGAGAATGGTTGGAAGAATTGATGATGATTTGCTACGGAATCAATGAACGGTGATGAAGCAACCATGGAGTAGGAACAAAGACCAGAGAATGAGGTTATAAAAAATTGAAATTGAAGACCACATTTACTTTCAGAGAGTGATTTATTAGCATAAGAGAGCAAAGAGACAAGATTTAAGAAAAGAGAATGAAGAAGAAGAAAATGTTTACCGGAGATCAACTTTGATAGATTGACAAAAATGAGAGGAATAAGGAGTTACAGTAAAGTACAAGCTGGTTAGGGACTACTCTTTAAGAGTGGCGGAGGGTGGTGATGGGCTCATAGAGAGAGAGAGCAACAAAAAAACGTAATTGGTTGGGAAAGGAAAAACCACCTAATTTGAAATACAAAGAGTAGTTTTTTTTACACGTTTCAATTGTTTTTTTCTAAAGGATAATTACACTAGATTTGCTTTACAATAAATCATGAAATCAGTTAAAATTTTAAATTAAAAGAAATGAATTAGCAAATTTTGTTAATAGAATTTGGATAACCCTACACACAAAATTTATAACTTGAGCAAATTATCACAAAAACAACCATGATTTTTTATTAAATAGTAAAACAATGATGTGAAACCTACAATAGCAAAAATATGTATATCACAATCATCTCTGAAAACAAAACAACAACAATAATAATGAGAATGGTACTAAGCAATACCTAATTATCCTAAAAACATAGGTAGGATACTAACCATAAAAGTCGGGTCTTATAGGTTGCCTCTAATGCATAAATCAGTATCTTGGTGCTATCTTGGCATAATTTTCTTAGGGAGAAAATAGCGTACCTCTTCTCTCTATAGATGGGGTTATTTGTACCTGAGGTTCTGTGGAGGAATCGTGTTGAAGAAGCCCTGGGAGCGTGTTGGGGAAGCTTTCCGGGATACGATGCATGTCTTTGATTGGGCAGGAGGGAAACGACCTTTGACATAAAATGTTAGGCATTGAGTATTGATGTGCTTTCGAAGTTATATATCAGAGGCTGATCTGACACCCTACAAGGTGATTTGATCCGTTAGGTGCTCCATCATGTAGGAAGGTGTCATCTGGGACCTCACTTTCGCCTCTTAGGAGTGGAGGCATTAATGGCGCGGGGGGTGAGCGTAAAGGATATTTTCTCCTCGATGTGTCGTTTCATTCTTGGCACGTCGTTTGGACGTCATTTGGTCTTCTAAAATTTTTCTCATTGGTTTGTGAAACGGTCGCTTATTGAGCATAGGATAGCCTCAACGGCCGCCATCGTGGCCCTCTTTAATGCCCATTAAGTGAGCAGTTTCCCTCTTTCAGGCCTATAAATAGGTGGTTTCCTTCTACTTTCCTTCATCCTCGCCTTCTTTACAGAGTCAAAACATTTATTCTCATCCCTATTCCTCCTTTGTTCCTTAGGAGAATAGTGATCATTTCCCTTCTAGGGCCTTTTCCGTTGGAGGGCTTCCTCCTGAGATCCTCCTAGCTTTTCTTTTCCCGATTCTCATTCCTTCTAAGATCCTCCTGGCTTTTCTTTCCACGATTCTCGTTCCCCTTTTTGTCGTCCTTTAAATATAGTGCCTCAAATTTGCTGATTTTTTATTCTTGGCAATTTTCTTACCGTCGATATGCCTGTGTGGTGAACCATTTATATGCTTTGTTGATTGAATTATAGTAGCCCTCTCTATCGTGAAACATTATCCTTGAAAAACGCTTCTAACCCAGTCGGGGATCTTTTCCTTTGACTTATAATGAGGTGACTTCCATTACAAGGAAATTGGCTTATGGTGACAGTTTTCTTCGTCTATGGCGGTGGTTTTAACGCCGCCTTATCCATCACCGTAAAGGTTTTTTACGGTGGTTTTTCAGCCGTCGGAGGACCGCCGACAAATGAGGATCTTTGGCTGCGGCTTTCTCTCTTTACCGGCGGTTTTGAAACCACCATTAAATAGTATTTAGCAACGGTAAAAACCACCGTAAATGTCTAAAAAATGGAAAAAATTTCTCTTTACCGGCAAGTTTAAACCCCCGATATAGGCTACAATACCGCCGCTATAAATTGAAATTTTGGCCATAATTTTATTTATTTTTTAAACATCCCATAATTTTCAAAATTACATGTTTCAGAAAAACATTCTATATCACAGATTTTACAATCCATCAACACAAAAATTCCAACAATTTATAGTCCATCAATTCAAATATTCAAAAATTCTTGCATTTTAAACATTCACAAATTTTAAATATTCAGAATCTATCAATTGAAAAATTCACAAATTCTAAAGATAAAATAATATAAGTTCAAACTTTAGCAAAAATAGTATTTTCCATCATCACTGAACTATATGCGAACATGAAGTTGAAGGAGGATCTCTAGAATCCTATAAAGACATAAAAATGAACAAAATTAGTATTAGTATTGGAATAAGCATAATTTATAATTATGTAAAATATATATTCTTTAGACATCTTACATGATCATCGTCGGAGAATGAGAACGAAGGATTTTGTTCGAGCACATTCCCATCATTGCGCTTTATGTGTATCTATGAACAGTTCGACCACAATGGACTCTCTCTCCAACACCTCCGTCTATCATTATGTTTAAGAAAATTATATTTCGATCGCAATACTAAAAACAAAATATTACCTATAATAAAAAAATATTTACGTACCATTTCATTTTGTTTTCGAGCATAGCTTTTCCTCCATCTTGTTTTCGAGCACGATTACCAACAATTGGTCTCCCAAAACCTGTTGAATCCTAAGATTACTAGGATTTAGGTAACAATTTTGTTGATTCACAAACCATCCAAACAATACAAATTTAAATTGTTCCTAAAAACCGTAAAAATTAAAGAAAGAGAAAATTATGAAATTAACCAAAATTACGATAAAACATCTTTCGGGTCTCTGAATGTACTTAAAACAGCACTTTTTAGGCCTAAAACCGGGCCGTGACAGGTATTACCCTGTCCATTTTGTTCCAAAATATCCAACGTAGCATCGTCCACATCACCACACATGTGATCCAACTATGATATTTACGGGAGTTCCCAAGATCATCGCAAATAATTTTAATGTATTATATTCCTAGTATACCATTAATTAAAGAGAGCCATGAGAAACCTAGAAGCCAAAAAAGTTATATTAGCCATAGTTCGTGTAATAAATCGATTAGATTATTTTTTTTTCAAATTACCAGATATACAACCACTATACAACAGTAAAGATTCTACATCCTCCAAAGGATAGAACTACTTCGTAAGCAAATATAAAATGAAAGAAGCAAGCACAAAATCAGACTTAAGATGGAGAACCAGGCTAAAACCATACTTGATGAACCCCTCGTGGTTTTTCTCCTACTAAAACTTGCTAATGATTGTCCCCAACCAACTACATAGCACAATCGTTAAGAATATTGTTCAACATACATTGTTCTTTAATTTCAACGTGAATTATTTATCGAAGAGACTTTAAAGTAGAATCTATAATACAATTATGCTCATAAGACAGCAGCAAAAATAAGTAAAAATAGTGTAATTAACATTCTTAATTCCACTAATTATTTTTCTTCTTTTTCATTATTATTTTCCTCATTGGTTCTTCAAAATTGATGGCTTTAATTCTTCTATTTGGGAGCCGAGATGCTACTTGGACAAACAATTTTCAAAATTAATAAAGAATATACTCAGATTTCAGATTAATAGCGAACATACCACCTTTTCTAAAAACATATAAGGTAGTGATTGTCTGAAACAGTCCAATATTCAAGGTTCAACTCCTTGAGGAGCAAATCACTTAACATGCCCATAGATGAACTCCAGCTGAACAAATCAAACTTAACCCCACATTCTTAAGAATATTATCCACAGTTCCTTAAGTTATCCCCAAAAAGTTTATTAATCATACTCATCCTTACCAAAAAAACACAATTTCTTCAAAGGGTAGACAGGCAGATTTCACACAAATCACAAGAAAAATCGATAAACAAAAAATCAAACAAACAAAATTGAAGAACATGCTTTTCTTTTCAGACTATTGATTAAAGTTTCATCTCAAAAAACAAGAAAACAATTAATTAATGATCAATCATAGACAAATAGATCCTTACCCAGAAACATAAAGCATTGAAGCAGCATAACCTATCCATGGAATCTTCGGAAGCGAGCTTGACCTTTCAGGCGGCTCGAGCTAGGGCTTAGAGAGAGAGAGAGAGAGAAAGATCGATGGCTCCTTCGTAAATTATTACAAATCGCCATTAGCGTTCTGAGTAAGAATAGAGATGTAAATTTCAGGTTAGGAAGGAAATGAGAATTTAAAAGACTTTTAGCAATGGTTTTTAAAAACTATCGCTAAAACTTTTACCGCATTTTTTACGGCGGTTTCTACAACCGCCGCTGTTAAACTACCGCGAAATACCATTTTTCTTGTAGTGTTCCTCAATGTCTCCCACTTCCTTTTACCACCTCTTCCATTTAGATCCACCAGCTATTTATTACAACATGCATCGGGAGTGGACCAAGCACAACCCTTACGTCGTATCCTTCGGGATCATCTTGAATCATGGGGTGGAGGCTTTCTTCCTTGCTCATCTTATGGGAGAGGTTGAGGCTTTTTTCATCCTCAGCTCAAAAATCAGGTGCTGTCCATGGTTTAATCCACTTTTAAGCCGACTTGGTGTGATCCTCAGACCAAGTCATTATGATCCTTGACCGATAAGTGACCAGAGCCCCTGAGACCTTATAAGAGTTCAAGAAAACTGTAGAAACCTTATGACCACCGGCACAGGGTAGAAGCGGGGGGGGGGGG
>QANY01004596.1:967251-1028389 GCA_003255025.1 Datisca glomerata
GGGGGGGGGGGGGGGGGGGGTTTCCTTTTAACTTAGCTTAGGAGGGGTTCCCCTCTTAACTGAGGAGGAGATTTTTGCTCCTTTCTCTTCGCTTATACTTGTAATTCTCTTCCCTTAATAATGAGAACGAGTTTTTATTAACTCTGACTCCTGTTTTGCTTATTTCCTTTGTTGTAAATTGTATGAGCCTGGTTTTCGATCCCGAGTTGTGCTTCAAGCAACACACGTTTTGGGAAAAAGTTCTTTTTACTTTCCTAGAGCTTTGAGTTGGTTTGATCAAGACCATTATCCTTTATTCCTCAGTCGCTCTAAGAATTATGTCAAGTGTTACATTCTTACTATTCTTCAATGACTAGAGCTACGAGATTGCTGTGATCCCCAAGATTTAATGGGCCTAAAAATGACCTTGGTCATTTCCAACGAGTTGCCCCCTTTGACGGAGGTTGGGTCATGCGGACCTGGATTAATTTTGTGGGAGATTTTTCGTGTGCTCCCATTAGGGAGATCTGGTTGAATAGACCTGCTTCAGTATAGGAATAACCTTTATCGTTTAAGCATCCTTACTTTTGGTGAGTCTTCCCGATCTGGTGAGTTTAGGTCAAAATTCCTCTCCTTTGGTACTTGGTCAAAATATTTTCCTTCTTTGGTGAGCTAGAATGTTCTGCATCTAGCCAGGCATTTCTACTCTGGCTAGGTCCCTATTCTTGTTTGGGGTGCTTATTAGGCATCTTTTACCTTCGGTATCCCACCAGGCGTGACTACTCTAGTTGGGTCCTTTTTTGTCTCACTTGGCGAGCAAGTGTATTGCCTTGTCCTTTGGTGTCTAGCCAGGAATTCTTACTCTGGCTAGATCATTATTCCCATCTGGTGAGCTTGAGTGATCGACGGACATTACTTTTTATCTTGCAGTCTAGCCAAGAGTTCCTGCTCTAGCTAGATCCTTAATCTCGTGTGACGAGTTGGGGCGTTCTGCAAACCACTTTTTGCCTTGAAGTCTAGCCAGGCATTCTTGTTGTGGCTAGATCCTTAATCCAACTAACAAGTTAGGGTGCTCGGCAGACTCTAGTATGGTGAGCAGGGGTGCTCGGCATACATCACTTGTTTCCTTGAAGTCTAGCCAGATATTCATGTTCTGGCTAGATACATAGTCTCGTCTAAAGAGTTGGGGTGCTCGACATACATCAATTTTTCCCTTGGAGTCTAGCCAAGCATTCCTACTTCAGCTAGATCCTTGATCCCGTCAAGCGAGTTAGGGTGCTCGGAAGACATCACTTTTTACCTTGAAGTCTAGCCAGAAATCCCTGCTCTGGCTAAATCCTTGATCCCATCTGGTGAGCTAGGGTGCTCAGAAGACGTCATTTTTTAATCCCGACTGATGGGCTAGATGACTGCACTAGTAATCATTTTTCAATCCCGACTGATGAGCTAGACCGCCGCACTAATGCAATACTCTAGCCCACCACTAGTGCGGCGGTCTAGCTCATCAGTCGGGATTAAAAAATGACGCCTTCTCCGCACATCACTTTTTACCTTGAATGGTGGGCTAGAGTACTGCGTCAGTCATCAATTTTTAATCACGACTGGTGGGATAGGCTATCGCACTACTCATCATTTTTTAACCACGTTGCGCCGGTCATCACTTTTTAATCTCGACTGGCAGGTTAGAGCACCGCGCCAGTCACTCTTTTATAACCTGATTGACGGGTTAGAGCACGATGTCAGTCATCACTTTTGAATCCCGACTAGCGGGTTAGAGCACCACGCCAGTCATCATTTTTAATCCTTCGTTTCATGTTATGAAAGAGTCAATTTTCTCCTTTTACTTGACAAATATTGCTAAGTACATTCTCTATGTCATCCGTTACAATTTGATGTTGATCATTTAAAATCAAGATCATTTCTTCTACTCTGACTGAGGGAGGGATGAGGTGGATCACCATTTATTATTGGGTGTCTTTCTCCACGAGTTGTCGCCCTTCATTTCTTATTGGATCCTACAGCATGCTTCCTTCCAAACTTTGTCTTTGCCTTAATGATGGACCCCCTGAGCTCTATATTCTGCTCATGGACGGATGTCGATTTGTCCTAAACCGTCTTTCCTGAATGCTCTGGTGGGAGAATGATTAACTACTTTGAGCCTTCAAGTTCCTCGCAGGGGTTACTCCTCGGACAGTGCGTAGACTACCGGATACTTTACTCTTGTGAGCTCGTCCACCTCATACGGGAGCTTGGGAGGGACATGCTCGCATTCCTCACTAGTAAAGCCTGATCTTGTTGGAAACTGGTGAAAGGGGTCTTGTGACTGTCCTTATTCTCTCACTAGGACTTCAGGTCTTAACTTCTCTCGCAAGCCAATGTACTGATGTGGAGCGTGAGAGATAGGAAATGCATGTCGTGGAGGACTTATGCGAGACTTTGTATTTCAACTGGGAATGACCCCAGGCCCGTTTATCTGTACAACGTGACTTTCATTCACGTGGGAGCTTTGTAAAATTGTTAGTGGCAAAAGGGACACAAAAGAGTTAGACAGAGGGTGGTTTACTGATACTTTCCTCCACCTTCTTTTTCCACCTACATATTTCCCGAAGGCTTCTTTAAGGTTCTCTGCTGTTTGTTATCCTCCTTCATCTTTCAGTGATGACCCCAATCAGAACCTTAGAAAATGAGAATCTTAGCCCTTCAACGTTGGGTTTTCATTTTGGTCCTGGTTTCCATTAGGGGTGGCAGTTTATCCAGGTTAAAGCGTAGTCTCACATTCTCCCAATTAGTTTTCCCCCATCGTCTTGCGAGTGTGTGGCCACTCTGGCGGTGGACCTCTGAGTTATAAGATATTACCATTTTCATGCAAGAGACCGTTACTGTTAGAGTGATAACTAGTGTGTATTTCCTTCCTTTACCGGTTACTTTGGAGATTATGGCCACCATATCCCTCTTCCTTGGTCATGTAACCATCATGACGGCAGGAAATTATTCTTCCGGCGAGGAGGAGAGTGTATACTCCCCCTCGTCCTGGAATTCGTCGGCGTAGAATACTAGACCCATTCTCTCCTTGCGGGAGGAAAAGGGTTCCAAATGCTTTAAACAAGAATGATTTTACAATCGTTCCGCATAGATGGCGCCAACTGTTTGTACTTGAATCTTCAACAGTTCAGATACATGTCTCCCATGCTAATTATCGATACCAAAAGCTCCAACGGTGATGTCGAAGGCATTCTTTCCTCTTGCTGGAGCTCCTCAGGATCTCAATATCTAAGGGCCTCCGATTCCTATGTCAGTATCCTGGCATTATTTTAACATAGTTTTCTTAAAGGAGAAAATGGCCTACCTCTTCTCTCTGTAGATGGGGGTATTTGTATATGAAGTTCTGTGGAGGAACTATGTCAAAGAAGTTCCATTAGCGTGTTGGGGAAGCTTCTTGGGATACGATGTAGTCTTTGATTGAACAAGAGGGATGCGACATTTGATATAAAAGCGTTGGACATTAAATGTTGATGTGATTTTGAGATGACATTTCAGAGACTAATCTGACACCCTATCGTGGTGATGGACCCGTTGGGTGCTCAGTCCTATAATAAGGTGCCATATGGGACCTCAATTTCGGTGGGTAATGATAACCTTGGTACTCGAGGTTTAACCGAATTTTCTTCGCGGGTTCCATCTGCAGTGTCTTGCATATGCTCAGGTCTGTGTGACCCGAGCTCCCTTAGGGCGGACCAGTCGGAGGTCGATTCTTCTCCTTTCTTTTCTTCCTTGACACTTCCCCTCGTCATTGACTCTCAACTACGAGGTGACATGTATCATTTTGTGACCCTTACAAAACATCAATTTTCACTCAAAGGGTCTCAAAACATTGATCATAAATATGTTCAGATATTAATAACACCTACACATAAAATTTTTTTGACTGAAAGCCTGTATAAGTGGAATCCAAAATGTTGAACACGATCATACTTACCAGCCACTATTTGCAAAAATATTTCACTCAAAACAAAGGTATAACTTAATGTACTCACCATCATGATTTGTTATTTTTTGTTCAATTCTAAGGAAGTTGCAATATCATTTTTATTTTAGATCTAATATAAATGATATTTTTCATAAGAATCTTAACTTGAAGATGGTTAAATGATATCGGCTAATATATATATATATATGTGGGCGGGGTTAAATATATAATAATGTAAATTTGTGATTAAATATATAGTGTGTGTATTATATATATGGTTAAATATATTATAACTATTTAATCTTTTTTATTTGTTTAATTATGAAAACTCGAAATGAAGCAAATCTTCAATTTTTTAACAAAGGAACCACACTGAAGCGTATACACTTATAACTGATTAAATTAATAATGTTTCATTTCAATCGGTTTATACTTCGTTGATGATGTACTATTTTAAACACACATAATAAGTGTCATATGTTAATATTAAATACAGACCATAAATAAATCATATCATCACGAGCAATGCACGTGTATATAATGTAGTATTGAAAAATAACTCCAAGAAATGATAATTACAATCCAAGCTCATTTACATAAGATAATATATAGCACGCAAAGAATTTACTCAGTTTTTATCAAAACTCAAACTATGCAAACTTGGAATAGAGGAAGGAAAAAAATTTAAGCTGAAAGGTAACTGGGATTACTAACCTTAATCACATCATATCATGCTATAACAAAAAAAGTAGATATTTTGAGAAAAACTTTCTTGGAGAAGTTTATCCTCACTTTTTCCGTCAACTCACTAAATGGTCATTTAATTCAAAATAGATGTCATCGTATTAATATAGTTATCTATTTAAATAATCAATTAAATATTTTTATACTTTAGATTTAATGACTATTTTGAAATTAGAATGTATAATAGTCAAATTAAGAGATCAAAGCCTTAAATTACTAGGCATAATATTTTTTATGAACAAATGTGACAAGAAAAATATTATCAAGCTCTATTGTATAAAAGGAGAAATGGTTATAGAAATTAAGGATTAGATTAGTTTGTTAATTAAATGAAGGATTAGTAGATTAGTTTGTAAACTAAATGAATTTCATATTATAGAAATTAAGAATATGATTTTTTTTAATTTTCTTTGTTGCTAACTATAATAAAACTTTTATGTCATGTACAATACTAGTAATAAAAAACTAGTATATTAAAAGGAGAAATGGTTGTAGAAAAACTTTTAGCCGTGTTTGTCTAACCATTTTTCCTCATATTCCAACAAAGTCCCTTAAATCCAACTTTTATATATTTCATATTATTTTTTATTTAAAAAGCAAACAACGCACGTGTTAAATAATTTAAAAATATAATTAAAATTTCAAATTAATAATAGGATTAAAATAGATATATTTTCTTTAAAAGTATTTTTAAATCTAAACTAAAAGTAAAATAATAGTAATAATAAATTTATTAGCTTGTATATAAATTGTTGAAATTTTATTATATAGATTTGTGGTTTGAATAATATACAAAATGATTTACGTCAATTTCAGATTTTATTATAATAAGAGATAATTTGTCTTATTTGAAAATATTTATCTCAAGAATTTTCATGTTTCGGTAGTGTATATTTATATAATAATTTACTTTATAAGTTTCTAAGAATAAACTACTGTCGATTAAAAATAATTTTAAAATTCATCAAAAAAATTCTTTAATTATGGATATTTACGTTTCTATTTGCATAATATTATGATAATAATTAAATTTTACAAACTAATAATAAAAAACTATTATTGAATAAAAAATGATATTCTATTATACAAATTATATTAAATGAAAAGGATGTGAAAACTCTAAATTGTACTATATTTTAAGTAGGTTTGGAGGGTTAAAGGAGAATCAAAAGTTTCTCCCCTTTAAGCCCCTTCCAATATAGTAAGATAATTTTCTTTTGATAAACTTAAGAAAACATTTTATGAATTTAGTTTTATTTGTTAGCCTAATGCATTAATGTTGGACTTTTCATCTTCCAGAGTGAATTAGGAGTACATACACGTACATATGTCTATATTTTAGTGAGAAAACTATTGTAGTGTCTTTAATTGTAACCCTTTGTAATTGGAGCTGCACTTCCTACTCCCTTAATCTATGCACATATAGATTTGACATTGTGACATATGTCTTTCATTTTCTTCCAATTAAAGTTGCTATACATATATGATTCTCTCTTAAAACTACTAAATATCATCAAATCCACAAGTTCTCAAGTAGTATTACTTTTGTTCGAATGAGAAATATGGTATAGACAAGTCAATAATCAATGAAGTTAACAATTAATAATCAGTGAGGCCCATCAATGTTGGACCAAACTATATAAATTTGACTCTAGATATGCCTTACTAACAGGACTTTTGACGTTACTAGTCAAACTCTACATTTGGAATCTACTACCATTTTCTATTCTTTGCAAATAATTTAATCGAGTTTACAACATGACCTAATGGGTGCGATGAGTTAAGTTAGTCAAAATGAAAGTCTAACAAATATCATACGGCGGTTGGTAGAAAGTTACATAATTTGATAAATTTTTTATCAAGTATTTATGTTAATTTATTATATAATTTTTGTTGGCTGCGAAGTCTCGAGAGTGATGTGATAAAATTTTAGATGGTATATGCATTGGGAATGAGAATGCATACCTTTATAATTTTCTTGGATGAATATTGTCCATTTTTAATTGTAGTTTTTTATAGACATTTCATCTCATCCTAAATTTCCCCCCTAATTTAGTCATCTAATCTCATCATCTTAAAGTTATTTACTCTGAATAAATGTGTTTGCTAAATCGTAGTCTAATGAATGTCAAAAGAGTAAATTGTCTGCTTAGATTGAGAAATCCTACGGAAAGTACCTCTAACATATGATTAGCTATACAATCTTTAAGAAAACCCTCTCAATAAACTACACATAATAAGTCCTTGACATTTCAGTTTGTTTGATAAGTGCCTGAAAGTATGAATTAAATATTGATTTATCTGAGATATTTGTCAATAAATTAAGTTCATCGTGATATTTTTATTATCATTATTTGACAGATGTTATTTTGATGAGTGTTGTTTCACAATTATATTTCAGACACTCTTAATTTGAACTTTGTTGGTTCTTGAGAGATTTATTGCTAGATTTTATGTTTGCTTTGTTTTGGTTTTGTAGGTAAGGAATTCAAGTGCACTTGAGGTGATTTTAAAATATTTCAAAGGCAAAACGGGGGATAAAAAGTGGTGAAGGGGTAAACGCTAGACAGAATGGCCAGCGTCGTGACGCTAGTGCCCACATTAGGACAGAATAGCCAGCGTCGCGACGCTGGCACGCGTGCTAGGACTGAATAGCCAGCGTCATGACGTTGTCCGCCACCACCGTGACGCTTGCGCGATTTTAAGAATTTGTTGCTATTTTTTTTGTTTTTTTATCCTTGACTGACCCTAGTGTATAAATAGAATATTTAGAGTTCCTTTGGATGATTTTTGGACGAGAGGCAGCCAAAAAGACTAGCAAAAACATGATATTCTCCTATCAAGAAACCAAATTGGCTAAGTCACCAAGCAAGGCTAGGGATGATTTTTGAAGTCTAGTTTTCTCTATCTCAAACGTTGATCGTTTTATGTTCTTATAATGTTTTTATTTGTTTTGAGTTAAACTCTTTTTATTCGTTAAACTCTTTTAATCCAAATATATATTTTTCCTCTTCCATTAAATTCAGTCAGGCTTTGTTTATATGAATGATTCAATTTATAATTTTTATTGGTGATTTTATTTTACGTGTTGATCTTTTACTACAATATTTTCATTCGATATATTGTTGACTTTAGATAATTTGTAGGATATTTCATAGTATAATTTCCCATAAAAGAGTTTCACCCAATCAAATATATTTTATATTTCTATCTCTTCAACTAAATATTTACCGATTGTTTGTTTGAGATGTGAAACAAGCAATTGAGTTATCATTAAGAATCAAAGTGAGATATAGAGAAATTAAGATTTAAAGTGATTCCTGATGCCTTATATTGTTATTAATCAATTTTACCATTGCATTCTTAATCTAAATCTTATTTTCTTCTTCATTAATTACCGTTGATTGCTTTAATTTGCTATTTTTATTGTACGACACTTCTTCTTGGGATCAACACCTCAATCTATATTGAAACTACCGCAAATATACTTTGAGTGTAATCAAAATTTGGCGTCGTTGCCGGAGAAGCGTCATCAACACAAGAAGTTTTAGCGAGTTCATCAAAGGCGGTAGCTTTGTTCCTTTATGTTACATTTTGTTTTTAATCTTAAAAAAATTATATTTCAAAACTTAAATTTTGAATCTTGCCGTATTTTAGATTTAGTTATAAATATATTTTTTAGTTTTTTTTTCAATTATTGGTTATTATTTTATTGTAAAAAATTCAAAAATAGAAAAAGAGAGACTTAAGCAACATTAACTTCAAGATAGTTATCCATTTTACTTTTATTATTATATTTTATTTTTAGTTTAGGTTAATTGTAGATTTTTTTTATTTATTATTGAAAATATTTAAAACAAATTTGTTTTGGTGAATGCCTAAGGATAAAGAAAGATATAGAGATAAATTGAGAAGATTTGCAAAAAGATCTAAATCACCTACTTCTAATTGTTCATTTAAATCGTTGACTACTACTTTATTGTCTGGCTTATTTCTAAGTATCAACATGGATCCAAACGAGGGATTGTAGCAAAATGCTGGAGTAGAGGAAAATGTTGTAAAATCTTTGAGAAATTTTTTACATCCTACTCGTACGGCTACACCATTGTGCATAATGTTTCCCGCCAATATTTAAAATAAATTTGTTTTGGTGAATGCCTAAGGATAAAGAAAGATATAGAGATAAATTGAGAAGATTTGCAAAAAGATCTAAATCACCTACTTCTAATTGTTCATTTGAATCGTTGACTACTACTTTATTGTCTAGCTTATTTCTAGGTATCAACACGGATCCAAACGAGGCATTGTAGCAAAATGCTGGAGTAGAGGAAAATGTTGTAAAATCTATGAGAGATTATTTACATCCTACTAGTACGGCTACACCATTATGCATAATGTTTCCCGCCAATACTCCACATGAAGAGTTCATACTAGGAAGTTTTTTCCCTTCTCCTTAAAAGACAAAGCGAAAATTTGGTTGTATTCTTTGAGACCAAGATCAATAGGCAATTGGGGGGAGATGACACTAGTATTTTTCAAGAAGTACTTCCCACATTATAAGACCAACAATATAAAGAGACAAATTTCAACATTCTCCTAGAAGGACAGTTAAAAACATTAAACCAAGCTTGCGAAAGATTCAGATAGTTGTTGAACTTGTGTCCTCATTATGGGTACCAAAGTTGGCGCTTGGTAAGATATTTTTATGAGGCACTCATAGTAGGAGAGTGTCAATTTATTGAGATGATGTGCAATGGGAATTTTCTTCACAATGTTTCAGAAGAAGGTATGGACTATCTGAATGAGTTAGCCAAGAAATCACATACATAGACAGGCCCAAGTGTTGTTGATAGCACAAGAAAAACAACCATAGTTTATCATCTAAAGGATAAAGATAATCTTAAGGCTCAAGTAGCAGTCATAACAAGGGAATTGGATGCTCTTAAAACCAAAGACACTAGAGGTACACAAGTAGTGCTCAAGTTGAATCACATGATGTTTTTTTGTGTCGAGGGGTAAATCACTCATCTTAAGAATTTCCTACTTTGAATGAGATGTTAGGGATATATGGGGATCAATGTAATGCCTTTGGAACATATAGGAAACCATACTCACCTTATTCCGAGACTTATAATTCTGGCTAGAAAAATCATCCAAACTTCAATTAGAAGTCAGATTCCAATCAACCTAGATAGTCTAGCAATTCATGGATAATTTCCAGCATAACCTTAGTCCAATCCAAAGGGACAACACATGATACATGCATCTACTTCTAGTTTAAAATGTCAAAGATGTCAATGCCATCACTACTCAAAGTGGTAAGATCCTAGAAGAAATACTTCCACCAAGTGGTAAAGAAAAAGCTCCTAAAGAATAAGGTGAACAAAGATACAAGATTCCATTGCCTTTTCCCCAAGCTCTGCCTCTTGATGGGAAAAATAAGAAAATTCAATGTGAGATTCTAGAACACTTGAAAAATATAGCTATTAACCTTCCTTTATTGCATATGATTCAATAAATACTAGCTTATGCAAAGTGATCAAGGATTATGCACGATGAAGAGGAAGCATCATGTTAAGAAGGCTACACTTCTGACGAAAGAAGTGAGTGCAGTGATCGAGAAAAAGAGGACGTCAAAATATAAAGATCTAAGATGCCCCAACATAACCTGCCAGATTGGGAAGTGTGAGATTTGCAAAGCTTTATTAGATTTAAGAGAAAAATTAATCTAATGTCATATTCTATTTACTTGCAGGTAGGTCTTTGAGAAATCAAGCCTATATTTATGGTTCTACAGTTGGCTAATCGTTCAATAAGAAGATCGAGGGGAATAATTGAAGATGTCTTACTGCGGATTGATCATTTTTTTACCCAATTTATTTTTTGGTTTTAGACTTATAGTTTGTGGTTGATATGGATTCTAAGATTCCATTGATTCTAGGTTAACATTCTCTTGCTACTTCTAATTCTCTTATAAATTATAGGAATAGTCTGATGAAGCTATCATTTGGGAATATGAACTTACAAGTGAATATCTTTCAAGTTGGAAGACAGTCACAAGAAGAAGATGAATGTTATCTTTCATACATGATATACACTTTCATACCAGAGGAGATGCATAAAAGGGAGAAACTTGATTCTTTAGAATATCTTCTTTGTGATCCTGATTCTGAAAATTTGTTTCATCCTGATAGCACTGTTGATGGCTTTGTTATTTTTTATAATTCACAGGATAGGCGATAAAGATTTTGGCAACCACACTTCGAGGAGCTGCCATGAGGAAGATAGGATCTAAAGTCATCCACCATTGAGATTCCAAATGTCAATCTTGCTCCACTTCCTAAAGGACTTAAACATACATTTATGAGACCAGGGGATACCTTTCCATTTATTATTTCTTCTGAGCTTAGTATTTTACAAAGTGAGCAATTGATTAGCCTATTGAGAGAACATAAATTTGCATTAGGTTGGACCATAGCAGATATCTAAGGTATAAGCCCATTGATATGTTTCCATAGGATCCATCTAGAGGAAGGTAGTAACCCTAAGATAGATCCCCAATGAAGACTTAATCCCACAATGAAAGAAGTTGTTAAAAATGAAGTCTTGAAACTATCAGATGCACGAATCATTTATCTGATATCTGATAGCAATTGGGTTAGTCCTGCTCAACTGGTACCTAAGAAATCTAGGGTAATTGTTGTTACGAATGAGGATGGAATAGTTGCTCCAGAAAAGGTAGTTGATGGTTGGCACCGGTGTATTGATTACAGAAAATTAAACTTTGCTACCTATAAAGATCATTTTCCTCTCTCATTCATTGATCAGATTTTAGAATGTGTCGCAAGTCATCCTTTCTATTGCTTTCCAAATGATTATTCATGATATTATCAAATTGAGATTGTTATGGAAGACCAAGATAAAACTACATGTCCTCTTGGTACTTATGCATTTTGTCGTATGCCATTTGGTTTGTATAATGCAAGTGCTACATTTCAAAGATGCATGATGAGTATATTCAGTGACATGATTGAATGAAAAATGTATGGAAGTTTTTATGGAAGATTTGACTATTTTTTATGATTCTTTTAGTATATGTGTGCGAAATTTAAAAGTCATTTTGACCAGCTGTGAAGAAAAATGACTTGTGCTGAATTAGGGAAAATGTTATTTTATGGTATCTTCTGGGATTGTTTAAGGGCATATTGTTTCTTAAAAGGGAATATAGGTGGATAAATAAAAAATTTAATTAATTTCCAAATCATCCCCCCTAAATATGTTAAGGATGTGCGATCCTTTCTTGGACATGCCAAATTTTTTAGGAGGTTTATACAAAAAATTTCCACTATAGCAAGACTATTGTGTAATCTCTTTGTAAAAGATATTGAGTTTAAATGGACTTAAGAGTGAGAGAAAATGCTTTCAAAGTACTTACTTCTAAACTCACTTCTGCTCATATAATGCAGCCACCTGATTGGAATTTTACCTTTTAAGAATATGTGTGATGCAAGCAACTTTGCTATTGGAGTTGTCCTAGGACAAAGAAGAGAAGGGAAGCCTTTGTCGTTTACTATGCTAGAAGAACTCTAAATAATGCATAGATGAATTATTCGGCTACTGAAAAAGAATGTTAGTTATAGCACTCGCTTTGAATAAATTTCATGCTTATTTCATTGGCTCTCCCATTATTATTTTTACTGACCACGCAACATTGAAATACTTTCTTTCAAAGAAGGATTCTAAGGCCTGACTGATTTGTTGGATTTTTTTTTGTAGGAATTTGATTTGACAATTAAGGATATGAAGGGTGTTGAAAATATAGTGGTAGATCACTTGTCTCGCCTGTAGTTCATTGATTTTGTTGATGATCCACGAATTTGTGATGATTTTCCTGAGGAGCATATGTTCATTGTTACACAAGTTCCATGGTATGCGCATATTGTCAATTATTTAGTGTCAGATGAAGTTTCATGTACTTGGAGTGCATAACATAAGCGTAAGTTTCTGGTTGAGGTAAGAAAGTTCTATTGGGATGATCCGAGAAGATCCTTATCTGTTCAAAAATTGTCCTGATCAAATTATGAGACCATGCTTTCCAGAGAGTAAAGTTGATAGTTTCTTAGACTTTTGTCATAATTCAGCTTGTGGTGGTCATTTTTCTATTAAGAAAATAATTGCACAAATTTTATAGTGTGGTCTTTATTGGTCGACCTTGTTTAAAGACACTAACAACTTCTGTCATTCTTGTGAAAGATGCCAAAAATTAGGTGCTTCGTCTCATTGCCACGTGATGCCTCTCAACCCGATCTTGGTAATAGAAATATTTGAATGTTTAGGGATTGATTTTATGAGACCATTTTCATCTTTTTTTTAGTAATATGTACATACTTATTGTTGTTGATTATGCGTCGAAGTGGGTAGACGTTGTGGCTTGCCGTACCAATGAAAATTTATGGTTGTTAAGTTCTTGAAAGAAAATATATTATCTAGGTATGGTACACCACATGTTATTATTAGTGATCAGCGGACACATTTCTGTAACCGTTCATTTGAAGCTTTGATGCGCAGGTATGAGGTCAATCATAAAATTTCCACTACTTACCATCCTCAAACCAATAGGGAGATAAAGACCAAATTCTAGAAAAGACGGTTAATCCTAATCACAAGGATTAGTCTTTACACCTTTTAGAAGCACTTTGAGCATATCACACTGCATATAAAACCATTCTTCGATTGTCACCTTACCGAAATATTTTTGGAAAAGCTTATCATTTACCTGTCGAATTAAGCATAAAGCATATTGGGTTGTTAAGGCCTTTAACTGTGATTTGAGTCTTGCAGGTGCCCAGTGGATACTACAATTATTCGAGATTGTAGAGCTAAGGAATGATGCTTATGATAATTCCAGGACTTACAAAGTGAATATGAAAGCAGCTCATGACTGACAGATTGTGAGGAAAACCTTTAAGCCAAACCAATGTGCATCTTTATGACTCTCGATTTCATATCCATCTAGGCAAATTAAGATCAAGATGGACTGGTCCTTATGTAGTACCACAAGTTTTTCCTAATGGTGCTGTAGAGATTAAGGATCCCGCTGATGGAAGAGTTTTTTTTCGAGTTAGTGACAAAGATTGAAGAATTATGTGAAGAGAAATGACTAGCCAACGGAGGTCACTTTGATGGCTCACGCTTATCAATCTTAAATCAATTTTTGTCCTTCCTTTTAGTTTAGTTTCATTTTTGTTTCTTTTTATTTTATTTATATTTCTTTCTTTTAGTTAGTTTTTGAAACATTGAGGACATTGTCTGATTTTGGTTGGGGGTGATAGCATATTCATGCACTTATTGTTTTCAATAGTTCCTTGTTTGAATAAGTTTGCATGTCATTTTTAAATTTTTTCTGAAATCCTTACTCTGCATCTATGGATATTTCAAAATGATTGGTTTGAGTCACTTTTTTCTATTTTAATCATTAGAGAATAACTTATGAAATCCTTTGGAGCACGATACTAGGCCTAGTGGTAAGACGGATGACAATGCATATAGCTAAGAAAAGTCTTCATATTTAAGCATATTTATTTTCATAACAGAGATGAGAAAATAACTTGTGAACTTATATTGATCTTTTGAGTTGGATATAAGATGCTTATGGCGATCATTACATGGTTTGTCGTATGTTGGTTAAAATGTTGAAGGATGATATTAGTCAATTTAATTTTTTTATGTAATTTATTTTAATATCTTACAATGTTGGTATGTAGTGCAAAAAAATGAAAAAGAAAAAGAAAAAATATATATATTCATTATTAGAAAGTCTTCAACTATCTTTAGAAGACAATGCTCTTATTTCTTATTCAGTAGTTTTCATTATTATGTTATTAATTTAAGTTGACTAACAGAATCTGGAAGTAGGCTTGTAAGAAGATTGATTGAGGTCTTAAACAGCTAGAACATATCTTTTGATCAATGTTTGTTCACTTGTTTGTCCTATAATGCCTTTCCATTGAGTGTATACATGTTTCCAACTTCATGAGAGAAATTCCTTAACTTAAAATGATTCATATACCCATGGGGATATGAATTTGAGGCTTATATATGAAGAATTTTTCAAGGTTATTTGTATTGAGGCTTGTGGTAAGATAGTTATGGCTTAGAGCACACTTTGACACAATAATTTTAGGATTTATAATCGAAATGATTTTGATATCAATTTTGTTCTCTTACTGATTGTTTCATTATACCCTCAATGTTTTGTTTGGATCATTTTCAATTTTATCTTCATGATATGTGTCCTCTTCACGCTTGAATTGCTAGGGACTAGTAATAAGCTGGTTGGGGTTGTGATAAGTGTCTAAAAGTGTGAATCAAATATTGATTTAACTAAGATATTTGTCAACGAATTAGGTTCATCGTGATATTTTTATTATCATTATTTGACAAATATCATTTGATGAGTGTATTTCACAGTCATATTTTAGACACTTTTAATTTCAACTTTATTGGTTCTTGAGAGATTTATTGCTAGATTTTATGTTTTTCTTTGCTTTGATTTTACAGGTACGGAATTCAAGTGCACTTGGGGTGATTTTAGAAGATTTCAAAAAGGCAAAAAATGGGATAAAAAGTTGTAAAGGGGCGGACGCTGGACAGAATGACCAGCATCACGACGCTGGGGCGGGCGCTGGGATCGAATGCCCATCATTGTGGCACTAGCGTGCACGCACTGGGAGATAACATCCAGTGTCGCAACACTGATGCTCACTTTGGGACGGAATTCCCGGTGTCATGCGCCATTGCGCGCACCCTGGGACAAAATAGCCAACGTCACGCGTTGCCTACCACCATCGTGACGCTGACGCGATTTCAGGATTTTGTTGTTATTTTTTTTCCTATTTTATCTTGACGGACACTAGTGTATAAATATAACATTTTAGGGTTCTTTTGGACATTTTTTGGATGATAAGCAGCCAAAAAGACTATCAAAAACATGTTATTCTCCTATCAAGAAACCAATTTGACAAAGATGAATCACATATCATGCTAAGTCACCAAGCAAGGCTAGGGATGATTTGTGAAGTCTAGTTTTCTCTATCTCCAACATTGATCATTTTATGTTTTTATAACTTTTAGATTTGTGTAGGGTTCAACTCTTTTTATTTGTAAAATTCTTTTAATCCAGAGAGTATTTTCTTCTTCCTTATATATTCAGTCAGGATTTGTTTATGTGAATGATTCAATTTATAATTGTTGTTGGTGATTTTATTTTATGTGTTGATCTTTCACTACAATAATGGCGTTCGATATATTGTCGATTTTAGATAATTCGTAAGATATTTCAGCCTATCAAATATATTTTATATTTATATGGTCTTCAACTAAATACTTTTCCATTGTTTGTTTGGGATGTGAAACAAACAATTGAGTTATAATTATTAATCAAGTGAGAAATAGAGAAATTAATATTGAAATTGATTCTTGATGCCTTGCCAATTTTATTATTATTATTAATCAATTTTACCATTGCGTTCTTAATCTAAAATCTTATTTTATTCTTCATCATTTACTGCGATTTCTTCAATTCGCTATTTCTTATTGTACGACACTTCTTCATGGGATCAACACCTCAATCTATGTTGTTGAACGGGCATAAATCCTCTTTCTGACACGTCCACAAGAAAAGACCAATCAGAAGAAGGAATGAAGAGTTGATGTGGCGATCTGGGAGAAGAAGTAAAAATCGTTGATTTAATTGGACGGGCAAGATTAATTTGGTTAATTAAATCTTATCAAATATTATTTTGATCACATTTTTAGGGAATTAGATAAACTCAACTAGATTTTATTTGATCATTTGAAAGCCTATATATAAAGGCTAATTATAACCGCAAGAAGCATTCAATAATCAGGCAATAACATCCGCATTGTTTTCGATTCTCTCTCTCTCTCCCTCTCTCATTTATTTTATTATTTGAGTGTGAGGAAATTTTTTCTCAACATTTTGATGCTTTCATTAAGAACATAGAATCAACTTAAGGTTACAATTCAAATGCCTCGAACCATATCTCATGTTGCACGGGAAATGAGAAAATGACACCAATGCTTCCAACAACCTCATTAACCAGCCGGTTCAGCCTACTAGAGTACAAGATATGATCCAAACTATTCTGACGGGGATGCAGGGCATGGAGAACTATAAAAGTAAAGCATTACGTAACCCATGAAAAACTATGCAAGAGCAGATTACAACGTCACAATGGGATGTGGGGGAGACTAGAGCAGGGGCAAGTCAGATGGTCGTAGCTGGAGAAAGGGAGAATGACAATAGCGAGATGGAGAACGGATTGTCAGGCAGTCAAATCTGAATGTGAGTCAAAATGTTTGTCGAGATGAACCAGAAATCAGTTCTCGTGACTCTGGGAAGGAAGTGATAGACGATAATGGCCAAGAGGAGTTGATGACAAAATGGGTAGTGGAGAAGTTGTTGGAATGGAAGACGCTAAAGATGAGGAACATGGGTGCCATTGGGGTGGCAGATCTGGAAACTCTAACGTGATCCTCTTTGTGCCTAGAGATTTTGGCAACCCTAGTGCTTAAAAAAATTGTTTCCCCTAAATTCAAGTGTTACGAAGGGAAAATGGATCTTGTAGATCACTTACGCCATTCTGGGCAAGTAATGGTGCTATATCAAAATGGGGATGAGCTTATGTGCAGGATGTTTCCAACGAGTCTAGATAGCGATACATTGAAATGGTATCATTCTCTACCCCCGTGTTCAATTGATAATTTTACTAGAATGCCTTCTTTGTTTTTAGAATAGTACTCCACCTACCAGATGGTTATGGAGGACTCTAAATATCTATTGATGATCGTAATAAAGAAAGGTGAATCTCTATGAGATCACACCCACAGTTTTAAAGATGAGATGAAAAAAGTTTAAAATTATGGCGACCGTGCGGCACGGCTAGCATTTGAGGATCTGTCCAAGAATAAACCAGTTACTATGATGGAGACTTTCCTCAGGGCATAGATGTATATAACCCTAGATGAAGAAAGGAAAAGCATGTAGAAATTAACATAACAACGAAATTCCAAACAACGTCAGAACAAGTGGAGTTCCAGAACGGGAAAATGTGGGACTGACAAGTCAGAGAAAATAGACGAAAGGGGAAATGAAGCTGAGAAGAGACCAAGGTCGGCTAGTTGGGTCCACCCAAGGGAGAATTCTATGCCCCTCTAACCATCCTAATCAATCAAATTCTAGAGATCATCTAGGACAAACTGTGGCTGAGGAGGTCAGCTCTACTTGCCAAGGATCCAAAATAAATGGAAAAAGACAAGTTATGCTCTTATCACCGAAGTGATGGCCATTACACCAAGGAATGCTACCAGTTGAAGGACTACATCGAAAGGCTTTTACAGCAATAGTATTTGAAGGAATCTGTTGACAGAAGTGGTCAACCCCGGAAGGATAGATATGAAGAATGCCTAGAGGAAAAGGAGCAACTGAGGATCATGGAGACGATCATAACTCTCTTGGAATACGAAGGCACCTCAAGAAATGAAAGAAAAATCTATAGTAAAAAGCCAACTCTCGAGGTGAATGAAGGGCCTGATGAAGCAAATAGTGATGATGTCCCCATTATTTTTTATGAAGACAACGGGCGGTATGATGGATGCAATGATACATTGGTAGTTACCATTCAAATCAGGAACTGTTTATTATGAAAGGTCTTGATTTATGACAAGAGTGATGTGAAGATCCTCCATTAATTAACACTCGAAAAGATGCGATAGACACTCAAAAGCTCTGAAGCGTTGGACAACCAGTCATTGGTTTCAACGGGACCATAACTTACTCTAAGGGAATCTTGTCACTTCCTATTCATGCAGACCCGTTTAACCATATCACAGATTTCGTGGTGATTGACACGTCGTCACCCTACAATGCAATACTGGGAAGATCGTGGATCCATAAAATGAAGGTTGTCCCATCTACATATTATGAAATGCTAAAGTATCCGTCACCACAGGGAGTATGGATGATTAAAGGAGATTAGACCGCATCCCTTTATTATGCAGTAACGACTCTTGATTTCACGAGGAAGAAAGATGTGCATGTTCACGACAATGGGAAAGGGATAGCCGACAAATAGCATTAAATGAAGATGAGTCGAGCGAGAGTAATCCGATATATGAGGCTACAAGTAGAACAAAATATGTTGACATTGGAAATGGAAAAACAACCAATATAGATACGAAATTGACCGAAGCAGAGAAAATTGAACTCTAGAGTTTCTCAAGGACAACGTTGACATCTTTACAACCACGACAGTGTAGATGCCAGGTATTGATAAGGAATCAAATTGTCATAAACTAAACGTAGATCCTTTTGTGAAACCTATGAAACAGAAGAAGCCGCCCAAAAAGGAGGAGATAAAAAATTTGCTTGAAGTCGGGTTCATCAAAGACGACAACTACCTAAAATGGTTGGCAAATGTTTTCATGGTAAAAAGAAGAACGAAAAGTGGAGAATCTATGTAGATTTCATAAATTTGAATAAGGTCTGCCCGAAGGATGATTACCCATTGCCAAGAATCAATTTGATGGTGGACGCGACATCTGGACATGAACTTTTAAGCTTCATGGACGCATACTCCAGTTATAACCAGGTGAAAATGTTTCAATGTGATCAAGAGAAGACATCCTTTATTATTGATTTTGGAACATTTTGCTATAGTGTGATGCCATTCATTTTAAAACATGCAGGGGCAACATATCAACGACTACTTGATAAAAGTTTTGAAAACAGATTGGAAAGACAATGGAGGTCTATATTGATGATGTGCATGTCAAGGCAGAGAAGAGAACGGATCTCATCCTTAATTTAAAAGCGGTATCTTCGCCCTCAAAACGAGTAATATGAAGTTAAATTCAAAAAAGGTGTACTTTTGGAGTGACGGTGGGAAAGTTTCTTGGACACATAGCCAACCACCAAGGAATAGAAGTAAATCCTGATCAAATCAAGGCAATCATGAAAATCAAGTCATCATGGATAAAGAAAGTGATTCAAAGCTTAATGGGAAAATTAGCTGCACTAAATAGATTCCTAGCAGGATCAATTGATAAGTGCAGGGCGTTTTTCGCCAATCTGAAGAATAATTCAGGGCAGCAATGGGACGAAGAATGTGAGGAAGCCCTACAAAATCTTGAGCATTATCTGGCCTCTCCCCCGCTGCTAACTCTTTCTTTACCTTATAGTTTTGGAAACGGCTGTCAGGACAGAAGGAGCACAACAGAGGTCGGTCTATTTCTTTAGTAGAAGCCATGTGGATGTAGAAAAAAGGTACAAAAAATGGAGAAACAAGTGTTAAAATTGATTATTGCCACAAGGAAATTAACACATTACTTCCAAGCACATACGATCAATGTGGTAACGGAGTTCCCTTTAAGGAGTCTTCCACATTCTCCAGAGATGACCGGAAGACTTACAAAGTGGGCGGTTGAGCTTGGAGGATATGACATCAGTTATGTACTGCGGACTACGATTAAGGCACAAATTCTAGTAGATTTCATTGTCGAATTCACCTATGAAGACGGACAGCATGACCCACCAAAAGCCGATCCCAAAGAGGAAACTTGGACCTTATTCGTAGGAAGCCTCCAATTATTGGGGAGAAGGATCAGGGAGTCATAGTCCAAACTCCACATGGTGGACCTTATCTTTTGGTTTCCAAGCATCCAACAACGAGGCAGAATATAAAGCACTTTTAGCTGGCTCCACCTCATGAATGAATTTAAGGTAACTAACATTAAAATCTTTTTTTATTCAACATTAGTTGCTAATAAAGTTTCAAGAAAGTACAATGAGAAAGATAGCATAATTGTAGAGTATTTGCAATACGCCAAAGAGATGTTACAATTGTTCAAGAGTTATGAAATCAACCAGATCCCAAGAATAGTAAATGTTAGAGCGGACGCATCGCTAGTTTGGGATCTTCAGTAATACTCATGTTCAAAAGGAATGTTTCTATAGAATACTTTAGTGAGCCTAGCATGAAAATGCCCATACATATTAAAGCTGAAATCATAATAGGAGATGGTGGACACGATTGGCGAGAAGATATTGTCTGTTATCTTCTCAATGGGGATCTTCCAACTAACAAAATGGAGGCCCGGAAGCTTCAACAACGGAGTGCCAGGTATACTTTAATTGATGGGAAATTGCATAGAAGATCTTTTTTGGGACCATATCTCAAATGTCTCTCAACAACGGAGGCCAACTACGCATTGGTAGAAGTGCACGAAGGCATTTATGGAAATCGTTCAAGCAGGAGGTCCTTGGCAAGTAAGCTACTGAATGAAGGGTACTACTGGTCAAAGATACATGAGGAAGCAATGTCCATAAAAAAATGTTAAATGTTAAAGAGTTGCAAACATTGATAAGTCGGTGGCTATTCATGCAATGGGGTATTGACATAGTCGGACCACTTCCAATGGCTACTGCTTAGAAGAGATATTTTGCTAGTCACAACTGACTATTTCACGAAGTGGATAGAAGTAGAAGCTTTGGCACGAGTAAGGGAAGAAGAGGATAGACAATTTTTATGGAAGAATATTGTCTGTAGATAAGGGGTTCCAAAGACTCTAGTCTTTAAAACGGACTTCAATTCACCGAGAGTCAAGTAAAGAATTTTTGTGAGGGACTCTCTATAACAAATAGATTATCAACGCCCTATTATCTACAAGGCAATGGACAAGAATAGAGAACAAACAGAATAATTCTTGACAACTTGAAGAATCGTCTGGAATCTTTCAAGGGGAAATGGGTTAAAGACTACCCTCTATTCTTTAGGCATACAGGACAACACCTAGGGAGCTTACGGGTGAAATGCCTTTTTTCCTTGCTCACTGGGCAGAAGCTGTTATACCTGTTGAGATCGGGTGCCCCATGATTAGGCCTACCATTGATGAAGATAGAAACATAAAATGGACAAAGTACATCGATCTGTTGGAAGACAGACGTGAGGCAGCTCTAATCAGACTGGTTACCTACAACCAGAAGAGGAGTAAATATTTTTAAAGAAGGGTGAAGAAACGACAATATTAGTTTGGCGACCTCGTGCTCAAAAGGATATTCGAATGAAGGCAAGCTACGATCAAACTGGGAAAGACCGTTCATCATCAAAACAGTTGGAGGAAACGGGTCATATCATCTAATGAATAACGAAGGGAATGATTTATCCAAACCTTGGAATGCTTTACATTTATGCAAGTACTATGTATGATTTCTTTTATTATTTTCTTCAATGAATATTACATTATCCCGAATTTTTTTCGTTAAAGGTTTCCACGTAAAATCTAGTGTGAGCATCTCTTTTCATGTTGGAACAAATGGAAAGGCCCCATGAGCTTTACAAGGAGCTTAGGTCCTTGGGAACGGATGTCTCCAGAGCACTGTTCTCAGAAGAAAATATGGGGTCCCTAAGCTTCACAAGGAGTTTAAGTCCTTGGGAACGAATGTCTCCGGGCACCATCCTCAAAAGGAAATATAGGGCCCCTAATCTTCACGAGGATCTGAAGTCCTTTGGAATGGATGTCTCCAGGCACCATTCTCAAAAGTAAATATAAGACCCCTTAGCTTTACAAGGAGTTTAAGTATTTGGGAATGGAGGTCTCTGGGAACCATTCTTAGAAGTAAATTTAGGGCCCCTAAGCCTCGTAAGGATCTAAAATCTTTAGGAATGGATGTCTCTGGGCACTGTACTTAGAAGGAAATATAGGACCTCTAAGCTTCGCAAGGAGTTTAAGTCCTTGGGAATGGATGACGACGAGCACCTGTTAGAAGGAAATTTTAGGGCCATGAGCTTTATGAGGAGCTTAAGTCCTTGGGAACAAATGTCGACGGGCACCATTCTCAAAAGAAAATTATAGGTCCCCTGAGCTTCATGAAAATCTTGTGTCATTGGGAACGGATGTCTCTGGGCACCATTCTCAGAAGGGAATTATAGGGCCCCTGAGTTTCTTGAGAAGCTTGTGTCCTTGAAAACGGATGTCTCCGGGCACCATTCTCATAATTACATTATAGGGACCCAGAGCTTTGTGAGAAGCTTATGTCCCTAAGAATGGAAATCTATGAGTGTCGTTCTCAGAAGAAAATTTCAGGAACCCTAAGCTTTGTAAAAAGTTCAAGTCCTTATGAACGGTTAATCAACAAACACTATTCGCAGAAGGAAAATAGGAAATCAAAAATGAGTCCATTCAAAAGAATTGGCAGCAAGTAAAATTCAACACAACTAAAGAAGCTTAAATCTCAATTGCATCGGCAAAATTCAATATAATGTGCTATGTAAATCTATAAATGCAAAAACCGCCAAGTGCACGACAACGGGAGAATCAGAAGTTGACAAGACAAAGAAAAATCACCTTTCTCTTCATTGATGATGTTAGAAAATTACAATGGAGGAAAGTAGGAAAAGTACAAGGAAAGCAATGAGAGCAAGGAAAGAAAATAGTACAAGGATATAACAAAAGGATAAAATTAAGAAATGGTGATTGTGTCATCTTCAGCAGGGGCATCTTCGTTTGGGTTAGCAGCAGTAGCCTCAGTGGCAGCTTCAGGAGGATTGGCCACGACGTCCTTCGTTGAGGCATTCACCTCATCTTGGGTCTCCGGAGTGGCGTCAACGAGAGGCTTCTTGGGAGGGGCTTTTGCCAAGCCATCTTTGTAGCCAACGATGTAAACCATTTACTCGCTTGGTCAAACAAAGCCTGGTATTCATCTTTGGTTAACTTCTCTTTCTCTTCTGCCTTAGCATTGGTTCGTTCAACTGCAGCCAGGGACTCTTTAGCTGCTTCCAAGGCTTCAGTCAACTTCTAATGATCAGCCTCCACTACCGCAGCATCCTGAGCCATACTCTTCAAAGCACCTTGAAGCTCAACTTCACTTTTCTTCAACTGCTCAATCTCGGCTCGAATGCGATCAACAAAAGCATGGCATTCAGACACTTCCCTATGAAAACCCACCAGAGCCTGATCTTGAGTGATATGATGCTCTTAAAGAGCGTTACGATGGATAACAACCTAAAGAAAAAAAAAAGAGAAAATAAGTAAAAAAATATGCAAGTATGGGTGAACGGAAAGGGATTTTCAAAAAATAATAAAGATATGCCTATATACTCGAGGCATATACATATATACTATTTTTCATTCTGACTTGGTTAGTTGTAATCTTTGATATGTCAATTGAGTGAGTTCGAATTGGCGGGCAATACCTCGGCTGTTGGGATTGTAATTTAATTAAGTAGGAGTTGCGTGATTCACAGATATAGAAATTCGTGGTTGGATAACAAAAGCAATAATATCACCTTATGTTGTTTTATGGGTGTGTGAGTAAATTAACTTGGCTAAGTATTTGATGAAATGAGTCATTGAATAAGACTTGTAAATTATACGAGATCTTTGTTATTCACAGTCAATAAAGGAGTTAAGGAAATAATAACAAGAGGGGTAAAATGATAATTTTATATTTCGCTCGTGTTACTGATATTCACGGTGGATATTATGTTAAAATATTATATGCACCGTAAAAATAAATAAAATTTATTTACACCAACAGAAAATATAACACGCATGAAGAAAAAGGAACTTACTTTCATCAGGTCATGGCCCAATGAGCTGATGACGTCCCCAATAATGATGTTGCGCGTAGTTTTTGTATCCACATCAAAATGAATGTTGTGTAGGACAATGTGAGAAAGTCGCGCGTCGTCGAGAAAGATGACTAAATTCAGAACGGGAGGCACATTAGTGAATCATCTCCATCTCCAATTCGCGGTTGTTCCTGTGAGCCAGGGGCACCTACAGGAGCGGGTTCCCATTAAGAATCATGTGCAGGAGGGGGGAGACTCTAAGCGCATGGATGGGCCCTCGTTTTGGGCATTAGGAGCAGGGAGAGGAGTCACTTGGGGGGAGCACGATGTGTCTGTCCTTGGGTGAACATTTCTCTCAACGTTGCCAACAATGGTATTACGCAGTCTCTTCGACATCTCCATACTTGTTGTGGCTCTATCAAGCAAAACTTGTTCTTCTTCTGAATCCGTTGACCTAGAAGAATCTAAATTAGAATTGCTAGAAATTGAAAGAATTGGGGGAACGGGAATACCTCTTGTAAGTGGAGAAGTTGATGATGGGGCAGACATTGAAGCGACAGGAACTACTGCTAAGGAAAGTGCTACGTTGACCTCCCTTCTTGGATCAAGAAGCTCAAAGCACCTTTCTAGGCAACGGTAAGCTGCGGATACCCATTCACTAACTTCCTTTAGAACGTAAGGCCTTTTATTCACCTTTTTATCTGCATTGCCAAATAAAAGAAACATTAGTTAACGAAGATATGTATAAAAAAGAAAGAAGAAAAGGAGAACGGAAATGAAGCTCCGGCTACTAACTAAACATTGCCCAATTCTTGAAAATTATCCTGCGACCATCACCGCTCCAGTTCCCACCGATGAGAAGAGTGCCCCGCACCCACCTTTTCTCTCCCTCCGGGAGGTCTATAATCAACGACCCCCTCTTTTCCCCAGGGCGAGAAGCAAGTTAGTAACTCTCCCTGCGACGCTTAGCTATGTATAAGGCCAGGAGCTCATCGATACCCAAACCCAGATTATACCTCCTATTCATAACTTCGAAACTAAGGAGAATTCTTTACAAACTCAGGGTGAACTAAGATGGGGCAAGGCAAAAAATGTAGAAAAAATCTTAAAATAAGGGTGAGAATGGGAGTTTCAGTCCTAAGGCTATGTACATGGGCTAGGTGTGATTTGATACGGGGATCTACAAGGGAGCCCTATGGTCGTACTCTCTCTTAATGCGCATATGAAATCAAGGGGAAAGCCTCTCGGTAATGAAACATATATTGCCCAAATTCCTCTGGAGTTCTAACTAAGGGGACTGTAGGTTTGAAGACTGTCTTATCTTCCATGGCTCTAAGAAATGGCAGAAATAAAAAGTACAGAGAACAAGAAGGTCTTTATATAGACCATAGGCGTCAAAGGGAAATGAAAAATTCTTCATTCCAAAACAGAGCAATGAAAGGACATCTGCAGGTAATCGATGGCAAAAAGGCACGGCTCACAGTGTAATAATAGATGAAGCAACGTGACTACTGACTAGTGAGGAGGCGACAACTAAAAAGGGGGAATGATTACCCTACTAAAAGAAAAATTCAAATAATAGATCCACGCCTGCCCGAGGAGCCTCGAAAAGGAATACGGTAATTTGAAGAAATAAATTAGCATGGGAGAGAACCACTGACGATGGGAAGATGAAGAGTCATCTCAAAACCATGCAACCAGTTCTAAAAATAGTGAGCCTCTAGAAATGTGAGATAAGATGGTCTTAACATAAAGAAAAAGAAATCTCACTAAAAGAATTAGAACAATGATTATGCTCAAATTATTCCTGCGGTAATTGCAGTTGTAAAGGAAAAAATTTCTCACACTCAAAATAAGAAAATAAATGTGAGAGATAGAATAAAAAACAATGTGGATGTTATTGCTTGATTATTGAATGTCCCTTAGAGTTACTGTTAGCCTCTATTTATATGTTTTCAAATGATCAAATATCTAAGTAAGTTTATCTAATTCCATTAAAAAGTGATCAACGGAATATTTGATAAGATTTAATTAACCAAATTAATCATACCCGCCCAATTAAATCAACGGTCCTTACTTCTTCTCCCGGACTGCCACATCAGCTATTTTCTTTCATTCTTCCGATTTTTCTTTTCTTGTGGATGTGTCACGGAGAGGATTTATGCATATTTATTTGCCCCTATTGTATTTGGCTTATTTTAAACATGCCAATATAAAATATTATCACATTGCATAAATTGATCTTTGATGTGTTATCCTTTATGATTTTAATGAAGCTAATTTTGATAAACAAAAGCTAAACATAATAACTTTAATTTGTTTGGTTTAGTCACGGATCACAAAACGAATAGAATATTCAAATTCTCCAATTTTCAAATCCAACCAAACAAATATCATACGCTAGAGAGCTGACCAAAATTAGCTATTGAAGTATAGAATCCACTATAGGACCCAAACAACGCACCCAGAGGTTTTGAACTCTATAGTCGAATCTACAAATCTAAGTTTGTTGTAAACACTCAGATATTACGCTATTGTAACCCCTGTAACTCGTATGGTATTGATGTCTATGCTAATTTCTCATAGAGATAAATCTAAGAAATTTAACGGTCTAAATTTTAAAAGGTGACAACAAAATATGCTCTTCTACATGACAACGTTGAATCTGACAAAATGCTTGACTGAATAAGCTCCTTAGCTCAATGGCGATGAGCAAGATTTCCAAACGATTAGTGCTATTGATGCTTGAAAACATTTTGATTATTTATGTAGAAGTTACATAATGAGTTGAATGCCCCTTAAGGTTACAATTAGCCTCTATTTATAAGCTTTCAAATAATCAAATAAAATCTAATTAAGTTTATCTAATTTTACTAAAAATGCGATCAACAGAATATTTGATAAGATTTAGCTAACCAAATTAATATTGCCCGTCTAATTAAATCAACGGTCTTTACTTTTTCTCCCGGACTACCACATCAGCTAATTGGTCTTTTCTTACACACGTGACACAGAGAGGATTTATGCCCGTTCATTTGTCCCTATTATATTTGGCTTATTTTCAACAAAGCCATATAAAATATTATCACATTGCATAAATCAATCTTTGATGTGTTATCCTTTACGATTTTAATGAAGCTCATTTCTGATAAACAAAACTACACATAATTAGTTTAGTTTGTTTGGTTTAGTCACGGATCACAAAACGAATAGAATATTCAAATTCTCCAATTTTCGAATCGACCCATACAAATATCATACACTAGAGAGCTGATCAAAATTAACTATTGAAGTATAGTCCACTATAGGATCCAAACAATCCACCTAGAGGTTTTGAACCCCATAGCTGACTCTACAAATCTAAGTTTACTTATCACTAACCTCAAACTCTAATTAGGTAAAACCCAGTTTTTTCTATTGCAATTTCAAATTTCAAGAAACTGGACGGGATTCTGCAGGGTCTCTTCATGCTTCTTGCATGTTATAGGAGTTAGCTCCCCTGTTCCACCATCTCCTTTGGCTCTAACATAATAACTATTGCTTCTAATTCTTCAACTTTGTTGAAAGTTGAATTAGAAATTCATCCTCTGCCGGCCGGTAACTTAAACTTCCTTTTAAACGTCCTTAATTCTGACATGGTGGGAAAATGAGTTATTGGATCTTTAGTTGAAATTTGGGCTGCTGGCAATGTTTTAGGCTGATTGGATTCAAAATGCATTAAGAATGGAGAAATTATAGTGAATGGGCTAATTTTTTAAAATGATTTGATCAATTGGTCCAAATTATTTAGGTTTGCAATTAAAGCCGATTTTAATATATCAAAGTTCTGGATCTTCACCTCCAGATCTAGGAAACCGGTTCTCTCTCCGACGAGCTCCTCTTAACGGTTACTGGAGCAACAAGAATTCAGAACTGCCTCAACCGCTAGTAAAGTCGGTTCACAAAGTCGTCCTCCGAAGAGGAAAAAAGTAAGTTCAACCTCCAAAATTCAGCCCAATCCTTGACTCAAAGTCCATCGGCACCCGAGCCACCTCCTCGTTCTTCGACCTAGTCACCTCCTAGTTGTGATGGGGTCCATCAGCAGGAATGCCTTCTTCCCCAGGCAACATCATCGTAAACGGACCTCATTCGTAGTTCAGGATTTAAATCTCTTTCGGTATAAATCGTATCTCAATAAAAATTTTAAGATCTCAAGTTGAACACACCAAGAATAAAAATAATTATAGGGCGGAAGCGTACCTGAGCCCATGATAATAGATTGTTGTTTAGAGCCGGACGGTTGGCCTTCCAGATCTACACGATTCTCTATCCGAGACTCTCATTTGATAAAATATCTCAGTTTTCTCTCTAATGATGAGATATTTGGGAGAATAGAATGGTTTCTCGTTATCGTATAATCTGAAGACCATAATCAATTATAAATAAATCAGCTTTTAGTATTTCTATTATAGCCCATCATAAAAATAAAAATTACCCTAAAGTCTCTAAACATTAAAGTGTCCACAACCTATCAGATACATTAAAACCTCAATTATCCAAACCTTAGTAGATCACTTTTAATTGGGTTTACTTCATTTGATAGTCTACAACACATAATTATTTTACACATAAGTCCAACGTTGGATTAAGGATCCAACAATCTCCCACTTGGGACATCAATCGTAACTCAACACATCAATGGTCACGTATATCAATACAACTAAATGACATGAATTATGATGTGAATGTGTAGCATGAAAATTTCATGTAATATGATCTTAACATGCATATTTTCAACTGGTCCTCCGTAAATTTTAGTGAGATCAAACCATACATAAATCAGAGTGTGAATACCAAAAACTTTATTTCTATAAAAAATAACCTTAAAATATCCATAAATCAAAATGGCTCAAAAATATGTCTATATGAAAAGAGCATCTAAAAATTAAATACAAACTCCCCCTATAACTGAATATCCTCAACTGATATGACACCCATGTGAATAGTGTGCTCATGAAACACCTTGGGTGGCAACCCCTTAGTAAGTGGATCCGCAATCATGGAGTTTTTTCTGATGTGTTCTATAGACAAATGTCCACTCTGAACCCTTTCTTTAACAACCAGAAACTTGATGTCTATTAACTTTGACTTTGTCAAGCTCCTGTTGTTATTAGAATAAAGAACTGCTGATTTATTGTCACAAAATATCTTTAGTGGTCTCCGAATACTGTCCACTATGCGCAGTCTCGTGACAAAACATGTTATGAACTCTGCTGTCATGGTAGAAGAGGCTATAAGAGACTGTTTAGCACTCTTCCATGAGACAGCACCTCCAGCAAGCAGAAAAATATAGCCCGGCATAGATTTCATACTTTCTTGGCATTCAGCAAAATTGGAGTCAGTATATCCAACGTTCTCAATCTGATCCAACCTTTGAAACGTGAACATGTAATCTTTTGTTCTATTGAAGTACTACAAGACCCGTTTAGCTGCTTTCCAATGGTCTATGCCTAGATTGATTAAATATCTTCCAAACATCCCAGTCACGTACGCAATATCAGGACGTGTACAAATTTGAGCATACATTAGACTCCCCACTACCGAGGCATAGAGAATCTTCTGCATTTTTTTTTCTCAAAATCATTTTTAGGGTATTGATTGAGACCAAACTTGTCTCCCTTAGCTACAGTGGTATCACCTAGTTTACATTCTTACATGCCATATCTTTTAAGGACCTTTTTGATATAGCTCTTTTGTGATAATCCTAGAATACCGTGAGAACGATCTCGGTGTATTTTGATTCCTAATATAAAAGAGGCTTCACCAAGATCTTTCATCTCAAAATTCTTAGCTAGAAATCTATTGGTGTAGTGCAATAAGCATATATCGTTGCTGGCAAGAAAAATGTCATCCACATATAAAACCATAGAAATATGCCTGCTCCCACAAAACTTATGGTATATACAATAATTGACTAAATTCATCTCAAAACCGAACGAGATGATCACTTGATGAAACTTAAAATACCATTGTTGAGATGTCTGCGACTTCATAGATGGATTTCTTAAGTTTGCAACCCATATTCTTTGGGTCTTCTGACATAAAATTTTCTGGTTGCACCATATAGATCATCTCTTCAATGTCACCATTGAGAAACGCTATCTTTACATCAATCTGATGCGGTTCAAGATTGAAATGTGCCACAAATGCCATTATAATCATGAAAGAGTCTTTCATAGAAACCGGAGAGAAAGTCTATTTATAGTCAATGCCTTCTTTCTGTGTAAAATCCTTTGCAATAAGACGAGCCTTGTATTTTTTCACATTACCTTTTTAATCTCTCTTGGTCTTAAAAATCCATTTGCAACCAATGGGTTTCGTACCTTCTGGTAATGGAATAAGAACCCACACGTCATTGTCCTTCATGGACTTAATTTTCTCATTCATGGCATCGATCCACTTTTGAGAGTTAAAGCTTTTTATGGTTTCACGGAAGTTGATCTGATCATCTTCCATCACACCAATGTCAACCTCATGCTCTTGGAGAAATATAATGTAATCATCTGACACTGCACTTCTTCTCTCTCTAGTGGATTTTCTTAATGGCATAGGTTCTTGAGGTGTTAGAGTTTGTTCTTCCGGAACAATCTCTTGAATGAGAGGTTCTGTGATATTGTCTTGATGTGTTGTGTCATGATCAATGTCGGGAACACATTCCTGATCGATGCTAATAACACATATGGGACTATCAACATATTCCTCCTTAATGACAAAATCCCTAACCGTATCTCCCCCCCGCAAACTCGACATCCTCAAAGAACCGAGGATTACCTGTCTAAAAATCGACATAATTGTGGGATCATGAAACTTGTACCCCATGGATCTTTTAGAGTATCTAATAAAATAATAACGCATCGTCCTTAAGTCCAATTTCTTTTCATTAGGCTTATATGTCCTTGCCTCAGTTGGACAACCCCAAACGTGAAAATGCCTTAGACTAGGTTTCTTGCTGGTCCAAAGCTCATATGGGGTTTTGGCAGTCACTTTAGTTGGAACTCTGTTAAGGATATATGTTGCAGCCTTAAGTGCTTCACCCCAGAGTGATTCTGGTAAGGTCGAATGACTAATCTTACTCATGACCATGTCCTTAAGCGTTATGTTTCATCTTTCAGCAACACCATTCATAGTGGCCGAACCCGACATAGTGTACTCTGGGACGATACCCATTCCTTTAGGAATTTAGTAAATGGTAGTGGACGTTGTTCACCTGAACCATCATATCTTCTATAGTACTCACCACCACGGTCAGATCTGACTCTCTTAATCCTTTTGTTGAGTTGATTCTCAACTTCAGGCTTAAAATTTTTGAACATGTCCAATGGCTGTGACTTTTCATGAATGGGATATATATAGCCATATCTAGAATAATCATCTATGAATGTTATAAAATATCGTTAACCATTCCAAACAACCGAAGAGAATAACCCACAAATATCGTTATAAATAAGTTCTAAGATGTTCTGAGTCATGTTGACTTCAAATCTCCTTTTATCGGTTTGTTTTCCCTTTATGCAATTAATACAAACGTCAAAATCTGTGAAATCTAAGGGATCGAGATTTTGTCTAACACAAGTCTCTCTCTTCTTCGTCTGGAGATGTGACCTGATCTCTTGTGCCATAACGTAGCTGAATTCTGCCTGGTTAATTTTCTTTTAATACCTCATGTACTTAATTGCAGTGATTCTTTAATGAAGTAATTGTTTCAAGTAAATAAAGATTATCATATCCTGATAAAATTTTGGAACCAACTGAAATTGAATCACGAAACAAACCAAATTTTCCATTTCTAAAAGAACAAACATAACCAGTTTTATCTAAAAGAAAAATAGAAATCAAATTTCATCTAAAGGACGGTACAATGAAAGTTTCATCAAGATCCAAATAATATCCAGTTTTTAATAATAATCTAAATTTTCCTGTTGCTTCAACCTCAGTTGTCTTACCATTACCCACGTAGATGAACTTTCAGCATCATTTAACTTTCGGTAATTCAGGCAACCATGCATAGAATCTATCCACCACGTGTGTCTGGGAACCGAACATGATAGTTGGGCCATTGCTTCTTCCTATGCCCTTCAGCTCCATAGAAGAAACAACCATTACCTACTGAGTCTACCGGTTTCTTTTATTGTTTCTTATGTGGTGCTGTATCCACAACTTCCTTACCATTTTTCCTTTTCTTTCCCTTGCCCTTATCCTTAGAGGTAGAGGCCAGGTAAGCACTTTTTGTCTTATCATGTTTCACTCTTTCCTCTTCCTGAACACAGTGTGAGATGAGCTCATTCAGAGACCAATCTCGTTCTGACAATTATAGCTCACCTTAAACTGACTAAACTATGCCGGAAGAGATATCAAAACCAGGTACACAAGCAAGTCCTCAGAGAGTTCAAGCCTCGGTGTTTTTAACCTTGAAACAATGTGAGACATTTTCATAATGTATTCCCTTATATTACTTTTACCTTTATACCTCTTTAAAATTAAGTCTGACAAGAGCGTACCAATTTCTACCTTTTCGTTCTTGACAAACATCTTTTTAATGTCTGCAAGAAAATCCTTAACTGTGGTAATCAAACACTGATGATAAATAACATGTCAAACAAGAAATCTTCTTTTGGGTTGATTTATTGTTCACATGTAAAACTGAATAATCATCACATATTTATTACTACAGAACCACATGTAATTCTGTCAAATAACTGTCTTCCTTTAGGCCGATAAATATTCACATAAGTTACACGCACACATAACATTTTATATTTCAAGACAAACTAATTTCCACAAGAGATGTCACTTTAGCGACATTTTGCTTCAACATAACATACTAATGTTCAAATTTAAAATTATACCGAATTTAATCCTTAAATTAATTGATAAATAATTAATTTTATGATACTTAAAAAATTGTTTTGGAATTATTTTAACCAAAAAACTGAAAATAATAAAAACAATCCATTTGATAATCCTTAAAAATTCTTTTAAAATTAGTATAACCCAAAAACTGAAAATAATCAAAACAATCTATCTTAAAAATTCTTAAATTAAAAAAAATTAATATTACGATCCCTAAAATTAATTTAATAATTAAACCTTAAAGTTAATCCTTAATTAACTTCAATAAAATAAATAAAAATTTAACTAAAAAATAAAAATAAAATAAAAGTGAGGCCTGGGCCAGCCCTCCCAAAATTAGATATGGGCAAAGCCCACGGCCTTCCTTAAGGGTTGTCGGCTTCCCCCACAGTCTCCCTTCAATCACTATGGCTGAAGCCCACAGTCATTAAGCCTTAATTTAATTTTTGTTTTAAAATATGATCACGGGTCAGATCAACCCGACCCGTGTCCAACCCGACCTGTGTCTAACCCTAGGGAGAAACTCTTAAGGTTTTCACCTTAAGTGACTGGTGGCCATGGCCGCCAGCCTTTGATGTCGCGGCTTCCCTTACAGTGGCAGCCACGGCCGCAACTCTTCCTGAAAGTCGCGGCCAAGGTCGCGACTATTCCTCACAGCCGTGACTTTACCTTGCCGGCGCAGACTGTCCGTTGCGCTGGTCGCCTGTCACCGTCCGCCATAACGTTGGCCGGCAGTCCAAATTCAAACAAATATGAACATGATAGCACCGAAAAAAATTGTTCTCAAATCTAATAAATCGTCAAACAATTATTAAATTCAAGGTTACCAAAACTTAAACACAAAAAATACCTAATCATAGATCTAGAACTTAATAGATCGATTCTCAATAATCAACGTGATTTACTCTGATACCATTTGTTAGATTCAAAATCCCTTTTAGTATAGACTGTAACTTAATAAAAACTTTAAGATCTCATGTTGAACACACCAAGAATCAAAATAATTATAGAGCGGAAGCGTACCTGAATCTATGACGATAGATTGTTATTTAGAATCGAGCGGTTGACCTTCCAGATCTACACGATTCTCTATCCGAAAATCCCTTTTGATAAAGCGTCTCAGTTTTCTCTCTAACGATAAGATATTAGGAAGAATATAATGGTTTCCTATTATCACGTGACCTGGAGACCATAACCATTTATAGATAATTCATCTTTTAGTATTTCTATTTTAGTCCATCATAAAAATAGAAATATCATAAAGTTTCTATACATTAAAGGGTCCACAACCTATCAAATGCATTAAACCCTCAATTATTCAAACCTTAGTAGATCACTTTTAATTGGGTTTAACTTTATTTGACAGTTTGCAACATATAATTATTTTACACATAAGTCCAACATTGGATTAAGGATCCAACATTTGTAGGTTTAATTCCCTCTATTAACCTCCCTTCTATTCACTAACCTTGATCTAGTAATTACTAGGGCCAAAGGATGAGCTCGAGTTCGGATTCTCACGCCCACCTGAGCTATCTCCTTCATTGCAGTCTCTGCGATCCCTCTACATGACTTCCTCACCATCTCTATTTTAAATCAATTTCATTGTCCTAATTTTATGCTTTCTTTCTGGTTGGTTAACTGAAAGAGAGAAATAGAGAGGGCAGTGTGATAATTCATCAGAGGAGTGGTCATTTAGGTGAACCGTTGCTTGACACACTAAATACACTATGGTATATAAAAATATATCATAGTATATAAATCATACTATGATGTATAAAAATATATTATAATATATAAAAATATACTATGATATATAAATTATACATGTACATTAATTTTTATATGGTTTAAAAATGGTCATTTTTTTAAATATAATTCTTTGTCACTCTCACTTATGTTTAAAAAGTGGACTACTTCTCTAAATAAGTGGAAAGAATATGGTGTTGAGTAGGTTAAAAGAAGTGGCATACATAACTCACTTTTCATAGTAGTAAGTTATGAAATGCTCTAGAAAAATTATAGTAGATAAATGACTCATTTTTATTTTATTTTATTTTATTTTATTTTCTTATGATTCGTCTACAATGCGCTTATCTTCTATTTCTATTAGGTGTGTTTATTGGACGGTTTGGTTTGGTTTTAGATCACTTTTATAATCAAACTAATATAATCTATCTGATAAATGAGTATATCAAACCAAACCAATTAAGCATATAAACCAATCCAAACTAAACCATTAATTATCGGTTCAGTTTGAGTTGATTTGACAGTTTTGTTTTATATGTATTTAAAGTTAACAAAGTTAATGACCAAAAAGAATTCATGTTAAGAAAATGAGTGTTATTTCATTAGATATCTTAGTTAATAAAATAATTTATATATAATCAACAAACAATAAAATGAGTTTTATTTTATTAAGTTGAGGATGTATTGTGCATGATGATCATATTAGGTTGGGATAAAATTAGGTTTATCATTATGTCTAAGCACTCGATTTAGTTTGGATTGGGTAATTAAGTTGAGGATGTGTTATGCATGATGTGTTTGTTTCGTAAATTTCGTAAATAACTATGACCATATAAATTTATTTTTATGTTCTAGGTGCATCACATTCATTGTTGATATTCTAGATTCATTACTTTTGGTCATGAGACAAAAAGTGCAATCGATGGCACAAATTGAGGTGTTGCTCATGAGATTAATGACTTTATTTCCATCCCCAAAAATCATTGGTATCCTAACAGGTATAAACCAGTACTTATCTTGTCCGCACTGAATCACCCTATCATTTAAGATACGAAAAAAAAATATGATTTATAAGAACTACTGACATAATTGTCCAAAATTTTAACATGTCAAAACAAGCATAATTTGCCAAGATTGTTGATTCTAAATTTGCAAATAGGAAAGCAGAAGTGAGTTGTAATCCTAGATTATACAACACATTAATGCGTTGCAACCAGGGTTAATAAGTACACGTTTTATTTTATATGCGTAGATTACTTTTGTCAAATTATTCAGTCAGTTCCTAAATGAACTTAGAAAAGTACAGAAAAATACACATTTTTCATACAAAACGTATGAAACGCATAAAATTCGTTAAACGAATTATACGGCTTGTAAAAAACGCCAAGAAGGGAAGCTTGATGGAACTGAAGTGATGTAGCATGTAGCATTTTTATAGCAAAATCTCAGTCCCTTCTTCATCTCTTCTCGATGAGGAACAGCTAAAAACTTGCTTTTAGCATTCCCCTTTTCTTAAACTGCTTTTAGCATTCCCCTTTTCTTAAACTGCTTTTAGCATTCGAATTCGAGTATTCCTATGATAGCTAAAAACTTACTTTTTGCATTGGAATTCCATCAATCCACCTTTCTTCTTCTCTTTTAAGTTTTTTCATTTTATTGACTAATAATTTTATTATCTATAATTTATTTATTATAATATATCATATTATTTTAGTTTTTCTAATTACTTTAATTTAATTGATAAATATTTTACTAAAGAATAAAAAGAATGAGAGTAAAGCATATTATTATTTTAGAATATATTAATGAACATTTTTCATATTAATTTTAAATTGAGTGAAATGGTATGCAGTGTTAGTATTTATTTAGTTATATATTTATTTACAAAATAATTTATTAACTCTATGTGTTTAGACATTCTAGATTATAGATTATAGATTGAATTTTAAATATGAATGCTTGAGGTATTTATGATCTTTTATTTTCATATTTATAATATATTATTAAATTGACATATGTTTGTAAATTCTATAGCCGAATTTTTAATGCTATATTTTTTAAATGAAAACATATAATACTCATTTCCGTATTCAATTTTTTACGTATTAAAAATTATTGACCGAATTTTTATCAAAAGTCTAACCGTTTAATTTCTCAAATTATACTTACCGAATAATACTCTGTATTTTTTCTGTACCTGAATAAACTAACTATGGTCGTAACCAGAATCCCCCAAGAAAGTTTGTACAATTTCTCCATAATGCTATAGAGCATTTTTCAGAAATGCTGGTGTTGGAATAGGTTGGGTAAGTTTTAGTTATACTAAAATAAGGTTTTTTTATCTCTTCCCTAGAGCTTCTATCTCTAGCTCCTAGGGCAGCCGACCATTGCGTTTTAATTGTAATTTTCTTGAAGCTTGTACCTGAGTTTGGAGCTAGGGTTGATATCTCTTGAAGCTGGTAGTGAAGATGAAGGGGAAGGATTGTGTGAAGGAGGTTGATGTGGATGGATTTGAATGGGTCGTCTCCAAAAAGGGGAGGGGCAGACCTTTTAAGAATAAGAATGAAAACGATTTGGCTAATTCTGGTAACTTTAAAGCGGTCGCTACATTGACCAATGAGGTGGCTGGAAGTGAGCTAGAGCATATGGCTTTAGCCATTGGACAAGAGGGCATAGATAGGGTTTTTGGCTTTATCTAGCAAGGACAATGAAGGCATTAATGACGTGAATCATTTTTCCTCTATGGGAATGCTTGATAGCCCTAAAGTTTGAGTTAATTTGAACATTGAGGAGATTGAGCACATAACAGTATCCAAGGGATATGAGGACCTCGAGATACGGTATGCGGCTTTACCTGAAAAGGATGGTGACAACATAAATGAGGTAAAAGTTATTTTCTCTTTGAGCTTGGAGACAATCTCCAACTCACCCATTGCACACGCTGGTTTTGAAAATAATATTGATGGAGATAAGGAGTTTCCCCCTTTACCCTCTCCTACTCGTTCTTCAAAATGAGTAGATTAGGCTATTTTGGAGAACTCGGTTCTTAAATCCATTATTGTAAGCTTAGACAAAAATAAAGATGTTGTACATGCGTAAGAGGATAAGGCTGAAGAAGACGTTTTTCTTTTGTGAAACCTCCTGTTGACAATAAGGAGAAAATGGGTGGATAGGGTACGAAGCTGTGAGAACCCTACAAAGGATTAAAATGGGAAGTTCTAAATGGAGGATGTTGTTGTTAAGGAAGGGATTCTGACTTGGAAAAAGACTTTGGTTGGCCATTTTCTTGGTAAGAAACCTGCGTTAAATAGGGTTCATAATGTTGCTTTTCAAATTTGGTAAAACAGTTTCTCAATAACAAAAGGATAGCATATTATATGGTGTCCCTTGCCATTTATTAGGTGTTCCTCTCATCCTCAAGGAGTGGAACCCTACAGCTAAGTTGCCTAAAGAAGATCCCACCCGTGTGCCTATTTGGGTCAAGTTATGGAACATTCCTACTTTCTTGTGGACTTAAAAGGGCATTAGAAGCATTTGTAGCATCTTGAGAAATTTAGTGTCTGCTAACTCATTCACGGCAGGATGCTCTAAGCTTTCTTTTTGTAAAGGTTTATGTGGAGATTGATTTAGATTTAGACCTTCTTGGTTTATTGATTTGAATCTAGATGATTATGGAGTTTTTGATGTTCGGGTGGATGTTGAATATCAAGGTTTGCCTAAGAAATATTCTAAGTGTAGGGTGTTTGGGCATGATTGTCTTCAAGTGAAGAAACCTACTGCCCCTCCCTAGAATGTGCCTAAACCTAGCAAACAAGAGTAGGTTCAAGTTACTAAGAAGGGTAAAGAAGTGGTGGATGTGCCTAGGGTGGATATCCTGGAACCATCTTACTCTCGCCTTCCTGAGTCTCTTGATGATGCTCTTCTTGAAGGTGTACATACTCCTCTAGATCTGAAGCTCCATAAGGGTAGGGCTGATAAGAGCGTGTGCATTATTGAGCAAAAAATGGCAATTTAAATCATCATGACAATGATAGCTTGTCGGAGATATGTGATGTTGAAGATGGTACATTTTCCTCTCCTAAACCCTTGGAGTTAGAAAATGAGTCTATCTCTCTAGATAACTCAAAATCCTAAGGGAATATTAATGCAAGGTAAAAGTAGAGATTGTGACAAACGGCTGCCAAGATAAAGGCTATATGGTGACTTGTGGGGTACTTCCCCACCATCTAAATCATCTTTATGTTAGATAACCTTGCTGCATGGAATGTTTGAGGCTTTAATAAGTCTCTTAAACATTTGGAAGTGAGGAGATTTGTGAGGAATTTTAATGTGAAATTATGTGTCGTACTTGAGATTAGAGTGAAGATTAAACACTTTCAAAGCTTTATCCATTTTGCGTTCCCTACATGGAATTATTTTAATAATTATTCTAAAGACCATTTAGGGAGATTTTGGGTTGCTTTTGATGCTGCTAGTTTTGATGATCTGTGCTTTTTATGACTGCCCAATTGATTTATTGTAAGATTGTGAAGAAATATTATGCTTATACCTTTCTTTATGCTGCTAATAGTCATGTCTTAAGGAAGAGATTGTGGGATGATCTTATTATGTTGCATTCCTCTAATTCCTCCCTTCTCTGGGATTTTTGCCGACATCCAGATGTAGCTCTGCTAGAAGGGTTCAAGATACCGAAGTTTAGTAAATACAATGGGGTCGGCGACCCATATCATCACTTGCTGTCCTTCTGTGGGGATTGCCGAGGCCTTGATTCCCAGTATGGGTTATTTATCCACCTTTATCAGAAGTCATTAGAAGGGGAAGCACTCAAGTGGAACTCATCTCTCCCCCTTGATGCTCTACGTAGTTTTGACGATGTGATTGACAGATTCACTCACCAGCCAGTAGTTGCACCAGGTGGAACATCCCCCAATCTCTGTGATCTGGTGAATGAAAAAATGCAGCCCGGTTTTGGATTCATTACCTTTGTTAACCGATGGAGGAATTTAGCAGCTAAAGCAAAATGGAACATAAAAGAGGAAGATGCAGTGCAGATGGTTATCGAGAACCTGCATGGGCCCATCAAGGAAGCGATGGTGCTAGGAAATTTCCGAACATTCCCTCAACTATTTGAACGAGCTGCCCGCATGCAGAGGAGTATAAAAGACGGGTCTATCACTTTCCTCAGGAACAGTTCTAATGGGGAGAAGGCAAGCCGAAGAATACCTTAAGGACCCAGCAGCCAACTCAAGAGGTTACCATCACTCCGGATCAAATTAATGCGGTTCAAGCACAGCAGAATGCACAGAGACAATAGAGCACCTGAATCAGCAAGCCATCCAGTGGGCCGGGGCCCTCCCCCAACCCACTCAAAAACCGCAAAACCCAGCGCAAGCTACGCCCAGACCCGCTTATAAGAACGTTGCGCCCCCGGCCAATTATGATCCTCAGTAGCAAGAAGGTGCTCCCAAGTGACCCTGGGGACCCAATAGAGCTCACTACCCGCCATTACCCCTATCCATTCCTACCCTATTCTCCATCCTTCTGGCCTGGAAAGCCATTTCTCTGCCCAGAGAGAAACCACTCCCCTGGCCTCCTGGTCTCGACTATTCAAAATTCTGTCTATTTCACCGATACGCGGGCCATACCATCGAAGAGTGTCATACTTTGCGTGATGTCATCTATGACATGAATAATGAAAATCGTCTCAATTGGAACGAAGTTAAGGCATACCTGAAAGCCGCCAATGTCACTGAAGCAACTAAGGGATCTATACTAATCCAATGCCACAACATCAAGGGGGACAAGTCACTACTCAGGAACCTGCACCGGTACAAACTAATCCAGGACCTTCTGCCAGCGCTAACACCATCCGAGCTTGCACTGCCGCTCGAAGAGAAATGCCTGTGAGATCCCCTCAAGTTCTGTAATTCGAAGGAGGTTCTGAGAATGAAAAACTTCGAAGTCACTTTCTTTGTCCCCAGGAATCGAAGTTCCAAAAGCAGACGAAAGCACTATGGAACCGGACCTCCTCACTGCCGCTCAATTCATTACCAGGAAGAGGAAAATTCGCTTTTTTAGTAAGGGTGGGTTGAAAAAGTGAAGAAGGAAGAATGTATCCGAACGAATGCATCGGCAGATTTGATTACCCCTTTTTTAGAAATCCCCTCGTCACCTACTAGTGAGCCGGAAAGCTTAGGGACGCCTCTCGCTCCTCTTCCCCCATTTGACAACCGTATCTCAGAATGTTCGGATGATTCTCTGGAACCCCCTTAACTAATATATGCTTCAATACTAAAGAATGGGGATATCTCGTTGGGAAAAAGCAGAAGAAAAGGATTTCACGGGCAGAAAGGCGAAGGGAAGTTAAGAAAAGCCTAGCAGACGGGACTATCAACCCCTTTCTATTAAGACCTCGGCACCTTCCTTACTCCCCTACGAGAAATTTACCCCTATTTTGAAGAGGAAAGCTCCCAGGTTCCGCATCTTAAAAAAGCGCATGACCAGATTGGAAGCACTGAGGTTAATTCGCAATGGGCCCACTCACCCAGCCATGATGCATGACAGAAGAGAGCGAGCACAAAATGGAGTTTCCCTCTTGGGTGAGGCTCACGTCCGGAAATAATATTTTTCAAGACTTTCTCCCCTATGTTGAACTTTATCTATATTACCCTTATTTTGGAATGCACGGGAAAGCCTTTTCTGGTAGACCTGGACATCTTTCATGGCGCGAAGTCTCTTCTCATCTAATAGCTCTAATTGTGGGGATATCTAAAAAAAGATGCTCTCTCTCATCCACATCAAAATCTTTGTCAAGCTGGACCCTGATGAGGGATGGGAATGGCTGAATCCGTCTGCCCTTTTCTTCGTACGCAAGTAAGCAACTGGCCTTAGATTGTATCGAGCTACATGCCCTTCTCATAAGATGTTGTAAGCTACGGGCCATAAAATCTCCGACGAAGCTTAAAGCAGGCATCAAGAGCTAAGAAGGGGGCCAACAAAAGCCCCTTTGAAGCAAATGCCTGTGAGAAACTACAGGACATAGAAGCAGGCCTAAGCAGCACCTAAGAAGCAGGCCAACAAGTTGATTGAATCTTTTCCAGTCTCTTTTCTGGCGGATTACCTTCGAAACAAAGGATTTTTATATTCCTTCTGTTTTGGACAAGATAAGTGGACAGATGAGTTGAATAATACAGGGACATATAAGCTAGGCGAGGTTCCCCTTTGATATCTCCCAACCTAAAGGCTTTATTCAGAGGTGGGTCTTTCAACCGCCTACTCTTTCGATGAAGGGTGCACTACAAGACAATCGGTACTATAGGGATCAAATGGGGGATTTCGTCGATATTGAGTCGACTATAAACTACTCATCTTGCTTGGAACCGTCGTTGTGTATGGGAAGAGGGGTCCTACCTATGCTTGGTTGGGAAAAGGGTGAATGGTCCCAAAAGGGACGGGAAAAAACCCACTAGAAAGAACGGGGGGTCATCCAGGGTAGTCAACTTTATCCGTGACTCTGAGTACAAGATTTCCGGGATCAAGAAACTCGCAAACCAATATGCTCGGCTGGACTCTTTTCTCGTATGCCCGGAAAAGAGTGTTTCGGTATAACTCAGCTTGCTGCATAGCCTTTCTTTCTCGTCCAAACACTCCGGATCTTCATTTCCCTTTACTCCATAGGGCCGAAGCTTGACTAAGAAGGGCTTTTTTTATAGAGAGAGAGTCAGGGGGGATCTATATTGCTTGCCACTGCTCTATTCCCGACTCGAAATCCATAAAGGACTTTAAGAGAGGATGAACATTCCCGTTCTATAGGTAGGACTGCCCCCTATTATAGAAGGGTGAGGGCCGACTTCCGTACTTCTGATCTGCTAGCGCTGTGAATTACCTTATACCTACGCAGCAGGAACGATATGGAAGCACCTACTCTACTGGTCGTCTGCTCTCTCGAGGTCGTCTTTCTCTAGGTACAAAAAGGACATTAAAGGATATCTCCAAAATTCGATGTACTTCTTCAAGTGTGGGACACATCTCATCTTTGCCGAATCTAAAAACCATCGCCTTTGCATCCCAAGACTTCACTGCGGCTATGATCAGATCCCAGTGTTGGTTTACTTTTTACGTTATCCTCCACCAAATCTTCTGATCTCCTGTTCTCAATGATGGATAGCATAAGGGCTCCGAAGGAGGGAGCTGATCTTACCTTCTATTATATTAGATCTTGCTTTCATCGATTCCCTTACTCGTACGCTGGTCGAGCTTTTCAGTCTTCTTCTCCTGGTGGGATAGCAAAGAAGGATCTCTCCTATCCCGTAGTGGTTGTCTACGAGAAGGCAGATGTTACGCAGAAGGGTTGTCAACGAGACGAGAGAAGGCTGACTTCAAGAGGGCGAAGAGGTCGTTAAGAAGGCGCTTTTAAGCCCTGGTAATAGAAGTAGCTCTACTCTTTGAGAAGAGGGTNGCCAACCGAGTTGCTCATGGGAAGGAGCATGTGAGGGAGAATGACCTTTATTCGTCTCTTCGAACGGAGCCCATGTTGAATCCGCCCCCTGGTTTCCTTTTTTATACTATGTATAACCTCCTCATCAATAGACGTTTCCCGAATAACCATTGATTTCACGAAAAACCTGCGCTTGTTAGCAGCTGAATCACTCTCTCCTCTCGTAGTGGGCCTCTTTTCTTTCCTCCGCTGGCATGAGTAAAGGGTCCATTCCACTAGCTCTCTACCAATCGCTCTACCTACTATCTTTCTATCCGTTCTTCCTATCCTCCTCTACTCTAAGCATCATTAACATCCCCCTCCATCCTCTGCTGCTCTTTGTTTGCCTCCTGTAGGAGCATTGGATTAACAAAGTCCCTGAGTAGGGACATTCTGAGCTGGAGGAGGAAAAGGTGGCTGAGTACCCGAGTCTGACTGTGTGCTACCTGTTGCAGCTGAGTCTTTCCTAGATTTCTTGTCTTCTGGCTCCGGAGTCTCTTCTTCCCGGTATCCATCGGGTCTTACAAAAAAAAGATAGAATATGGTGATTTTAATGAGACTATTCATAAGATGAGAAGTAAGGTGGAGTGTGATTTGGATTTTACTGGATGAGGGTATGAAATAATTTGGTCATTATCTTAGTTCTATTGATATGTGTGATTTGGATTTTACTGGAGCTTATTTTACTTGATGGAATCACCAAGAAGGTCACGTTAGTATTCATACTAAGATTGACAGGATTCTGGTTAATTCTAAGTGGCAGTCAATTTTCCAAAGGTCAATGACTTTTTTTGCTCCTCCCACTTATTCAGATCATAGCTCTACTATGTTCAGGTTCTTCCCAGATGCTTCCAGGAAAAAGCCTCCATTTAGTACTTTAAGGGTTGATATTAATGGTAGATTAGATGTCTATGGCATAGCTGTGTACATGTTAGCTCATAAGTTGAAGACTGTCAAGCTTATTCTTACATCTTTCAATGCTTCCCATTGCAGTGACATTTCTAGAAGGGTTCATGATGCTAGATTGAATCTAGAGGCGGCACAGCAGAGATTAGATGCTCATCCTCATCTCATTTAAGCTCAGCAGAATGCTAATTTGGCCTTCAAAGCATTTCATTCTTGGAAGCTAGCTGAAGAAAGCTTCTATATACAAAAGTCTAGGATCTTTTGGCTGAATCTTGGTGACAATAATACCTTTTTCTTCTTTGAGTCTATCAAATCTCATGGGAGAAAATTAGGCTTCAACTTCCTTATTGATGATCAAGGTAAAATCATTGATCCTTCTGTTATTGAGAATTTAATTGTCAGTTTTTATCAAGATTTTCTAGGTAAGCAGTTGCCTGCCCCCAACATCAATTGGAGCATTCTTGATAGTCTTCTTTCTCAGGATAGGGTGAGTTTAATCCAACCATTTATTGCAAAAGCGGTTAAAGTAACTTTCTTTTCTTTTAGCGGTAGAAAAGCTTCGGGCCCTGATGGTTTTAATGCTAGCATATTTCAAGTAAACTAGCATATTATTGGTGATGATGTTTGTACTGTTGTGTTACAATTTTTTCAATCTGGTGAATTACTTCAGTTGTTTAACAATATTGCTATCACTTTAGTGCCTAAAGTTAGCAACCCTAACAGAGCTACTGAGTTTCGACTGATTGCTTGTTGTAATTTGTTTTATAAGTTCATTATTTCAGTGCTAGCTAAAAGGTTAAGTTCTATCTTACCTGGCTTTATTAGTTTAAATCAAACAACTTTTGTTTTGGGGAGAACTATTTTAGACAATATTCTTCTTTCTCAGGAATTATTGAAAAGTTATCATAGAAATTCTTTCTCCCCTAGATGTGCTATGAAAGTGGATTTGCTCAAAGCATATGATAGTGGATTTGCTCCCCTAGATCCCCTTTCTCCCTATCTCTTTGTGATTCTCATGGATGTTCTTACTGGGATCACGCAGACTTGTACTTCCTTACCTAGTTTTCAGTTTCATTAGAGGTGCAAGAAAGATTGTATTTTTAACTTGTGTTTTACAGATGATTTGTTTATCTACTGTAAATGTTCTTCCCAAGCAGTGAAGGTGATCATGGATGGGTAGGATCTTTTTAGCTCTTTATATGGGCTTAAAGATAATGTTTCCAAAAGTTCTGTCATCTTTTTTATAGTGTTAGAGGAGGAGGTAGACAATATTCTTGCTCTTACAGGTTTTTCAAAAGGCACCCTTCCGGATAAATATCTTAGCATCCCCCTTATTTCTACTAAATTAGGGAAGACTAATTATGAGATCCTAGTGGAGAAGATTATTAGCAGGGCTAAGTTTGGGAGAACAAGCATCTTATCTTTGCTGGCAGGTTTGTAAGTTATCATAGCTATCCTTGTCTCCATTTAGAGCTATTAGAGTTGTCTCCTTATTTTACCTAAAAAAGTTATGAAAATGATCAACTATTTATTGAGGAATTTCTTATGGACTGGCAAGACCAAGCAATGTTCAGATACTAAAGTGGCTTGGAGTCATGTTTGCTATTCTTTCAATGTAAGGGGTCTTAATCTCAAAGATTTGTCCATCTTGATTGTTATTGTTATGTCTAGATTCTTCTGGAAGCTTGCCACGAGAGATTAAAATTCTATATGGGTTTCTTAATTTTCTCATAATTTGCATAAAGGTCGGTCTATTTTTTAGTAAAGATGGGAGTTGATTCTTCTTGGTATTGGAGAAAATTGATCAGGCTCATAGAGAAGATATCTCGTTTATGCAAGTTGAAGATCAGTAATGGATAGTCTTCCGTCCTTTTCACTGACCCTTGGCATGATGATGGCATTATTCTTTAACGGTTCGATAATGACTTTGTTAATCTGACTGGTTTAAATCTTGATTACCGCCTGTCTATTCTTATTGGATAGGGGATTTACTTATGACCTAACCGAGTCATTGAGAGCCTATTCCAGTCCAGACACATTTATCTTACTCCAGGGCTTCCTTCTTTAGATGAAAATAGATGGATTTAGACAGCTGGCGGTAGTGGTGATTTCTCTACTGGAGATATTATACTCTTTTTTTTCTCCCCAGCATGATCATGTTACAGAGTCACCTGGTTTAGTTTTTTTGGAAAGAATCCAAAGTGTGCTTTCATTTTTTGGCTTGCTCTCCACAAGAAGCTCAACACTATGAGCATAATTTCTAAGTGGAACACTGGTGTTGGCTTGGAGTGGGTTTTTTGCATGATGGCTCTGAATCTATTCATAATTTATTTTGTGATTACCCATTTTCTAGACAGATGCTTGATCTTTTATTAAGGAGATGTGATGTTTTTACTATCGCTAATTCTTAGGATGAGCTGATTCTCGAGCTTCTCTCTTTTAGAAACCCTAAGTCTTATTCTTTTTCTAGTACTAGACTTATTGTTTCTACATTTGCCTACTGTCTTTGGCTAAAAAGGAACAAGAGAATTTTTGTGGGTAAAATCATGGATTCTCGTCTTATTTTGAGAAATATTTTAGGTATGGTTAGGGAGAGATTATTCTTTCTTACCAGTCATAGTTCTATCAACTTTGACAGTGCTACTTTGGAGAGATGGATGTAATTTGCAATTAGTTTTTTTTCCTCTCTTTATTTTCTAGTCTTGGGGTATGCTCATTGTATTTGCGTAAATTTTTTTATTCATATAGTTATTGACTTTGACAAAAAAAACATAAGTTTTTAATTATTATTTTCATATTTGAATTAATTAATTATTAATATATTTTATGAACATACTGGTAGACTCTATTTAGTTTTTCATCATTTATGCAACACAACTGAAACTCATCCCATCACTTTTATTGCAATGTACAAAAAAATGTATAAATCTAAGCAACCTGGATATTGGGACACATGATCTAAGTTATGATAATCTGAGGACAAGCTTAGTACCATAATCCAAACGATGGTTAGAAAAGTCTTCATTAGTTTATCAAAAAAATAGTTGGATATGCTGGTTGTGTTTGTTAATGTTTATTTATTTTTAGGTCAAAGTTGTACATAAATATGTTTTAAATATGTTTTTATGTTTTAAAGTACTTATGAAATAGTTCAAAACAATTTTTTTATGACTAAAAGTGTTTATTGTTTATTAAAATGATAATATTTAAAGCATATTTATGTACATGTAAAATCATTTAAGAAACACTAGAACATGTTTTTTTATAAGTACTTTCATATACAAAATATGTCTCAAACAACAATATTTATTAAGTATATGTGATTTAAAAAAATATTTTTTTAATACATTCAAATACTTCTACACAAATCACACCTAAATTCTCATACCTAAATATAGTTCGTTTTTTTTTCTCTCAAAAATGTTTATTTAATTTTTTTACTGAAAGATATTTCTATTACACAATGAAATTCACATTCAGAGAGAAAAAGTCTTTACCTTATTCTTTTATAATGAGCTTAATTGGAAAGACACCGATGCCCAATTTTTTTTTTGTTAATTCTAGACTATTATTATTTATATCCCCAAAATTTCAGATTTAATAAAGAAGTTTTGCCACCAAATTTGAAATATTGTTCTTTTTATTTCATAATTACACACTACGACAAATTATTGATTTATTTAAATTCTTTCGACCAAAAATTCTCAAAATAAGCCCTCCTTACATCAATATTTCATAAATACTCACTTCTCCAAAACTTTAATTATGGAAATATCTATAACATGTATAAAAGCACTAAACTTGAAAAAATAATTTTGGATGATAATATTCATAGTGATATTTTAAATTATCTTATTCACTCGTCAATAATATGATAGGTCTCACATATCTCTTAAAAAAATAATTAAGATTCATTCTCATAAAAATAAAAATTATTTTTATCTTTCCTATCACATTTTATATCATTATTATAATTATTAATTCTTTACTACATGCACACAAATGAATAAAAAAATATGTAAGGCTCATAAGGTTTCCTCTCCTATAAAGTTTTTACAATTCACTCATTGCATTTGACTTTCACTGATTTTACCATATTTCTGAATTATGATTTTGAATTGCACTTTGTTATTTTTTACTTTAAATTCATAAACTAGAATATAGTTTCTTATTTCAATGAGCTCTTATCATTTGAGAAAGTATACATTATCATAACTACTAATTTAATTCATTGGGTCAGATTTTATCGGTAAGAAAGTTTACGTTAATCATTGAAATTTTACTAAAAAAATATAAAAATGTATTTTTTTCTTAAAACATTTAATTGAATTGTTTAAAGATTTAAATAGTTACTTATATTTAAAAATTTTGAATAATTTACATGACCACGTTGAACGATAAAATACTAATCTAAGAAAAATGAATAAAATCCATCACAAAATCAAGAAACTGACTTGCCGACCATTCTCTTGTCCAATGCCTCTCTTCCTCCCTTCTTGACACTATCATTCTTTCACATGCCTTGATCAGTTCAGTACGGTTCAATAAACATGCAAGCCGATCAAATCGGTTCAATTACAAATTATGCATACCAACCAACCAAACCGAATGGAGGTCTACTGGCGCTCTACCTCGACCATATGGATATCTGCCTCATCCGTGGGTTTATCTCGAGGATATGGGTTTACCATGGTCATGTGGGTACGCAACTGATCTTTTGTTAGAGTCCAAACAAAATTATCAAGCTTGAAACACCATGACTCTACCCAAAGATCTAAAAGATCACAATGAAAAATGACCAATAAAAAATGTAGATCATTTATGAAACTCCAACCAATTTGGCATCCTTCATGGGTATATTAACTGGATTAGAGTTTCTGGGAAATTGAATTTTCGCATATTTTAATTGTTTCGCATTAATCAAATGGAGATTAAATTTCTTAAGGTTAATAAAGTCTTTAGCTAATACCACACTTTACATTATTGGATTTTAGGTCTAACTTCTGAATTGGTATTTAAAATTACAAACAACATATTAAATCAATTACATATCTATAACAAAATAAATAATGGTAAATACAAAATTATTTTTTTTTTGCAATGATACACATATTACTTTTGTTCTATTAGTGTTATTAATATTTTCCCACTATCAAGCTTTCATTATCAAAATGTTATTATGCATTTGAAGGTTTCTCCAAAAAGTACATAACAATATATTTTGTTGAAAAACTTATACACTAACGAACAAAATAAAGATTTAATTCATTATTTTTTTTAGATAATAGAAATTTAACTATAGATAAATTCTTTTAACTGCTGAAAAAAAATTAATTTTAGACTAAATCCACAAATTTATTAAGCTAACTCTTAAAACATTTGGATTTTTTTCCGCAGACATATGTAGTTACTAAAACTAAAGTTTAGTTAGTAATATTGGATATTTTTTTCCAATTTGACTGAGGAGTATACATAAAGGTATATTTGGAACTAGGAAGATCCTAGAGTGTACAGAGAAATGACTAAAATTTTATACTTGATTTTAGAGTGTGTATAGAAAAAGAGTGTACAGAGATATTTGAGGGTGCAAATAGAATTACCTTCTAGAAATTATATTTCTGCATATTTATTTAAAGAAATTATAATTCTGCCTCTGTTCCGCCGAATATTTATTTTTAGCTCATGTTCTTAAGCATATATTTTTTAGTACCTGAATTTATGCATATTTATAACTCGGCCCATACTTCTGGTAAATTATATCTTCACCCATGAACCTTTTAAATAATTGTAACATGATCGAAAAACGTTTGAGTATTTTTATTTCGCCCTTATAATTGGATAATTAGAATTATGCCTATTTCTCCACAATTGTGTTTTCACACTTTATTTTTAGATATTATATAATTACCCATAATTTTGAAATGGAAAAATTACTCTAACACGCCTCTGGTTTTTTTAAATTACACAAACATCTCTTTCTATATTTAAAAATTATATAAATATCTCTTATACTTTCAGTCTATACGAAACGATGTCATTTTAATAATTAGGTTATCCAAATTGCAAAGAAGAAGATGGAAGAAGTACCGCAAGAGTTCCGTAAAAACTTCAAAGATAACATCCGTCTATTATCACAGCGGATTCTCATCGCCGAACAACTGCACGTTGAAAGCCAAAGTCAGCTACAAAAGGGACCCACGGTATGAGCAATAAAACAAAGCTCTTGAGCCAGCTTATGAATCTGAATTAAAGAACATCAAGCAAATATAAAAAATGCAAGCAATGAATTTAATAGAATCGCCCTAAGTGCAAGGTTGTCAGGATCACGATACTACCTAAGATAGGTGAAAGGGTATAGGATCGAGAATCGTAGGATCTGATCGAGAATCGTAAGATCTTATCAATTCTTAATAATTTATTAATAAAAAATATATTTGTGCTAATGATACTTCAATATATTGAAGTAAAGGATTATATAGCACCGATTTATCCATCTATTAAATAAAAATAACATCAAGTCATCTAAAACAACATAATATTTAGTAGAGTTCTCATACTTTGAAATTTTGAAGAATTAAGTTTAATATAAAATGTTCATGACAAGTAAATATAATAATATTTAATCATCAAAATGAATGTTTTCATTGATTCTTCTATCATTGAAGTCATCACCATCGATCTACTTATCACGTTCATCTTCTTCTTGATTTCTCTTCCGTTCTCTCTAACTCTATCTTCCCTCTCTCTCTTTAACTCTTTCTTCTAAACCCTGACTTCTCTTATTTATGTAATTTTTCATGAATAATGATAGACAAATAAAAATTATTTTTTAATTAATTAATAAATAAACTAATGAAAATAAAAGTTAGTTTTTTGGCAACAAACAAAAGAAGTTTCCGCAAAAAATCTAAAGAAACTAATAAGATATTAAAAAACAAATGACTAGAAAAAAAGAAACAAAAAAGGGTAAAAAATGAAAAATAAAGAGTATATATATTTTTATATGGCACCAAGAACAAACACAATAAGCTAATTTGCACAATAATAAAGTTAACCTAGCGGTGGAAAATATTTACGGTATTCTGTGTACCGTACTCATTCAAGTATAAATTTTTCACTTAAAAGACTAGGACACGTCTAACTAAGAGTACTATAATTTCCCCCTAGCTGTGAACTTATTTGAATATGGCTGATATGATTTAAAAATACCACTTGTCCATAACTTATTTGAGGGAGCATCAAAATTTGTGGGACTCTAGGAGTACCAAATATTTTTTTTCTCTAAAATCATGTGGTCCTCCTGTGCCCGGGCTGGTCAAAACTGAAAATTTGAATTTTCCCTTCCTTAAGTGTCGGTTATCTTCAGGTGCTTGTTTTCAAGAAAATTTGTACAGATTGTCCTTTTGTTCACAGGCTTGGCACACATATTTGTACGTGCCTTTGTGGGTGGTTAGTTCAAACTCATTTGGCATTTATCATATGAAGGAACCTCTCCTCTGAAATTAAGAAGATAATAATATCTTGATAAATTCTAATTAAATTAACATGTTTCGATTATATATTTTTTAACAGCTGGATCTTTATTTTTTTAATTAATACAATAAATGATTAAAAATTCATATAAACCCAAAATTTTAAGATTTTTGGATTATCGAAAAATCTCACACATAATCAAGTAGTCACTTTTAATTAAGTTCATATTTACAATAGTATTTCTGGTACTAATTAAATATATATATATATCAGGTTTATTTGTGTTTTTATGTTTAATTTTTATTATTTTTGGAATATTACGTGTCATTAATTATTTTCCTTATATATATATATATATGATACTTTAGTATTTAAAATTCTAAAATAAAGTCCATGTATGATAATATATGGCTTAGGCTAATTTTAAAATGTTTTAATTAGTATTTTAGGGGGTTTTGAAGCTTTTAAATAGTCAACAACCGTGTAATTCAAAATTAAAAGTTGGTTTAATAAAATTTTAAGAGACCTATTTTCCTCAAATATTTCAGTAGCGAGAACAATTTAATGACATTTTTTTTCTAAACTGAATGATATAGTCCACGAATCAACAACTTTTAAAATGTTGTTTCTGTTTTTTAGTAAAAGTATTTCTTATAAAAGCTTCCGCTATATTAACTTCCCATTTTGATTTAAGTCCAAGGCCGGCTCAACCCATTAAAATTGCTTAGGGCCCCTCCTAAATATATGATCTCATAATCTTCAAAATTTCTTATCCTGAGACTCGATATTCTTTTAATTTAGTTATTTAATGCTATATTTTCTCAATTTTTTTCATTCTGACATATTTCGTCTACAAATCCATATACTTCAACTAAACAATGTCTTTTAATACGATTCCAATAACAAATACATGAAAAGCACTTTACTATTATATGTTTAAATTTATTTGTTGTTAAAAAATGACATATTACTCAAATTCAAATTTTTCCTAGGGCCTCCAAGATCTTTAAGCCACCTTTATTTAGGTCTCAATTTGTTGACTACATCATCTAAAGAAAAATTTGGGTGTATATATGAGGAATGTTAAAAGGTAATATAAAGATTGGATGTCTTTTCTCGTAACAAACAAATTATATGTGAAAAATAGAAGTAGCGGGATTTGAATTCATAATCACATTAATAAAGGTAAGGGTGCTAAATCATCTGTATCGATTCAACTCATCATATTCACTTTGACCAAATAGTTAAAGCTCGTCATTGGACTATAAACGGTTTAAAGGTTTATGTTAGAATTTTTTTGATGAAAATTCTAAGATATCATGAATTAGATACTATACACTCTATTTGGAAATGAGTAGATAATTTTATTTTATTACAACTATACATTTAACCATCCCTTGAAAAATATATATATCTACATGATCAGTAAAAAAACATAATAAATTAATAGCACAACTAATGTAGACTTGCAAGTGACTTTAATGTTGATGCGAAAAATATGCCAGTATCGACTGTCTTGGGGTCTGTCACGTGTCGCTCGATAATTCGTCCAAAGGTATGCAAAAATCAAGAACGAACGTGAAAGCAGTAGGCCGGGCACCGAAGGTTCCCCCACCTACTACACTCCGACGATCAAGTTAGTAGTTGTTTAAAGAAGATCAGTAGTGTGAAAAATTGCTTACCATTTAATGGAGTTCATTGTATATTTATAATGATTTTCTGTATAAGTCTAACGTCCCGCTTTAGTGTATCTTCCTCCTTGATCTAATAAGGAATGAAGATATTTAAGGAGAATATTCCCCAACTTAGGATATTTTGATTATCATCTTTAACAACCCTTGAGATTATCTTATAGATGTGTTGTGTCCTATCATTTCCTTATATGACTGATTATCATATTTTTGTTGTGCCAGGAGAATGGTCTCAGCTATCTCGAGCAGCCGCGATCTAGGTATGAGAGGATATCGATCATCCACGTGACCTCAGCAGTTTAAGCATAGGTGAGGTCGTGTCCATCACCTCAGTCATGGAGGGTGCCTCGTTCATCATAGTAGCATCGGTCAAGAAAGAGTCCTCGATTTGGACTTTACTTAGAAATATTATTGAGTGAGCTTTAGCCCATGTGTTTATTCTCCCCTACATTTAACATTCTCTAGCTTTGAAAAGTGTTTGATGAAATAACATCTGGCTTCACCAAAATATTATACTAATTTCTTTGTTAATACTATCTTAAGGGTGAGTTAGAGAGCATTTTGTCAAAAAAAATTTAGTCAATTAAAAAATTTAATTTCAAATCACATATACTTGATAAACGATGTTATTTGAAACACATATTAGTATGTGAAAACACTTTCATAAAAAAATGCATGTTCAAGCGTTTTTAAAAATATTTCTGCATGCATAAGAATATACTTTAAATATATGTAAGTGATTTACATAAGATACTATCATTTTAATATATAAAATAACTTATAGTTATAAACATTAACAACGCACTCTAAATGTGACAAACTTCTTTTTCTAAAGCTCCTTATGGCACTTATTGCTTTTAGTCGCTTATTGCTCGTGATAATTTTACAGAGAAAGATTGGCTATCTACGCGAATGAAATGACAATGGTTTCATGGCAAAGTTTTTTCTTATTTCTTTTTTTTAACATAAAAGTTTTTTCTTATTCTTTTTTAACATTTAGTTTCATAAAAACCCAAAATTAGGCATTATTTGTTGTCGCTTTATTACGAAATGGATGGAAGGTTACTACGCTAAACGGCAAAAAGTTGGTTATTCTTTTTTGGTTTTCAAATGATGTAGATTCGTTTGTAATTTCAAAAGCCAAAACGGCCTGATTTTGGTTATACTAACAACATGTTTAATGAGGTTAGTTTTGTTACAATGTTATATTTTGAGGTATAATGTGGAGATATATTTGACATGTAACATAATAAAGTATAATTAACAAATTATTTTATAATATTGGTGTCGTTTGCTAAATATTTTTATTTGTTGTCTTTTGGTTTTGTTCTGTCTTTTCTTCATTTTATATTAAGGGTTATCATCCCCGAATGACTTCTTTTTATAGGAATATTTAGTATTACATTACTTTAAGAAGTAAAGTAATTATCCACAGCATGTAAATATGTTATTGATGTTTTACATGTAATCGTAACTTTAATAGGTTATATACCTAGCTATCCTTTATTTGGATAGGTAATTTTTTACAGAATTAACTTCAACTTAAAATGTACATAAAAATTGATTATATATCAGACGAAGGTTAAAGTGATCATTTTTAAATTAAAAAAAAAAGGAAAAATTGCGCCGACACCCTCTATAGTTTACATAAACTATACAGACATCTCATCTATATTTAAAAATTACACAGATCTTTCATGTACTTTACATTCTAAAACAAATAGGTTCATTCTTTAATGAATTAAATGAACAATGAAATGTCCAAAAACATCACTATCCCCTTTTTAAACCCACAAATCTATAATTGTATCAAAATTTGAAAAAAAAATTATGAGTAGAATGCTCTATGATTCAATACGGTGTCCATTTAAATGGTCAAAAATTGTTAAGGAATTAGATCTATTTGTGATAGAATTTGAAATACAATGGAGGGTTGTGTAATTTTTTAAAATAAAAAATATAATTTAGACAAATTACATGAGTTGTCAATATATTTTTTTTAAGAAAAATATTTGCTTTTACATTCACAAACCGGTTGGCCCGTCAATGACCCTAATTTATTCACAAAAATAACTGCCGGTATAGCTGTATTGTATGAAAATAGTGAATTAGTAATCCCATTATATATTATTTTCCCTTTTTTATATGAAAATAGTACAGACCAATTTTTGTATGAAAAGAGTAAAAGTGATTTTTAAGGAAAATTGTACCGGTTATTCACTTTTACTATTTTCATACAAAAATTATGTTGTACTATTTGCTTGGTACTATTTTCATACAAGACATGACGATCAAAGTGGAAACAACACAATGTAAAGAAATTATAAAAAAGAAAAAAATGAAAAAACATTATTGATATATTTGGGGACAATTAATATACATGTAAATTAAAATTGATGCTTAATTTAATATTATTCTTAATAAATATGATAAATCAATTACGAAATAATTATAAGAGTATTGTAAGTAATTTTTGTGCGAAAATAGTACAAAATCATTATTGTGCGAAAATAGTACAGCAGATCTTTTGTATGAAACTAGTAGAAGTGGATAGCCGGTACAGTTTTCCTTTAAAATCACTTTTACTCTTTTCATACAAAAATTATTTTGTACCATTGACATACAAAAACAATTAAATATGTAAAAAAAATCAAAGATGGCTTAGACTTAACTGAGAAGGATAAAGAAGAGTATCTTGTTTGTTTGAAGAAGAAGATGCTAATTTCATATCTTATTTTAATTTTTAAATAATTATATCCTATAAAACAATTATGTATATATTATATTTTGATAAGAGTTAAAGTGATAAAATTAAATATAACTTCTAGTAGTTAGATAAAGTTAAACAACCTGCTAAAAGATAGAGATCAAGTAGTTGAACAACTTCCTATTTATTGAAACTCAGAATATATTAGTTGAACTTCTGTATATATGTGTTGAACCGCTTCTAACATTTTATTGAAACCCGACATCAATCCTGACCCGACATTGTATAATTTTAGGGTGATAATGTATATTTGTTTGAGATATAACTTCTAGTAGACTTGTTATTTTATTTTGTTGGCCAAGATAAATAGATATTCTTATTTTATGTGCAAGAGATTGAGAAATTAAATATCAAAATTCTTTTTGTCTTTTCTGGTTTCCTTATATAAACACCTAACCCAATATATTTACAATTTTATGACAAATGTAATCAATATATCACTTTACCTCAGAATAGGTGTAATTTTAAAATTGGGTTAGGTGTTTCTCTACACACCATAACTCACATTCTTTGTCTAGAAAACTGAGTATGTTTTAGCTCCCAAGCTAAAATTCTGAGCTTCATTTCTCTCTCTAATTATGCGGAATACGCTCCCGTGTCAGTAGTTTGGAAGGAGTGGCGATTTGGTTAAGGTTTTGAACTTCACTAAAAAGTAGTAATGGCGAATTACAAACCAAATGAAGAAAGTGAAAACGAAGCAGACAGACTGTTAAAGAGTAAGAGAAACACAGAAATAGAGAGGGTCTCCACCTCTGGCCTCCTAGCCTAAGCTTTCTTCATTACAATAAAAACAAACCTCTCTCTCTCAAATCAATTTCTTTCGTTATGGCTTCAAAACTTGTTTCTGCCTGTAAAAATTAAGAGTTTTGATGTAAAAATTTCATTTTTATATGAAACTGCATTGGAAAATCAAAAGGGTATTTTTTTCATTTTCAATCTTACTTAGCTCTCAATTTTATCCAAACTTGTTAAGTTTTCTCTTTCCCTTCTTTATTACATATATTACACAGTTTAGGTTCTGCAAAAGTAGGAGTGGGGTTGTTTTTTAGAGATTTCAGGCGTTTGGTAATGAGTTCAAGGATTGAGAAAGAAGAGTATAGTGCAGAAATAACAGAGAGTGAGCTGGGTGATCTGCAATATCTTCACTCTGTTTCTCTTCTTTTAGTTCTTTTCTTGTGGCCCATGTGGGTGACATAACATAGAGGGGGTGAGTTAAAGTGTGTAGAGACAAAAGGTGGGTTAATGTGTTAATTAAAGTTGATGGTGATAAATGATTAAATTAAAAATTTAAGATTATAAATGATAAAAAGTATAAAGTTGAGGATTTAATTTATAGTTTTTTAAAAAACTATGAGCAAAATGTCATATTTTCAATTTATGAACAGTTTTCAAAAAATTATTATAACATAACTACCCACGTTTCAATTCATGGGTAGCTAAAAAAGCAGCAAACTAGGTCATGATTATTGTTAGCCAATTTTGATATTATACCAATGTTTTGCTTTCTAAATTTTATTCTCAAATTTGTCTCAAAGATCTATAGAAATTTACATATTTTTTTCTCTCCCGAATAATACATATTGTAATACGGGAAAACGGGTTACTTATATAAAATTGAGCGTCGCACCGTGAATCCGTGATTGAGTGTTGCACCGTGAATCTGTGATCCTCGAGAAGCATGAGGCCTTTTGGTCTTCCTCATAACTGGGTTAGAATCCCAGCTTGTTTATAATTAGGTTAGAGTCCCAGCTTGTTTTTTTATTGAAAACGTTTTTATATTTTAGGACAAAGTACACGGATATCTCCTAAAGTTTATTTAAAAATAAGGATACCTCCTATAGTTTTTAGAAAGACAAAGACCACCCTTGATATTTTATTTTGTAGACAAAAAAAAACTCAAAAACTTTAATTTTTAAACTAACGACGTTAATTTTTTAAAAATATTTAGAATACCCTTTATCAACCATTTTGCTAATGGGTTTCGGGTTATATCAAACGCTCAATTTTCAGGTTATATCAAACACACTCTTTTGATTTAACCTGATATAACACGTAGAAAAAGAACAGCCTCGGGTCCAGGTATTTGAGCTCGGGTACGGGTGCACATGTCTTAGGTAAGGGTCAAAACTAAGATTTATTCTGATAATTTCATTTTAAAATAAAACTATTTCTAACAAATTATACTTATTTATCTTTTCTGAAATTATATGGAGTGTCCTTATCTTTAGACAAACCTTAGGGGTGTTTTTTTATTTTTATTATACATAGTGGACTTTATCATCTTCTGGTAAATAAAGATGTATATAATTTGATGGTTTTGTTAGTTTTAGAATAATATTATTTTTACATATAGTATTACTCCGCATGAAAATTATATGTTACTATATTGTTCTATATTATATATAATTGTGAATTTTGTAGTCAGAATTATTTATGTCAAATTTTTCAAATAAAACGTAGAATACATGTTTAATTTTAAAATCTGAATTTTCCCGCTTCCTGAATTATTGACAGAATTATCGTCAAATGTCTAACTGTTAATTTCTCAATTCATTCTTACCCAATAATATTCTATATTTTTACCAAGTCGAATTAACTAACTATAGTCTTGATTGTTAATTAAAATGAAAATCCAGAATTTTAAATTTGATACATAAATAAAATTAATATTTTTAATAAATAGGGGTACTAATTATAATCATTTAACGGTCACTTTGAATATTTTACTCTTAAAAAGGGTCATGTCACATTTTTTTCTTCATAAAAGTTATATCGAATGATCTAAATATTGTTGCATGACTTTTACTTTTATAAACAAGTGTCATCAACCCGTATATCCCTCCAACTTCTTTTCACACAATTTTTTCTAAAGTGAAAATTTAAGGTTGATATTTAAATAATTTTAACCTTAAATTTTAGATATTTTTTTAACAAAAATAACAAATTAAAGATCGATTGATAGTTTGACGACATTTCGTAATTTTTTTAACAAATAAAAGTGAAGAAATGTATATAATAGAAAACATAAGGAGAGGAAGGAAATATCTATGCATATTGTATATTGAATTTTATTTATGTCAGTTATTATCAAATTATTCCTATTGACTTTTATGTTCAATATATAGATCATCACAAGCAAAGACTAGACTAGTACATTTTTGTAAAAACATATAACTATTTGTATTGGGAATCACCAATGAGTTCAAGGATTGAGAAAGAAGAGTATGGTGCAGAAATAGCAGAGAGTGAGCTGGGTGATCTGCAATATCTTCACTCTGTTTCTCTTCTTTTAGTTCTTTTCTTGTGGCCCATGTGGGTGACATGACATAGAGGGGGTGAGTTAAAGTGTGTAGAGACAAAAGGTGGGTTAATGTGTTAATTAAAGTTGATGGTTATAAATGATTAAATTAAAAATTTAAGATTATAAATGATAAAAGTATAAAGTTGAGGATTTAATTTATAGTTTTCTAAAAAACTATGAGCAAAATGTCATATTTTTAATTTATGAACAGTTTTCAAAAAATTATTATAACATAACTACCCACGTTTCAATTCATGGGTAGCTAAAAATGCAGCAAACTAGGTCATGATTATTGTTAGCCAATTCTGATATTATACCAATGTTTGCTTTCTAAATTTTATTCTCAAATTTATCTCAAAGATCTATAGAAATTTAGATATTTTTTCTCTCCCGAATAATACATATTGTAATACGGGAAAATAGGTTATTTATATAAAATTGAGCCCTGTACTGTGAATCCGTGATCCTCAGGGAAGCATGAGGCCTTTTGGTCTTCCTCATAACTGGGTTAGAGTCCCAACTTATTTTTTTTATTGAAAAACATTTTTATAATCTAGGGAAAAGTACACGGATATCTCCTAAAGTTTATTTAAAAATACAGATGCATCTTGTAGTTTTAGAAAGACAAAAACCACCATTGATATTTTATTTTGTAGACAAAAAAGTTCAAAAACTTTAATTTTTTAACTAACGAAGTTAATTGTTTAAAAATATTGAGAATACCCTTAATCAACTATTTTGCTAACGAGTTTAGGATTATATCAAACCCTCAATTTTCAAGTTATATCAAATACACCATTTTGATATAACTTGATATAACACGTAGAAAGAGAACAGCCTCGGGTCCAGGTGTTTAAGCTTGGGTACGAGTGCACGTGTCTTGGGTAAGGGTCAAAATCTAATGTTTATTTTGATCATTTCATTTTAAAATTAAACTATTTGTAACAAATTAGATTTATTTATCTTTTCTAAAATTACATGGGTATCATTGTCTTTAGACTAACCTTAGGGGTGTTTATTTTTATTTTTATTATACATAGTGGACTTTTTATCATCTTCTGGTAAATAAAGATGTATGTACTTTGATGGTTTTGTTTGTTTTAGAATTTTTACATATAGTATTATTCCACATGAAAATTATATGTTACTATATTGTTCTATATTATCTATATTTGTGAACTTTGTAGTCAGAATTATTTATGCCAAATTTTTCAGATAAAACGTACAATACATGTTTAATTTTAAAATCTAAATTTTTCCGTTTCCTAAATTATTGACAGAATTATCGTCAAATGTCTAACTGTTAATTTCTCAATTCATTCTTACCTAATAATATTCTATATTTTTGCCCTCTCGAATTAACTAACCATAGTCTTGATTGTTAATTAAAATGAAAACCCACAATTTTAAATTTGAAGCATAAATAAAATTATTTTTAATAAATAGGGGTACTAGCTACATTCCATTTGACGGTCACTTTGAACATTTTACTCTTAAAAAAGGTCACATCACATTTTGTTTTCTTCATAAAAGTTATCAAATGA
>QANY01004597.1:3611-92326 GCA_003255025.1 Datisca glomerata
ATATATATATATATATATAGAGAGAGAGAGAGAGAGAGAGAGTAAGAGAGAGAGACAAAGAGTGAGAGAGAGAGAGACAGAGAGCGAGAGAGAGATAGAAAGAGAGCGAGAGAGAGAGATAGAGAGAGAGAGAGAGCGAGAGCGAGAGAGAGAGAGTGTGTGTGTGTGTGAGAGAGAGAGAGTGTGAGTGTGTGAGAGAGAGAGAGAGAGAGAGAGAGAGAGAGAATGAGTGAGAGAGAGAGCAACCAGAAATGTGATTGAGGGGAGAGAGAAACTACCCCATCTCAAATGTAAAGTGGGGGATTTAATCCCACGTTTTGATTTATTTATATATTTTTGTTATAATTAAACTTATACTTCTGATTTGTTATTAAAATATGAAATCAAGAAAAATCTAATTTGAAAATATGACTTAGCAAATTTCGTCATATAGAATTTAGATAATCTACACAATTTTTAACGTGAGCTAAATATAATTAAAATAACCATAGTTTTTAATTTAATAGCATAACAATGATGTAAAACATACAATAAAGTGTGTATATTATAATCGAAGAAAATAGATCAACAATAATAATAATGAGAGCTCTACTAAGAAATACTTACTATTCTAAAAATAATAATTAGTCAGTATATTAACCATAAAAGTCTAGTCTTACAGAATGGTTGTGTTGTGTGTGAAGTTTCAAAGGGGAGAAGGAAGGGGAATAAGGTTTTTAATTTTTGGGTCAATTTTGAGAATAAAATGAGGGATTTAAAAATATATTTACAGAATTATAAATTAAAAATATAAATGGGGTTATTTTGAAATTTTATGGGTTTATAAAATGTTAAATTTCAAATTTTAATATTTAATTAACAAACGTTTAGCGGAGAAGTTCGATTTGACAGTAAAATCTGACAATGGGTGTTATATGTGTTCGTCAAATCGAAAAAATAAGATTTACTGACAATCATAACATCAAATATGATTTACTGTCCATCATAACATCAAATATGATTTACTGTCCATCATAACATCATGACATATAATTATGCATTGTGAAATCCTGTCTCAGTTGATGCTTGTCACAAAAGCACAACAACATGATCAATAACAACTTTTATCAAGTTTATGAATAAGTGTCCGATTGCTTGATTCAATCTAATTTCACATATAAGTGAAGATCGGGAATGCCTGATTGAAAGAACAAGTTTTTTTTAAAAATTTTATTGGCGATTTGTCCGGTGTACACTAATTAATTCAACAAATCAATTCTAGGGTTTATGGGGACATGGCGATTAGAGCCATTTTAATGGCTATTAGAGTCATGCTTTGTGCGATCGCCATAGATTGTGATTAGAGTGCATCATGGCGATTAGAGCTATTATCATGGCTATCTGATATGAAGATGCGATTAGTTAGTTCTATCAGGATGACGATTAGAGGTTTTTGAGTGGCGATTGAGACCTGTTGAGTGGAAATTACAATTTTTGGGGTTCAATGAATTTGTAGTGGGGTATAATAAATGCTTGAGGTGTTCAACAAAATTTACTATTTAATATTTCTTAGTGATGTTCAACTAAAATGTAGTGATGAAATGTTAAGGATTTCAACCCATATGTTTTGGTGTTCAACTAAAGGTGCGAAATAATATTTATTGGAGGTGTTCAACTAAAATGTAGTGGGGTTCAACTAAAATATATGGCGGTTCAATCCAAATGTTGAGAGGTTCAACCAAATGTACAAAATTAATATTTCTTGGTAGTGTTCAACTAAAATGTAGCGGAGTTCAACTAAAATGTACAGGAGTTGAATCCAAATGTAATGGGGTTCAACCAAATGTACAAAAATAATACTTCTTGATAGCGTTCAACTAAAATGTATAGGGGTTCAACCCGTGTGTTATATGCTTCAACAAAATATATAAAATTTATATTTGTTGGTGGTGTTCAATTAAAATGTGGTAGGGTTCAACTAAAATGTACATGAGATCAACCTGTATGTTATGGAGTTCACCCAAATGTATAAAATTAATATTTTTTTGTGGGGTTCAACTAAAATGTAGAGGGATTCAACCCAAATGTTATGAGATTCAACAAAATGTAGAAAATCAATATTTCTTTAAGGTGTTTAACTAAAATGTAGTGTGGTTCAACAAAAATGTACAGAGTTTCATTAAAAATGTTGTGGGGTTCATAAACTATATTTAGTTAAACCCTACAACATATAAAATGAACGCTTGTACATTTTTGTTGAACCCTAATACATTTAAGTTGAATACCATCAAGAAATATTCATTTTGTACATTTGGTTGAACCTAACTACATATTGGTTGAACCACTGTAAGTCTACACTTAGCAAATCTACACACCAAGAAAAACTACCAATAATTAATTTTCAAAACCGGGTCTATGAGTGGGAAACACCATAGCATGAGTTGCACGAGGCCAATAGTTGGGAATCAACAAGGTGGGGTCCTATCTAAGCAACTCGGAAGGACATCTGCCCACGTCCCTATAATCATTACCAGCTGAAGGTAGATGTATACATGCCAGACAGATCTCCCTCACATCACCTTAGTCCTCCTTTACATCGCCTCAGGGTACATTTGATTAAATGGCACCTCCTAAACGTCACCTTGGGGACAAAGGCATTTAATGCCGCCCCCTACTCTCTCAAAGTAGCAATGTTTCACATCACCCAAACTTCTCTAATAAGTGTCACAGAGGGTAAGCCTCAGGTATAAATACTCTCCTAACCAAAGATGAAGGTAAGCTCACAGAAGACTTACAAAACCTCTGCTAAAATATTTTTACATGTCTAATTTAAGCATTAGAGACTCTTAAGCGAGACAACCACTTGGGTCATCCTCGTTCTTTAGGTTCTTTCATCTGTTGTGTGCAAGTTACACCTTACCAGCATAGGACACATGTACTGTTGAGATCTCGGATCAATAAATTACAATGGCTTATGTAATGTTAAGCTAGACAGGCTAAGTAGTAACTAATAATTTGACGAAATCTAAAGTACGAGGAAAGGGCCACACAAAACTAAACAAACTGACCTTCTAACACTACCCTTTCATCCAGTACAAATGACACTAGCCATCTTCATAAGCTTCTCTTTATTTATCTCTGCAGCACGTAAACGAGGTTAAGTAAACAAGAGCTCAAATTCTATTACAGAGTCTAGTGTCGCATTGGCGAGAGAGAGGTATAGAAAGTGTAATTACAGCAACTAAAAGAAATGAGAAGAATAAAAAATATCAAAAAATTGAATAAGCATCTGTCTGTTGGAAGTAATTGTAGATTATGTTTAACATAAAATAAAATCAGCATCTGTCTTTTATATAAGGGCAGCAGTCAGGACATTACTGTAGTTCATTTGTAAGTGGAAGTTTGATAATTTGACTATTGTGATGTATCCCAGGCGAAGAAGTTCCACCCGGGAAAAAAACTCTCTGAAGCTGCGCTGATGGAACTTAAATTAAGTAGCGTGTTTCAATTTCTAGGAGGATTGCTAGCAAATCATGTAGGTCTATCTCCAGAGTAGTTAGCAGTATGTTGCATTTATCATCCTTTATGACTTATATGCTTCTTTTGAGCTTCCTATGCATGCAGGATCAGTCTCCATTTTGAAAATATTGCGTTATTGCAGCCTCAGGAGTCGGGATTGTGTTAAGCCCAGCTCTATCAGGATCTTAATTATTTAAAGAGCTCATGTCCCAAATATGTAAGCTTACCAGTATATGCACCAAGTATCAGTCGTTCTGCTGAATTTTGGTTCAGTGATTGAAGATTTTTTAGCCTTATGCAGTGCAGACCTCCTGGTATCATACTTATATGTTTCTTTATAGTTTTTAGAGATATCTCTGAGTTATATTGTTTGTGTTTCAGCTTATGAAATTTGGTTTTTGTCTAATGTGAGATTTTGCGCCACCAACTGACTTTGTGATTTCACTTAGCCAACTGACTTTGACTTTGTGATTTCACTTAGCCAACTTAATTAAAAAGATTGCAGTCAGGCTGTTGTGGATCTGCAGGCTTTTATACATCAAGGAAATCAGGCACTCCACACCTATCAAGCTTCCCTCAGTGTAACTCTCTGCTTTCCCCTCTCTATCTCACTCTGGGAATTGTGTTATTAGGCCATAAATTAGGTAGACATTTAGGAGTAGAGCTTGTTGAAAAGATTTCTTCTTGCAAGTAAATAGTAGAATTGAAATTTCCTCAGTTGGTAATGAAGAAAATTAAAATTAAAGAATATGGTTTTACCATTTTTGCTAGCTTAATCAAGGGTAGTTGAAGATTTGTGATGCAATTTTTGCTGGGTACAGTGCTGGTACTTATACTGGTGGGAAAACCAGAGACAAAATACCCTTTCAGCTATATTAGGAATTGATCGAGCTGCTCCTTTGTTGGATTAGTTGAGTTCTGTGCTTAGCTTGACTAAGTTTTTGTCTCTGTGTTGAGATGGGGAGTTTATTTACCATTGTTATGATTGTGTTTTTGACAGGTGATATTTGTTCTAGGTACCTCTTCAGATTCATTGAGTGTCATTTTTGGAAGGTATATATAAGTGAGCAATTCTTGTGAAATTAGCTGTTTTTCTTTTGTTCTATGTTATTCTTTTTTGTAGTTTCAGTTTTTTAAAGTGATAGATGCAAAGTCCTTAGAACATGCTTCTGTTATTAATGTTTGATATCTCCTATAATATATTGGCTAAGGTATGGACATGTGGTTGTACTTGATATTAAATGTTTATTAGTTTCCATATTTTGTTAATTTTTTTTCACATGCTTCATAAAAGACCAATTTTGTTGTTAAGATCATTTGAGATCATATTATTGTTTTTTGCCATCTCTCCCATTTGTTTAATTTCATCCATATTTTGTTAATTTTTTCCACATCCATTTGTTCTCTTTTAAATTCTTTATATTTCTTGAATTGATTAAAAATCTACAGTTTCAATTATACTTCAAAATAAACCTAATAATAGCCAGCAAGCCATAGGGTACTCCTACAACCAGCGACACAACTGTTCTTGAAGCTTCATCAAGGTAGTTACCCATGCCACTACCTTCATCTTCAATACCTGGAGGACTTCCACCATCCCTCATCCTATGGCCAACGTCCCTAGATCTACATAACTTAAATTGTATGGTTGTAAGATTTGTTTAGATGTGAACTTATATTAGATTTTAATCTTTTCCTTATGATAGATTACCTTTGGTTGCTCTATGTAAAAATTAGTATGTAATTTTCATTTGAAGATATGAATTATAGTGGACAATAGTATGTAACAATTTTTAGCAATTAAATAAAATGATATTTGACTTTGTTATTTTCTGATCTCTTTTTCCGAAAAGTTATTTATTTTTTGTATTTGTACAATTCCAAGACCAAACAACATTTTATAGCATGAACAAATGCTATCAAAGGTGTTTTACAGCCTAAAATGCTATGAAAGAGATAAGATAGCATTTAAAAAATGATATAAAACATTTTGATAGCGTTTAAAAATTGGTATAATAAAGTTTTCGTAATGGCTGAATACGCTATAGTATGTTCCAAACTTTTTATGATGTCTCGATATACCACGTTTGTAAAAATGTTATAGAAGACATATGATAACGTTTTTCGCCCGCTATCACATGTTAGATTTGTTGTAGTGTTTTCTTTGTGGAAGTTTTCCATTTTGCTCCTCTAGCACGCACTACAACTATTCAGGGTTTATATCGCATTGAAACACTCTATTTTTTTACAAAACGCGATAAAAGCTTAAGCACGCCGGGAATAAAAACTCAAAACCCACGTAGTTCAATCCCTCAAAATCATTTCTCAAAGAGAAAACCCAAAATCAAGCTTCTCCCTGCGCGTCTTCTCCTCTCTATAATTATTGAACTGAACCAGCTTCCCTGCGTGGCCTCTCATCCTCTCTCATGAGCTTTCCATTGGTAAGCTCTATCGCTTTGCTCTCTTCCTATTCTATTAGAAAACAAATTTGTGAAATTTCTTTCTCTCCTTTACCAGATCTAAGTACAAGAGCTCTCCCCTCCCCAGTGGTAATCTTCGATTGTAGTCTGATCAGTAGTGTCGCAACTCTTTAGATGATGAAAATTGACAACTAAGGTGATTCTACCTGTCTTTCTCCATCATTAGAAGAAACCCTAGCTCCCCTGTGCGTAAATTTCCATCTCTCTGAAAAAGCCCTAATTTCCCTGTGCGTTGCTCTCTAGTATGGTGAGTCCAGGTATCCATCCCTATTTCTAGTCACACACACACACACACTCTCTCTCTCTAGCTCTCAGTCTCTTTCTCTGTGTCTCCCTCTCTTTATCTTTATGAATATCTCTCTCAACTCTGTTTTTTCTCAGCTCTGCAGCTCTATTTTTAGCACTTTCCCACTTCTATTTACATCTTAGAACAAGAGGAAGAGTTTTTTTTTTTGCGTGATGTGTTTTAATTTCTAATTCATGTCTGATTGTGTGCAAAAAAAATATTGATTTTTGGCTTTTTTCCTAAGAAATTTTGTCTAAGTTTAAGGGTTTTTTTGAATTTTTTCTACTTCTCTTTCTCTTGCTAAGAGCATCTACCACTTTTTTGCTAGTTCCAGCCTTATGCTTTATAGTGAATGTAAACTGCTACAAGAAAGAAACCCAACGCACACGTCTTTTGTTCAATTTGTTTGGTTATTTATATGCTTCAAGGCCTTATGATCTGTATATAAAAAAATCTCGCTGAATGAGATAATGTTGTCAATGCTTTAGTGCTTGAACAATGGCGTAATTGAAACAATTATGGTACTGAAATTCTGCCAAACCATGAAAACTGTGCACTTCTCCAACTGTAGGTTGTGTTGGCTAGCTTCTAATTTCTTCAATATTACTTTCATCTATCTTAATCTCATCTTCAATCACTACATACCCCAGAAACAATAAGAAATTAGTGAGAAATTTACATTTTTGCAGATTAGCATAGAGCTCTTCTTGAGTTGGTTGTTTTGCTTATTGATTTTTCTGCTTGTTTGGTGAAAGCATGTGGATTTTGTTTGTCAATTTTGATTTATTAACAATAAAGCCAGTCTTAATTGTTATACACTATGATGTTAAGTGTTTTACATTTTTTTTCTTTTTACTCTCTCCAACAAATAAATTTTTCTTCTTTGATATTTGAAAATTCAAGTGTTGGTTATGTTTAATAAATTGTTATCATGATTGTTGATGTGGGGATGTTGGCTCGTCTCTATTGTACATTAGTTGTCAGTTTTACACTCTTAATCTCTTTAGTAGTCTCTATTGCATGCTGGTTAGTCTTGAGACTTGAAGTTTTCATTTCTGCCATGTATATTCTTACCAACAATTTGTTGATTTATACTACATTTTATTTTTCTATTCAGCGTCCTCTTGCTGGGACATGGAGAAAGTCTAGCTAAAGTTTATGAGAGATAAGATAAAAAGCTACCATCATTTTTGTCAAGTGAAGCACATTCTCTTTTGAATCATTCTTAATTCTTAACATACTTCTTAGTCGCACTTTGGCTGCTTCTTTTTTTTTTCTGGTCTTCTCCTACCCCTCTCGAAGAGGTTCTCATTATGGGCAGGACACATGTCAAATAATATGCTGCTTAGATAAGCTAATTTGTGTGCTTTGGTAATGTCTTCTTATAAAGACTTGAACTGTTAATATTGTCTAGAAAAAGTTAAGGTTGACATATATGATTTATTAAGTGTTATTCTTGTGGCAGTGAAATATATATAGTGGTTGATTAGTAGTAATAAAATTCTGATATAGCTTTCAGTTGATAAATAATAACTACGAATTCTTCCATATCTATTTAGAAGTATTTCTTGCTTTCGAGTTGTGCACTTGGTATTTCATACTTCAATGATTGAACCACGAACTAGTTTTCTATCAATATTCCCTCATGGTTACTGGTTTCTTTACAGGTTTCTTTAGTTTGTGCCAGTAAATCAGATGATAAAAGGCTTTCGATATTCTCTGGAATAAAAACTCTTCATTTACATTGTGTATCTAAAGAAGACATGGATGCATGGGTTGAGGTGGTACAATTTCCACTCTGTTTTAAAAAATTTAAATGTTTCTTTTCATAAAATTGTAAGATCGGATATTGATTTTTCGATGCTTTGACTCCCGTGATAAATTTCGATTCAATTTTTATGTGTTGAACTTATTTATGACATTTTGTTTTCGACTATTGTGACGGATTTTGAAGGTGGTCTACTCAAGTAGGGTACCCATATCAATAAAAGCCTTATAACTCTAGGGGCTACCATTAAGAAGTTGAGTGAAGTTGCTTAGAGTCAAGGGTGGGTGGTACAGTTTTTGGTTACATGTTTAATGATGTATTTTCAAAGATATCTGATCTGGTCAAATTATTTCATAGGTGATTTCTTTGATCATTAAGGCTCTTGCTTGGTGCTCAATGCTTTTAATGATTGGGGTAGAAATGAAGGTCTAAATTCGTGAGTTTTGATGGGCAGCTAGATTTGGAGTTATATATACATTGGTTGGGAATGTCGTGATGCTTAATCTAATTTTTTCAGTGAAGGAATTCTATAGGTTTGTTTTTTCCCCTCTCCCCTTCTTAGTGCAAATGTGTACTACCTCTTCTGAAAATAATATCACTCACTTTTTATATCGATAAAATAAATGAAAAAATAGCAACATATATAAAAAATAATATGCATTTGTTCATTCATTGGTCAGCTTCTATCTACTAGACCACCAGGGCTGCCATATTTGGTACTCCATGGTCATTCATGCCTATAGAGAGTTATAATGTTGATTTTAAATATATGATGGTTTAACTGTAAGGGAGCATATATTAAATTCTGGGATAAATTCATCATATTGAAGAATGAAGTATGATTCTTATCTCGGATGGACGATACCATTTCTTTATGATTACAACTCATACGTTTGGAGTATTTGATAATATATTTTTTGGTTTCTTATCATAAAAATATTTGGTTCATTTATGCAGGTTTGTCACCTTTTAGAGAACACGGGTTAAAGTACATTAATTGTTATATTTCATCTACAGATTCGTCCTTTATTTGTACATCAGTGAAGTCTTTGTTAAGGTTTCGTACTCTATTGCCTATGATTGAAATGTTGGGGGGGGGGGGTATATGGTGTACAGAGTGACTAAGGATTGAATCATCTCTGGTTAATGGTATTTTATCTTTGTTGTTATTGTTTTGACTCTCTTTAGTGGAAGAGGACTGATAAATTTATGTAGTTACTATGATTGAAATAGGGGGTATATGGTGTTCAAACTTTTATGTTGAACATTATTTATTATTTGTGAAAAGATAAGTTTGTTTAACATCCTCTAAATAACTTAATATTTGGAAAGTCTTCTGTAGAAATCATATATAGTAGGTTTATAAGTGGACATTGAACTATAACAATTATTTTGTCCATCGAGGTCACATAAAATACTTAGTAACTCAGGTGGGTGCATGGTTTCACATAGTGATGACAATGAGATACTCTTAGGATATGCAAACTATTTTTTTGAAAGATCTCATGATTGATTTGAGTTGATGGAAATCTTTTTGGAGATTCTTGGTTATTATCATGCAAGTGGGCTGGATGAGATGGGTTAATTGTACTTCTTACTTTGCTAGTGTAATTCCAGCCTTACTTTATAATCTTTGGGTTTTTGTAGGGTGGGACGTGTTTGTTTTTTTGCTGGCTAGATGAAGGGGTTAATTTGCATGTTCTTTTTTCTGAAGGAAGAGTTAAAATCAAATTATCTTTGTACATTGAATTTACATCTCTTAATCAATGATCAGTTAAACATATATTTTCTTAGTAGATTGAGCAAATGTCAATTATAATAGATTGAGCAAATGTCAATTGTAATAGATTGAGCAAATGTCAATTGTAATAAAATCCTTAGATGAGACTTGATTTGATTTTATGAGGATATCTCTGTAAAGATAAGTTTTTTTGGTCTATGATTTCTGAGTAATGTAACAAGAAAGTAAAGAGAAGCTTCATGCTGGATATATGGCCTCACCTATTCACTACTGAAATTGGTCTTATTTTTTCTGTGTTGCTGTATTGTTTTATTGTTATTTTATTTATCTTTGGACCTTTTATTACTATCAGATCTCAAGTAGTGTCATTCTCATGGTTTTTTCAACAGAAGCAAGTCTTGCCTCTACAACAAACGACACCGGTTTCTAAAGTTTCATAATTAGATTTGGACTCTTACTAGATTTTAATATTTCTCTTTAGGATATATTAGTCTTGCTTGTTCTATGTAAAAATTCAATATGTATTTATCATTTGGAACTATGATTTTTACCAGATAATAGTCTGTAACAATTTTGAGTAATTAAATAAAATGTTATGTGATTATGTTATTTTGTGATATTTTGTCAAAAAGTTCTTTTACGTTTGTACAATTGCAAGAATAAGTATGTTCGTTGAGTTAGTTATTCACAACATTTATAGCATGAAAAGAATGCTATCAAAGGTCTTTTACAGTTTTGAAAAATGCTATGAAAGATATACTATGACTTTAAAAAATGCTATAAAAATTTATCTCAACATTTAAAGATGCTGTAATAGGGTTATCATCACTTAAAAATGCAATGTTAGGGATACCATAACATTTAAAAAATGCTATGGTAGGGCTACCATAGCGTTTAAAAGGTTCTGACTTTTAATAATGTTGGCTAATATCGCGTTTTGAGAAACGGTACGATAGCATTTTTTTGCCGCTATCGAAGCGTTTTTCTCTTGTAGTGGCGGTGTTCTTCTCAGATGCAGTGGTAGAGGGCAAGATTCTTTTTTTATTGATCTTGCGGAACCATTTGTCAAGAATACTGCTCTTTTAAAGGGTTGTCCTATTGTCCTTCCTGTTGTGTTTCCAGGTGCCTGGCTGTTGTACTCCAGTTGGAGCCCTTGTTGGCCTCACAAGATGGTATCTTGAGCTTAGTGTCTCAGCTTGGTTGCACCAAGCCGTTGTGTGGCTCTTTCCCAAGTTGGTTTTCTTTCTTGCTGTTGAATTGTTGCTAGGGATGTGCACGATCGGTTTAGTCTGATTTTTAGCTTAAAAAATGGATCGAACAGAATTTCACGGTCTTGTCAAAGTAAAGGAAATGCAAAAGAAGAGAAATTTCAGAAATATGAAAGGAGAGCAATGTGAGAAAATAAATATGAAATATATAAGGAAGGATAAACGGTTGGTCTGATCCAAAATGTCAGAAAATTTTAGACCGAATCAAAATTTCAATTTTTTTAAAATTCAAGTCCCAACTGACCCAAAAAATTGACCAAATCGATGATTTTCGGTTCCGTCTGGATCGGTTTAATAGCTAAAAAATTGTATTTCTAGCTAGAGTTCGCTCATGTCTGTTTATTTTCTTTAGTTGGATATATTAATCTCTTCAAAAAATGAATATAGATAAATGCTATTAAAACTAATGTACGTTTGTTGTAGTGAATGCCAAAAAAAATCAATAATTGAAATGTTATAGTATATTTTTTTATGGATTAGAATTACATATTAATAAGTCTATTAATCTTGGTTAATCTTAATTTTCTTTGCTTATGTCATACTACGTTCATAATTTTCATTTTAGAGGTCATCCCCCAAGTCCAGATATATTTGTTATTCAGTATTCAACATTTTTGAGGTCATTCTACAGCTAATTAAGATAATCGTCTGTAAATGAATATTCATGTTGCATGCAAAATGGTGGGTTTTAATATATCCAGAGTTAAAAACCGTATTCTAATATATCCATCTTGCACTTCTTGAATGACCAATACAACAATTTGAAACAACCGGTAGAAAAATTATTAACACATGCAGACTGTTAAAATCGCCGAAAAAAGGTTATATGGATATACCGTCGGCAAAAAGAGAATACTGCCAGAAAAAAGTTCTTTTGAGCCTATGTTCTTGCGGTTTTTCAGTCCTGTTCTGGCCCCTTGTACCCGTCAGGAAAAAACTGACAGTTTTAGTTCCACCGGCATATCTTTTTGGCAGAGAGTTAGATGGCGGTTTGAGAGAACCGTGATTTTTTCGACAGTTTCAACCGATGATATAGGTCTACAAAACTGTCAGGATAAGTGGTTTTTCATGTAGTGGCTTCTCTACGTGAAGTTTTTTTTTTCTTTTCGATGGTGTTGAAGATGGGACATAAACTAATAAACATGAAACAGAAAATGAAACAGAAATAGCACAAGCTTTTGGATCAATGAATCTCACAATCGCACATAACCAACAATGAGGCTTCTAAACTAGATGATCTCAATTGATCTGATATAGGATTACAATTATATCTATTTACAAAAATGGAAAGGAGCTTCCAGAAGCAAGCATTTTTAAATTATTGAATATGAGTATTGTTTGGCTCAACTTAAACTTATAGTTTAATCTTTTAAGTTATAACTTGTTATAAGTATTTTCCCGAGCCCTAATAGAACAACAACGCGTGTCACACCGCACCGAGAAGCCTGTGGTGAAGGAAAGTTTCTAAGAAGAAGAACTGACCCTGACTAGTCAGCCTCAAAGAAGCTCGGGTTGCACAGACCCGATCATGAATAGGAGAGATTAAAGTTCATGAGGAGAGTTTGGATAGTACTGAGCGTAGGGCTATCATTGCCCGCCGATAACAAAGTCCCATGTGGGATCTCCCTCTAGGCCCGAGCACCCGACAAGTCCAACTGTTGTGGCAGGCTATCAGGATAGCCTCCGTTTGATCATTTCGAAGGCATGCCAAACATTTACTGTCTATCGCTTTTTGTAAGGGTCGCCATCCTTCCGTCCAATCAAGGACAGCCAGGACAGACATTGTGTCTTGCGAAGCTTCTCCAGCACACCTCCGAGGCTTCTTCGACACGCTTCCTTCCACATGAGGAGTAAGGTATAAATATACCCAGCTACGAACAGAAGAGGTATGCCATTTTTCTCCCTAAGAAATCTAAGCCAAAATACTACGAGGATACTGACTTAGGCATTGGAGGCCCTTAGGCGAGGTACCCATCCCCCAGTTCATCGCTCTTTGGGTTCTTTGTTTATTTTTTTGCAGACATCAATGTTGCAAGGAGCTCTATCCAGAAGGGAGACTATATGAAGAATGATGTTGAAGTTTATGGCTAAAATAGTTAGCGTTGTTTGGAGGGACGACTATAAAACCATTCTTGTTCAAAGCATTTAGAACCATTTTTCCTTCCATAATGAGAGAATAGGTATCATATTTCGCACTGAAAATTTCCAGGACGAAAGGAAGGGCCCACCTTTCCCCCTGCCGGGAAAGGAAGTTTTCACCATCTTGATGATTATCTGACAAAGGAAGAGGGATACGATGACCATAATCCCCAAGGTAACCAGTAAAGGGAGGAAAGACACATTATTCACTGCTCAGGTCATACTAGTCTCTTGCATAGAAATGGTCCCTCCCCGCGACTCGAAGGCTTGCTGGCAGAACTACCAGGAAATCATGGAACCCTGAGGAAAGCCTACCTAGGGAAGGGAAGGATGACCTCCTGACTCGAAAAAGGTAACATCTCGGAGAAACCGGAACCAACACGAAGCCAGATTGTGGATGGCTGGACTCTTCCTTTGTAAGGCTCTGGTTGGGGTCATCCTCAGAAAACGAAGGAGGAGAACGAAGACTCTGGAGAGTGAATGAATGTAAGGAACCCCAAAGAGCCCTCCACCCTACTCATTGGTACCCTCTTGACAATCAATAATTTTGCAAAGCTCCAATGTAGGCGAAGGAAAATCGCGCTACATGGATGAACGGGCCTGGGAACATTCCCAGCTGAAATGCAAGGTCCTCTAAATCTAACTTCGGGTGAAATGGAAGGATAAGGCCATGCTAAAATTGGTACATAGGCTCGCGAGCATAGCCAAGACATGAAGCCCCAGTGAGAGGGTAAAGACGATTACAAACCATGTACTCCAGTCTTCCATTATACTAGGCTCTTCGTGATGAAGTGCGCGAGGAAGGTAAACCCGTAAGGAAGACCCTATGAACGACGAACTACTTGGAGAGAGGCCCAAGGAAGAACTTGAAGGAGTAGTGCGGTCAATCTTTCTCCCGCCAGAACACCCAGAAAGGGCAGTCAGGACAAAGTCAACGCTTACCACCGAGTAGAGTGTGAAGCTCGAGGTGTCTCACTGGTAAGGCAAAGAAGAAGCTCAGAATGAGACACGCTCCAATGGAAAATGAAGGATTAGAGCTAAGGAAACCAAAGCTCGGCTGTCTCCAGCCCTCCACCTCAGTGTAATGGGCGACAAAGATCAGGTAATCATCGACATTTGTATATAAGAGATCGTTTTTTTCTACTCAAACAATCTTCTCACGTAGGAATCGCATTATAAGGTCCCTCCAATCTACTTTTATGGAAAAATAGAACATATTGTAGAAATATTTGCTAATGATTTTCTGGCCATCCTACGAGTCTTCAAGGATCGACTCTTCTATGATGTGCGACGGAGGATCAAAAGTGATGACTGGCGTGATGCTCCAGCTCGCTAGTAAGGAATAAAAAGTTATGATTGGCGTGGTGCTCGAGCCCGTCAATGAGGATTAAAAAGTGATGCCTGACGTGGTGCTCGAGCCCGCCAGTCGGGATTAAAAAGTGAGGACTGGCGTGGTGCTCCAATCCGCCAGTTGGGATTAAAAAGTGATGACTGACGTGATGCTCCAGGCCTTTAGTTAGGATTAAACAAAAAAGTATTGACTATCGTGGTGTTGTAGCACGCCAGTAAGGATTAAAAAGTGATGACTAGCATGGTGCTCCAGCTCGTCAGTTGGGATTAAAAAGTGATGACTGGTATTCTTTCAATCGTTAGTTAAGATTGAAATAATAGTGATGACTAGTGAGGTGCTCAAGTCCGCGAGTCGAGATTAAACAAAAGTGATGTATGTCGAGCACCCTAGCTCGTCAGGCGATAGTCAAGGGTCTAGCCAGAGTAAGAATGCTTGGCTAGGCACCAAAGAAAAAAGTGATGTATGCCAAGCACCCTACCTCGTCAAACGAGATTCAAGGGTCTAGCCAAATCAGACACGTCTGGCTAGACATCAAGGCAAAAAGTGATGTTTGCCGACCACCCCAGCTCGTCAGACGAGATTCAGGGGTCTGGCGAGAGCGGGCACGCCTGGCTAGACATTAAGATAAAGTGATGTCTCCCAAACACCCTAGCTCATTAGACAGGATTCAAGGATCTAGTCAAACCAGGAAAGCCCAGCTAGATATCAAGGTAAAGTGATATACATCGAGCATCCAAGCTCGTCATGAGGGATTCAAGGGTCTAGCCAGATCAGGCACGTCTGGTTAGACATCAAGGCAAAAAGTGATGTATGTAGAGTACCTCAGCTCATTAGACGAGTAGCCAGAGCAGGAAAGCCTAGCTAGATATTAAGGTAAAGTGATGTCCGCTAAGCACCCAAGTTCGTCAAACGGGATTCAGGGGTCTAGCCAAATCAGGCACGCCTGGCTAGACATCAAGGTAAAGTATTGTCTATCGAGCACCCTAGCTTATTAGACCAGATTCAAGGGTCGAGCAGAGCAGGCACGTCTGACTAGACATCAAGGAAAGATGTTTATCAAGCATTCATGCTTGCAGACTCAAGATCAAGGGTCTAGCCAGAGAAGGCACGCATGGCTAGACATCAAGGAAAGATGTATGCCGAGCAATCATGCTCGTAGATGAGAACAAGGGTCTAGTCGATACAAGTACGCCTGGCTAGGCCCCAAAAGTAATGACCGCCGAGCACTCATGCCCATCTAGCAGGGTTAATGGAAATCCTCAACCAAGGAAATCCTGACACTAGGGACAAGGATATCTACTAAGCACAATAGCTCGAAGACAAGGATAAGACCCTTTCATGAGCGCTTCAACTTAAAGATTTATCCAGAGCAAAAATGCTTGGATAGGTGAAAAAAGAAAGGCTCACTGGCCAAGAACCAAAGGAATTTAACTTTCTTTCTAGATCAACAGACTAGGAAAAAGCTAAATTAGGAGAAGGTTGTTGGATCAGGTGTTAGATTTTGAAGAAAAATTAATGAATCATGACTAGTTCATAGGCGTAATTTCAAAACAAATCCACAAAAATGTTTAATGCAATTAAACACAAAACCAATCAATGAACATGCATAATCATATAAACATACCGTGAAGAGATAGAAACAATTATACATTTTCAATTAATGAAAAATTTCTGATTTGGCAGGATCCAATTTCTATCTCACGTTCTTCGTTCTTCATAAAACTAGTAATTGATCTTCGCGCCGACAAACACCCGTTAGAATCAGAAGTATATCTCTCAAGGATATCTGATGCAGAACCTCTAAGAATAAGCTTGAGAACACATTTATGTATATGAACCAAAGAAGCATTAGAAAGAAAACCCTGAAAACAAATTTGGCAACAACCCCTAAGAAAGGCTAGAAAACAGATTACTTAGAAAGATGATCAAGAACTAGAACAAAGAAAAACTTATTTCTGAATTCTAGTTTTGAAATACTATACAAGAAGATGATCAAACTACTTGAATATTTTTTAAAGCATGTATTCTACTTAAGAACACAAAGATAAAAGCAAAACAACTTTTAAGTTTTTAAAATTATCAATTTTGGAACCCCCATAACATTCAACCAAAGCATATTTATAGCTTTTACAAAGGTTTTCTAAAAATAAAGATTTCTTAAAAATCATAAAACACAAATATAGGAAACTAGCCTAATTATATTTTTAAATAGAAATAAACTAGGTTAAGCTAAATAAAACTAATGGACTTAAATATTAAGTTTCAACCAACCCAATAATCACTATTACAGATTCATCAAGCCTATTACAAATGTGGCCCATTACATAATTAAACCCATTATATTGAACTCGAGGTGCACTTGTCCCAAAACTTTGGTGTCCTTGTAAACGTTCACTAGCCGAATTCCGTAAGCCATGTAAACGATGGATTAAGGCTTGTTGAAGCTTCTTAGACCGTGACCTTGTTATTGGTCCTTGAGGCATGCTAATTGGACTAGAAACATCCTGAACTTGCTCTTTGCCTTCTTGATCATGCTCATCTTCAAGATGTTGAATCCTTGGAACTTGGTGTATAGGATGATCCTTAAAATTTCCCCTTTCCTTAAAAGGATTTATCCTTGAATCTAAAGCATCACCTACATCAAAAGGACTCAAATCAACGATATTAAATGAAGCATTAACATTGTACTCACCTGGCAGTTCCACTTTGTATGCGTTGTCATTAATCATTTCAAGAATTTGAAAAGCACCGTCTCCTCTTGGACTCATCTTGGACTTCCTTTGAAGTGGAAACCTGTCTTTGTGAAAATGCACCCAAACCCAATCTCCAGGCTGAAAAATCATTGGCTTCCTTCTCTTATTCACACTTGAAGCTACTTAGCATTTTTCTTTTCAATCCTCTCCTTTACCTGCTTATGTAACTTCTTCATCAAATCTTCCTTAGAATTAACATCAACACTCACAAAATTGTTAGGTGATAATGGCAATAAATCAATAGGAGTAATCAGATTAAATACATAAACAATTTCAAATGGAGAACAATGAGTAGTGCTATGAACAACCTTATTGTAAGAAAACTCCACAAATGGTAAACAATCCTCCCATGTCATAATGTTCTTTTCTATGATTGCCCTAAGTTAATTAATTCTATTTGCCCATCAGTTTAAGGGTGACAAGTAGTTAAAATATTAGCTTAGTTCCTAACTTTCCCAATAATACACACCAAAAGTGACTAAAAAAATTAACATCTCTATCACTAACAGTGCTCTTAGGTATACCATGTAATCACACAAGTTTTCTCAAAAAATGAATCAGCAACCAATTAGCATCATCAATTTTATGACCTTGTATAAAATGAGTCATCTTACTAAATCTATCAACCACAACAAAAATATTATCATGGCCTTTCCTAGTATTACGCAATCCAAGCATAAAATCCCTAGAAAAATCTGTCCAAGGTTCACTAGGAACAGGTAGTGGTGTGTACAACTCATGTGGTTTCAACCTAGACTTAGCCTTTCTACAAGTAATGGAATGCTCACAAACCTTATGCACATCATTTTTCATACCAGGCCAAAAGAAATGTCCTAACATCTCATAGGTTTTATTTGCCCCAAAATGCCCTATTAGGCCTCCTCCACGTGCTTCCCTAATCAATAATTCTCTCATAGAACACTTAGGAATGCACAATATATTTTTCTTAAACAAGAAACCATCAAACAAGTAAAAATCAGCACCATTATCACAAGATGCATATATTTCACCAAAATCATCATCATGTTGATACAACTCCTTAATATGCTCAAAACCCAATAATTTATTACTAAAAGAATTAACTAGAGTGTACCTTCTAGACAATGCATCTGCAACTACATTCTATTTTCCTTGCTTATACTTAATCACACATGGGAATGTTTCTATGAACTCTACCCATTTGGCATGTCTACGGTTCAGCTTACCTTGACACATCAAATGCTTTAGACTTTCATGGTCAGTGTGTATCACAAACTCCCTAGACCACAAATAATGTTGTCATGTTTGCAAAGCTCGAACCAAAGCATATAATCTCTTATCATATATTGGATACTTCAAGGCTGCCCCACTAAACTTCTCACAAAAGTACATTAGTGGCCTTTGATCCTGCATGAAAACAGCTTCAATTCTTATGCCACTAGCTTCACATTCAATCTTAAAAGTCTTATCAAAATTAGATAAAACAAGTAAAGATGCAGTATACAATTTATCCATAAGCTCAGTAGATCCATGTTCCAACATTCTACTTAACTAACTCATTCTAAAGTATGGCTATAGTGCTAAAATCGCAAATGAATCTCCTATAGAAACCAGCAAGTCCATGAAAACTCCTCACCTCACTAGCATTCTAGGTCTTGGCCACTCATTAATGGCTTTAACCTTGTCCTCATCAACCTCAATACCTTGACTAGACACTACAAAACCAAGAAAATTAACCTTTTCCATGCAAAAACGACATTTCTTAAGGTTAGCATACAACTTTTATTGCGTATGTATTTCTAGTACAAGACGCACATGCCTAATATGATCATCTAAACACTTAGAGTAAATGTGAATATCATCAAAGTAAACAACAACAAACTTTCTCAAGTACTCACGCAACACATGGTTCATCAATCGCATGAATGTGCTAGGTGCATTAGTAAGACCAAATGACATAACAAGTCACTCATACAACCCATACTTTTGTCTTAAATGGTGTTTTCCATACATCACCAACATTCATTCGAATTTGATAATAACCATTTTTTAAGTTTATCTTAATGAACAAACAAGATCCATATAATTCATCAAGCATATCATCTAACCTAGGAATATGGTGATAATACTTTACAATGATTTTATTGATGGCTCGATAATCCATACATATCCTCCATGTCCCATCCTTCATTGATACAAGAATAACGGGGACAAAATAAGGACTTAGACTCTCCCTTGCATACCCCTTAGCTAGCAACTCCTCAACCTATTTTTGGATCTCGTTTATCCCACTTGAATTCGTTCTATATGCTGGCCTATAGGGTATAGAAGCTCTAGAAATGAAGTCAATTTGGTGCATGCCCTAATTAGTGGTAAAGCACATGGCATCTCCTCGAGAAACATGTCTTCAAATTCCTATAAAAGATCAACAAACACACTAGGCAAAGAGGGGTTAAGTTCATTAGTTGTCAAATAAGCCCTTTTGTATAAGAGTAAAAATATAGGCCGATTGGAGTACAATGCGTGTCTAACTTCACTTGCCTTGGCTATGAAACTCACATTCTTTGCACTTTTCTCTCTAGGACGAATCTGCTCTCCTTTTTCATTTCCCTCTTTCCTTTCCCTCTTTTTATTTTCACTCTCCAAAGCATTTTTCTTACTCTCTTTTTCTTTCTTTTCGACCTCCACTTTCCATTTTACACTAGTCTTCATACACATCTTTTAAGGAAAGTGTGTAAGTATGGTCTTCCGTACATCCTTAATGAATGAATACCTATTGAGGTACCCATCATACATAACTCTCCTCTCAAATTGCGACGGTCTACCAAGAAAAATCTCTCATGCATGCATAGGAACCACATCATACAATACCTCATCATGATATTTACCAATTAAAAATGAGATAATAGATTGTCTATTTACCTTAACCTCACCACAATTATTAAGCCATTTAAGCTTGTATCGCCGTGGATGTAGTGTAGTAGACAGTCCCAATCTATTAATCAAGAACGTGCTCACCACATTAGTGCAACTCCCGCCATCGATAATCACACTACTTGCCTTGCCTTGAACATGACACATTGTATGGAATAAGTTATCATGTTGCTCCTCATGGTCATCCTCATTCAATTGGGTGTTAAGAGCATGTCTTATAACCAGCACATCACCGATAATCGGTTCCTCAATGCTTCATTCACTACAACTCTCCAATTCGGGCATCTCCTCCTCTTCGCTTTCATTGTTACCTTCTTCTTCATCAGTCACTATCTCACCATTTTGTAGGGTCATAGTCCTCTTATTAGGACACTCCCTACTAATGTGACCTACACTTTAACACTTCCAACACTTAATGTCTCTATTTTTCCCTTTAGGCTTTTCGATTTTTTATTTTTCTTTGAAAACCAAATCTTCCTTTCCTTTTGCACCATCATAAGTAGTCTTATTTTCACCCATAAAATCAATCTTCCCATCACTTTTACAGTAGAATTAGAGTTGGAATAAGGACTGAAAATATACCTTGTTGCCCCCTCTTCCTTGGAGTTGCTTTTCCACCTTGATGGCAATATGCATCATCTCTTCTAACTCCACTTAAGGTTACAAATCTACTTGGTCAGCTATCTCCTTGTTTAAACTGGTCAATAAATGTGCCAAAGTGGTCTCCATATCCTCCTCTATATTGGTCCTAGTCATGATCATTTCTATCTCCTTGTAGTTATCATCCACACCCTTACTGCCTTATCTAAGAACTATGAAAATGCCTAGGTACAAATCTCTGCCTCATTGTAGACTTGAGAACATGCCAAGTCTCAATTGGATTCTCAAAATTTCTTCTTCTACTAGTCACCAATTGATCCCACCAAGCTATTGCATAATCTGAAAATTGTGTGACTACCAACTTGACCTTCTTCTCCTCACTAAATTTATGACAATCAAATATGAGTTTCACCTTTTTTCCCAGTGTAAATACACCTTCGGGTCTGATTTACCTTGAAAATGAGGTATCTTAAGTTTAATGCTTCCCAAATTCCTATCTACAAAATCATCATTACTTGGGTTTCTACCATAGAATGGATTTTCATGCATCCTCCCTCTACCTCTACGAAAACCATGACCTCCTCTTCCTCCTCCTCTAGGCACGACCATTCCAGCAATTAAATCATCATCATCCTCATTATAATCAAAGTCTTCATCTTCCAAGTCATCCACTTGAGGTATTCAGTTTCTACCTCCTATTCGCCCCTCGTTGATATTTGGTGTTGCTCTTTCAACCTTCTGCAACCATGCATCCATATGCCCTAATGCGTCCCTCATGGCCTCCATATTTTGGTTAAAACATGCAAACTCTCATTGTTGAGCCTCATAGTTTTAGGAACACGACCAACAACACTATCTTCACTTTGATTTGATATTGCTGCAACAGAATGTTAGAAACAAAGAAGAAAAAAATAATTGAAGAACCCTACAAGCACTCCATCACGTGTTTGCACTCAAAAGATGGGGGGGTCACTCGTGTTTAACTCAAGTAAAAATTTCACTCATGGTTTTCCTCACACCACTCTAGCTAATTCTTTTATGTTCTTGGGTGAATCACACTTTTAAAATGATTCAAATAGCTTGTAATGTGTAGAATTCCAAAACTGAAATTTTCAAAAGTTTGAGCAAGAGACGAACAAAGGAAAGTAACGAATCTTAGGAAAGTAATGAATCTAGGAAAGTAAAGAATTTAGGAAAGTAACTACTTTTAGGAAGGCCATGAATTTAGGAAAGTGTAAAATTTAGGAAAGTAACTAATTTTAAGAGGTAATGAATTTAGGAAAGTAAAGAATTTAAGAATGTAACTAATTTAGGAAAGTAACAAAATTAGGAAAGTAAAGAATTTAAGAAAATAATGAATTTAGAAACAAAGACCTATCTAGAATTAGGAAGGTAATGAATTTAGAAACGAAGATCTATCTAGAATTAGGAAAGTAATGAATTTAAAAACAAAGATCTATCTAGAATTAGGAAAGTAATGAGTTTAAAAACAGAGATCTATCTAGAATTACGAAAGTAATGAATTTAGAAACAAAGATCTATTTAAAATTATGAAACTAATGAATTTAGAAATAAATATCAATCTAGAATTAGGAAATCAATGAATTTAGAAACAAAGATCTATCTAGAATTAGGAAAGTAATGAATTTAGAAACAAAGATCTACCTTTTTTATGAACGATTTTTTTCTCCTCATTTTCTTTGATGAACGGATTTTTCTTTTCTTTTCTTTTTTGATCAAACCCCTCTTCTCTCTTTTCTTTGAACGGACTCTTCTCCATTTTTTTAAACTTCTTCAGCAACAAACACAAAACTAAATTTAATAGAACAAGAAAAATGCAAGAAATCAGAAATAAAGAAATGAAAGTTTTGAAGAGATAAAACCTGATCTAGAGTCAAAGCTCTGGTACCAAATGTTAGCTTAGTTCCTAACTTTCTCCATAACGCTCGCCAAAAGTTACTAAAAAATTTATCATATCTATCACTAACAATGCTCTTAGGTATGTCATGTAATCACACAACTTCTCTAAAAAAAATAAATCAACAATCAACTTTGCATTGGAGTTTTCGGCGGCAACTACTGAGGGAGAGTGAGAGAAACTTTTTTCTTCTCTGATTTAATACATTGTGGTTAGGGTTCGGCATGCAACCCTAATCCAATCTCTTATATATTGATTAGAAAATTTACCCATATACCCATATATGAATAAATCTTAAATTTACATTATCTCTGCACTGTGATGTGCGATTTTTACATCTCTCCTAGAGTCAAAATTGTGTCCAATTTCATTAGTCCGAATTGCTGAATTAAATTTATCCCTATCAATTAATTAATTAATTAATTTTATTTACTAATTATCCAATAATTAGAAAATAACAAAATAATTAATTTGAACATTAATTTTGTTATTCACTAATTTAGTGATGACACCCATCTTGTATGGGACTCGGGAAGTGTACATCGATCTAAAACACATTTTTGGTCCGAATAATGTTGTTTCTCATTCCTGTCATTATGAGCTACTCCTTAGATCAACTGGACCCACATGAATAAATCTATCAGATTTAAATACTCAGCTAATTTATCTTCATAAATTTCTGACCAATTTAATTCTGATATCGTACGACTCCACTATAGGTTCAATGCTGAATAAACTCTCCATTCACGTGCGCTACATTTTTTGTTAATGCAAAAAAATATTTGTCTTTCATGATTCACAAAATATTTTACGATTTACCCTTCGTGAATATTGGTAACAAGAATGAGATGTATAATTAATGTTCTACACATTTAGTTATTATTTCTTTAACTCTGTTATTGATTGTGAAATGTCTCATACAGATCACCATATCTTATTTAATGACTCATATCATCGAGCGTCAGGCCTAGTTTATTTATTCACATACTCATCAATAAAGTATAAAGTGATATTGTGACTTTTGGAATCTCACCACGGATTCCAAATCTCTGAATCACGCAACTCCAACATAGTTAAATTACAATCCCAACAACTGAGGTATTGTCCAACATTTCAAACTCACTCCTTTGGCATATCAAAGATCGCAAGTAACTAGGTTAAGTTTCGTATTCACCTGAAGATTAAGGTAATTACAAAAATACTCTTAAGGTGTAACAATTAGATTTAGAGTTAGATAAATGACTTTGCTATAAAATAATTGGTTAATGGTCTATTCAACATGTTCCATAACATGCCTAGATCAACCGTTAGAGTCTCCACTCCCATGACTCGAGATCGGCATCATTTGGTTCAACCTAACAGTTATAATTAGACTCAATTGTCCAGTCAACCCTAAGACTATAAATATTATTCTAAACTATATTAGAAGATTTTGTCTGGAAGACCGCTCGATCTTTACTCTTCTTGTTGACAACAGTTCCATGACTTAAGTTATAAACACACTATAATTAAAGAAAACTTTCACTTATTCAAAAAATTCAGTAATATATAAATGTCAATAAATAAATGTTTACTCATAAAAATTTATTACACCCTACTTTATGAACATAATTCCAACAATCTCCCACTTGGACTAAAGTAGGTGTGTACAATCTCGTATCCCTATGCCCTCCAGATGATCATAAAAAACTTGACTTCATAAAGTCTTCATGAATGGATCTGCCAGGTTGTTGACCATCGATATGTGTGTTACTTAAACATCTCCTCGTTGAACTATCTCTCTGATGATGTGGTACTTCCACTCTATGTGTTTGGATCTTTTGTGGGTTCTTGGTTCCTTCAAGTTTGCTACAGCCCCACTGTTGTCACAATAAAGTGTCATGGGTTTGTCAGCATCTGGAACAACTTCTAGAGTCTTTAGGAACTTTTTAAGCCAGACAACCTCCTTTGCAATTTCACAAGCCGCCACATACCCAGCTGCCATGATAAAATCAGCACTACAAGATTGCTTCATACATCTCCATACCACTACTCGACCATTCATGATGAACACCGATCGTGAAGTGGACCTTCTTAAATCCTTGTCCGCTTAGAAATTAGAGTCGGTATAATCCATCATATTCAGGTCAATACCTGAATATACAAGCATGTAGTTCTTTGTTCTCCTAAGATACTTGAGGATATTCCTGACAGCATTCCAAAGCTCAAGTCTAGGATTAGATTGGAAATCACACCCCACGCCCATGGCGTAGTAAATATCTAGCATAGTGCAAAGCATTGCATACATGAGACTTCCTACGGCTGAGGCATAGGAAATCTTTCTCATGTCTTCCTCTTCTTAAGGAGTCTTGGGAGACTGCTCTTTGGAGAGGGTGACTCCATGTCTAAAGGGAAGATATCTCTTTTTGGAGTCTTGCATACTGAAGCGATCCATCACCTTATCAATATAAGATACTTGAGACAGTGCCAATTTTATGTTCTTCCGATCTCGAAAGATCTGAATACCTGGACAAAAGCAGTTTCTCCAAGATCTTTCATATCAAATTACTTTACAAGCCAAATCTTTACACCATACAATTTTTCTCATCATTTCCAATGAGTAGAATATCGTCCACATACAAGACTACAAAAATCACATTCCCTTCGTTTATCAGCTTATACACATAGGGCTCGTCAACTAACTGCTCGAAACTAAAGTTCTTGACAGTTTCATCGAAACTGATATTTCATGAATGGGACGCTTGCTTAAGTCCATAAATGGACTTCAGCAGGTCAGAAACATTTCCCTCTTTGCCTTTCAACATGATCCAGTCTGGTTGAACCATATAAATGCATCCTTTAAGATTGTCATTCAGAAATGTAGTCTTGATGACCATCTGCTAGATTTCATAATTGATGGCAGTAGCAATGGACATGAGGATTCGGATGGATTTAAGCATGGCCACCGATGAAAATGTATCATCATAGTCAATACCTTTCTTTTGGGTGTAGCTCTTAGCTACAAACCTAGATTTGAATGTCTCTACATTCCCATCTGGACCTCTCTATTTTTTATAAATCCATTTACACCATACAGGTTTTATGCCTTCAAGAGGATTTACAAGCTTCCAGACTTCGTTCGAATACATCGAATGTATCTCGACGTTCATGGCATCTTGCCATAGGTTTACTTTAGAACCAGCCATGACCTGTGAGTAAGAAATAGGTTCATCATGATCCTTATTTGAGACTATCATTAAGGCATCTCCATTAGACATGTACCTATCAGGTTGTCGCACAACCCTCCCACTACGTCGAGGCTCGTAGACTCCGGCTCCTATTGGGGAGTTGATGTCTTCCCACTCAATAACTCCTTCAACACAAGTATGCTTCTCAGCTTCATACTTCTTATGTAGTTCTCGTCAAGAAAATGCGCATTCGTGCTCACAAATATTTTCTTGTCAGTTGGACTGTAAAAGATGTATCTCTTTGTTCCCTTGGGATATCTTACAAAGAAGCATAATTCTGATCGACTGACGAACTTGACTGTCTTCAGTCTCAGTACGTTTGTCGGGTATCCTCATTTCTTAAGGTGGCTTACGGACAACTTTCATTCACTCCATCTTTCATATGGTGTACTAGGCACCGTCTTTGACGGAACTTGTTTCAGAATGTATGTCATTGTTTCCAAGGCATATCCTCCCTGGAAGGGATAGTAACTCATCTGGATCTTACCATATCCAATAGAGTTCGATTCATTCTCTCTAACACACCATTTTATTCTATAGTGTGAAGTGTTGTAAGCTGAGAAAGAATACCTTCTTACTTAAGAAAGTCTTTGAACTCTCCTAGAAAGTACACTCCACCACAATCGTAATGTAGTGTTTTGATTTATTTCTCTAATTGTTTCTCAGCCATAGGCTTGTACTCTTTGAACTTTTCAAAAGTTTCAAACTTTTCAAAAGTTTCAGATATACATGTCCAAAAGATGAGTAGTCAACTGTAATGGTTACGAAATACTCATAAGCTCCTCTTGCTTGGAACTTTTGGTTTTACATAGAATAGGTTGTTTATCATGCGTGTTTTAGTACTTTAACATTCATTTCTAAAAATACCAATATCATTATCCATGAAATCCATAGAAAATCCTTGCTCAATTAAACTAGCTACTGAAATAAAGTTTTTCCTAAAAATCAGGATATAATAAACATCACGAAAAACCAAATAATTGTTCTCAAATAACTTACTCGTTCAACTAATACTGCCGATACTAGTGCTCTTTCACCCCTTTGTTGAAAAGGGTCAATTGATCATTTTGCCTTCTATGAAGGATTCACATGTAGGCAGTGATCCCACACTTCAAGTTTTCAATGGACCATCCACGTAAGTGTTTTAATCTTGTCTAGGTTAATGTGACCAAGACACATGTGCCACAGTAAGTTACATCGATTGAGTCACACTTCAATATTTTACTATCCCTATGTAAATCAGTATTTACTTATGTGTCGCATATCATTGAAACTTTTAGTTTTATATAGAATAAGTTGTTTATCATGCGCGTAGTAGTAATTAAACATTCATTTTTAAAAATACCAATATCGTTATCAATGAAATCCATAGAAAATTGTTATTCAATTAAACTAGCTTGGAATAAGGTTTTTCTAAAAAACCAGTATATAATAAACATCACGAAATATCAAATAAATGTTCTCAAATAACAATTTAATCATTCCAACTGATACTACCGATTCTAGTGCTTCATTCCCCCAACGAAAGTTGAGCTCGCCCTCGTTAAGCCTTCTGCTTTCCTTGAACCCCTGCAGAGAACAACAAATATGGTTAGTGGCTGCAGAGTCTACAATCCATAAAAAGGTGGAGTCAACCACATAACAGGGTTCGGTAATAAGTATTGTACTTTTGGATTTCAACTCCTTGAGATAATCTAGTCTGGTGTGTTTCCAATGACTAGTGACTCTGTAATGATGACACTTGTCTTTCGTCTTGTCCACTTTTATAGGGCACTTGCCTTTCACAACTTTCGAGTTCGTCTTCTTAGCTTTATTCGGACCTCTCTTATGATTCCTTTTGGCGCGAGAGGTTGAAGGCTTACTTTCAGTAAAGTTTACCTCTCCATTCTTCCTTTTTCCCTTCAAAAACAATGTTTTCAGCAGCTTGCAACTCCTTCATAAGTTATGGAAGGAGTACCTCAACTTATTCATCAAGTAATTAAGTTTGAAATTCTCAAAAGTGTCTGGCAGGATCCCAAGGATCATATTAACTTTAGTCTTGCCAACTACCTCAACCCCATGATCTCCATCTCATTCAGATAACTGATGATCAGCATCATATGTTCTCTGGCAAGAGTTTCGGGTTTCATCCGGAAGTTCATGAAGTTTCTCACAGTAGCCTGTTTGGCCCGACAACTCTGATCCCTGAACATTTCGGTGGTATTCATATCATATCAGCGGCGGTCTCCATATTCTTATGTTGTTTTGCAACACATTGCTAACTAATTCCAAGATGTAATACATGGTGATCTCATCAGAACGCAACCAAGAAGCATATGCATATTTTTCTCTTAAGTCGATTCATTAATAGGCTCAAGCGGACAAGTGGTGGTGAGCACGAACATGTTCTACCGTCAGCACAATATCAAGATTACATTTTCAATCCACGTAATCTTCACTAGTGAGTTTGTTTACATATAAGATTGTTAAGAGTGGGGATAATGACATGGTTACTGAAAAATAAATAAAGCGGTGTAAATAAATACTTAATCATTTAAGAAAGTATAATGGGTGATGCAAATACTTAAATATTAAAAAATCTGATAAAAACATACTTCTTCCATGATGTTATGATCAACAATGATACCTTGTCTCATCTAGGGACAACGCCCGAGCTACCTCCTATCACATGGAGACTCTTCTCGCTTGGTTAAAGCTTCTTGAGATGTCATTACATCTAGCTTAACCAATCATCAAGGGTTTTGGTCACCTTAGCCTCATCGACTAGCTGCTATGAGATATTTCAATGTGCTTTGGTCTCAGTGTTTAACAAGCGCATCAGCTTTAAAGGTTGCTATAAACTAACAGTCCATCTAGGAACGGTCATGCCTCACCACATCCTTTACAAGCTTTAACTTCTCAAGTAGCTCGATAACTCAAAGCGCATGATTCCCAAGTTTCTCCTATTAAAGAGAGGACTGCTAGGGCGGCTTTAAACCAATCATCGTACCACAATCAAGTTTGTGTTGGGGACCTTGGGAACGTCTCAATGTAAACGACAATCCCACTTACTGTTTGGAAAAATATATATTTTTCTTTACTTTTTCAAAATACATAACTCTTTATAAATTTGAAAACCAAGTTTCAATAAAATTATAAACTTTTATAAAATTTAAATCATAATTTAAAAATTATAATTTTTTTTATAAAATTTGTATTGTATTTAAAATTATAACTCATTATAAATTTAAACTACAATGATCCATGTACATATTACATGGTAATTTGATATTGACATATCCCTATTTCTATATGGCATGTTATATGAGAATGCGAGATTAATAATAAATCACACATTAAAAATTAACCTCTCTATCGCTCATTTCTAATTACAACCCATAAAAAATAAATTATAAAAATTTAAATACAAGTTTTCATGGCGTCTGTAATTATCTTCTTCTCATTGAGGAAGTCTCACATCTTTGTAACCATTCACCAAAGTCCAGTCCCATTTTCAAAATTCACATTTTAATTTAAAATTAGTTTTTCATTATTTTTTTACTTTGATAAATAATTATCAAGTAAATTTATCAATTGATTTATATTAAAAATAATTTATAAAATAAATTCTAAATAATTATTGTTGAATAATTACCAAATTAAATACATTTAATTTTTAGGATTGAGCTTGGAATCAAATCCCAAGTTCCTGTTAATCATTGAGGTCAAGTAACACTTGCTCACTCCAGAACCTCAATAGGCTTGGTGGGTCCATGCCAGTTCAAGGCTGAACGTGATCTTAGGCGCGCTAGGGTTTCCAAAACCCTAGAGTTTCCTCAACCGTTATGTCACCCCTAGGGTTATCAAAACCCACTTACGGTACGACAACCAGGGATGGTGCGTGTTAGCAGATGGCGGCGTGCAGCAACGGCGAGTGGCGGACGACGCAGTGAACGGCGGCTTCTCGAGATTTGTGTGATGAAGGATTTATAAGGAATTTAACGATACAACTCTTTGAAAATAATTTCGGCATACATCAATTCTAAAACTGAAAAATAACACCTAGAGTCAACCAATCAGGATCCATTCATAAAACGCATTCAAACATGTTCTGAATCTACCATAAAAAATCATATGTCAATATCATCATATTCACCCATACATATGTTTAGAGATAGAATATGCATATTCAAAAAATCATAGGCTCTGATACCAATTTTTGGATCAAGTTTTAGATTTTGAAGAAAAATTAATGAACCATGACTAGTTCATGGGCAGAATTTCAAAAAAAAAATTCAATACAAACGTTTAATCCAATTAAACACAAAACCAATCAATGAACATGCATAATCATAAAAACCTATCGATAAGAGATAGAAACAATTATCTATTTTCAATTAATGGAGAATTTCCGATTTGGTTGGATCCAATTACCATCTCACGTTCTTCGTTATCCGCAGAACTAGTAATTGATCTTTCGACTGACAACCACCCGTTAGAATCAGAAGTATATCTCTCAAGAATATCGGTAGGAATTGAGTGTGGGCTCTCAAAATAGTTTTGGAAGAGAAAATAAAATTATCTTTTCCCCTTAGAGTTTTCGGCGGCAACTAGTGAGGGAGAGTGAGAGAAACATTTTTCTGCTCTGATTTAACACATTGAAGCTAAGGTTAGAGATACAACTCTAATACAATCTCTTATATATTAAGTAAAAAATTTACCCATATACCCATATATGATAAAACCAAAGTTTACATTCTCCATGCACTGTGATGTGTGACTTTTTACATCTCCCTTAGAGCCAAAATTGTGTTCTAATTCATCAGTCCAAATTGATGAATTAAATTGATCACGCTCAATTAATTAATTAATTTATTTTATTTACTAATTATACAATGATTAGAAAATAACAAAATAATTCATTTGAACATTAATTTTTTCTCTTCACTAATTTAGTGATGACACCCATCTCATATGAGACTCGTGAGACTCGAGAAGTGTACATTGGTCTAAAACATGTTTTTGGTCTAACTAACGTTATTTCTCATTCCTATCTTTATGAGCTAACCATAAGACCGAGTGGACCCGCATGAATAAAGCTATAGGATTCAAATACTAGGGTAATTTAACTCTATAAATCTCCTACCTATTTATTCTCAACATCATATGACTCCACTATAGGTCGATGCCTAAGAAACTATCGATTCATGTGCACTAATTTAGTGATGACACCCATCTCATATGAAACTCGAGAAGTGCACATTGGTCTAAAACACGTTTTTGGTCTAACTAACGTTATTTCACATTCCTGTCTTTATGAGCTAACCATGAGACCGAGTGGACCCGCATGAATAAAGCTATAGGATTCAAATACTCGGGTAATTTATCTTTATAAATCACCTACCTATTTATTCTCGACATCATACGACTCCACTATAGGTCGATACTGAAGAAACTATCGATTCATGCGCACTACATTTCCTGTTGGTGCAGACAATTGCTTATATTTCACGGTCAACATAATATTTACGATATTACCTTTCGTGAATATCAGTAAAAAGAGTGAAATGTAAAATTATCATTTTACCCATCTAGTTATTATTTCCTTAACTCATTTATTGACTGTAAATAAGAAAGACATATCAGTGAAGTGTTTCAAACAGATCATCATATCTTATTCAATGACTCGTGTCATCGAGTGTTAGGCCCGGTTTATTTATTCACACACTCACCAATAAAGTATAAGGTGATATTGTTGCTTTTGCAATCTCTCCGCGAGTTTCATTTCTGTGAATCACGCAACTCCAATATAGTTGAATCATGACGATTCGAACACACTCCTTTGGCGTATTAAAGATCACAAGTAACTAGGTCAAGTTTCGTATCCACCTTAAAAGTAATGTAATTGTGAAAATACTCTTAAGATGTAACAATTAGATTTTGAGCTAGATAAATGGTTTTGCTCTAAACTAATTGGTTACTGGTCTATTCCACATGTTCTATAACATGTCTAGGTCAACCGTTAGAGTCTTCACTCTCATGCCCTGAGACCGGCATCCTTTAGTTCAACCTAACAGTCATAATTGGACTCAATTGTCCAGTCGATCCTAAGACGGTGAATAATATTCTAAAATATCTCAAAAGAGTTTGTCTGAAAGATTGCTCGATCTTTACTCTTCTTTCATTGAGAATAGTTTCAAGAGTTAAGTAAGCTACAAACACACTTTAATTAAAGAAAACTTTCATTCATTCATAAAATTTAATAATACATAAATGTCAATAAATAACTTTTTACTCATAAAAAGTTACTATACCCTATTTTATGGATATAATTTCAACAAACGCATGCTCGACTTAACGTCAAAAGGTAAACCCCCAATGTAATGGGAGAACACTTGAAGGCTTCATAAAGGTTACGGCAGGTTTGAAAGGCCCCCGACCTACAAAAGGGGAAACCAGTTGGACAAGGTCAAGTCCACCAAAAAAGACTAAGGCCCTTTAAGGCCCACTCTAGCTCAACATCACAAGCTTGGGTAACTAAAAGTTAGTAAGGATACAATGCTCATCATAATAGTCGCAACAACTATACATCTCAGGATAAAGGTCTCAACCTGACCCAGTTAAAGCTCGACTGAGGAAAAACAAAATTCTATCTAGTTGAGGTATGCTCGCGACAGGAAATAGGAAAAAAACAGAGATAAATAAAGGAGCCACAGGTAAAGGAAGTTTATTTTCATTAATAAACAGAGGGCTATAAGTACAAGTAAAGGTACAAAAATCTCATCGGTTAAGGGGGTAACCCCCTCCTAGGCTAACTTGAAAGGAAAAGACCTCCCACATCTGGGTTGATGGTCACAGAATTTCCACAACATTCTTGAACTCTTCTAAGGACCGAAAGGCTCCAGTTGCTTAAGGATCATGATGACTTGTTGTGATGCCCACACCAAGTCAAGACAAAAATGGATTCAAACCACGAGCGTAAAAAAATTATGAGCTAAAGACAAAAGACCCCAATCTCTCCTACTTAATGTGACAAAGGAAGGATGCCACCACACGCAGTCTCGAGATGATCCTGAAGGATATGACTGTAAGGGGTGCCTTACCCACTCATGAAGCATGTTGTTATAAGCATCTAGGCATCTAAAAGGACAGAGGTGGTAAAAGATGAGAGTGGGTAGCAGCCAGTAAAGCTACTTCATTAAGGATCGAAAGGTTGTCACCTGGATTATAGGCCCTTTTCAAGGATGATGTCTCTAGAACCACGCGTCGATAACCAATGCAGACAAGGGGTTCACCACACAGGCTTATCGACAATGAGAAAATCATCACGAACGGAATGTCAGAAACTTTGAGGCACGACATTTAAAACACGTCAAAAATGGAAACGACAACCAGTGAAAGGAAAAGCAAGAGGATTTCAGGAGGAAACCCCCCAACGGAAGAAGCCCTCGAGGGGGAAGGACTACTGATTCTTCCAAAAATAAGAATCAGGGTCAAGTACAAAGATTGACAATGGTTTCAACTCTATCAAGAAGGTAAGGATTAGGAGAAGGAAAACTGCCAAATTATAAGCCATGAAGGGAGAATCCGCTCATTTATGGAAATTAAAGAAGGATATGATGGTGACCGTTGAGGTCACCCCACGTCCAATGAACTGTCACTTAAAGAATCGATGAGAAGATCTTTGGAGATCATATGACAATTCAAGCAACCACATGAATGAAAGCGACATATGAGGGAGTCAAGTTCTGTCACGAGCGCCCCACGCGCCATTTATGGACCTAAACCATTGAATGGTTGAAACGACGTATGCGTGATAAATGAGTCAAGACAAAACAGTCAAGAAATTAATTCCATGGGGTGCAATCCTCACTGACCAATAGGCAAGATGTCAGGATAGCCTCCGTTTGGTCATTTCAAGGGCATGTCAAACATTTAATATCTATTACTTTATGTCAAGGTCACCTCCCTTCTGTCCAATCAAGGACTGCCAAGATAGACATTGTGTCCCACGAAGCTTTTCCAGCACGTCTCTCGAGACTTTTTCAACATGCTTCCTTCCACATGAGGACTAAGGTATAAATACACCCTGCTACAAACAAATGAGGTACGCCATTTTTCTCCCTAAGAAGTCTATGTCAAAATATTACGAGGATATTGACTTAGACATTGGAGGTCCTTAGGCAAGGCAACCACTTCCCTGGTTCCTCGCTCTTTGGGTTTTTTATTTATGTTTTTGCAGACATTGAGGTCGCAAGGAGCTCTATCAAAAGGGGAAACTACATGAAGAATGTTGTTGAAGTTTATGGCTAAAACATAACTTAATTAAGTGGAGCTTTAATCTATAAGCTAAAACATTTTTGATTCAGCTTATTTTAATAAACTTTAAGTTATTTACTTATTTTAATTGATGTTTGGTAAAAAAGCTAAGAATATGATTATTTTTAATTGAAATTACTTTAATATCATTTTTAATGAAAATGTTATGGCATAAAAACTTTGGCATATGAGTCATTCAAAAAGTTATCTGGGAAGCTTTTAAACTTGAATAATCTTCTCTTTTTGTTAATTTTATAGGAAAACTCAGGAATCTCCACTTTTAATTGTAAATGATAATTAAAAATAAATTTTTGTTAATATGTTTATGTAATGTAAATGATGTTAATGTAATTTAATCAATTAGAACTCTTAAGATTCATTACTATATGAAATGATTACAAATAAATTTGCTTTACTATTCCATGGTCATCCCCTACATAAGTGATTGTTAATATCGAGCGTCCAAATACATCATATTGACTATTAATAAAATCAATATGAAACTGGATATGAATACTTCAAAATGTGTCAAGCGTCATATCTAATTTGGTGTCAAGTATAGTTAAATATCTTAATTCTCAATAATATATTTAATAACAAATATATTAATTAAATTTAATTAAAAAATAGATTTTTTATGAATTAAAGACTATGATTAATTAATTTTAAACATGTAATTATGTTAATATTTTCATTCAGTACTATTTATTCACTTACTTTGGCAAATATATATTTAAAAATAAAGTCAATTGTATTTTATTTAACTTAATAAGTTTCAAATAATGGAGTACATAAATGAAAATTAAAAAGGTACTTGTAATAAAAAAGACATCGATTTTTTTAAATGAAATAATAGTATCCATTGAAATGTTAATATCAAAATATAGTAGTTATAGCCTCTTTACATTCCAATGGTTTAAAGCTTTATATTTGTTCATGCCTTTTCACATTTCAATTTGAATTCTCACGTGTTAATAAATAGATGAATGAATGGTTCAATGATGTATTATAAATGAAAGAAAAAAACATTACAAAATTTACGTTTATATTAAGTTGGGTTAATGACTTCTAAAAATTTTTGGTTAGTATATCTATGAGAAATTGAGTTAATGATTCGTTAAAAATTTTGGGAAAATGAAAGGAGGAGGATTTATTACACAATTATTAGAGAAAATAGAAATTGAGAGTATAAAAGAGCCTTTCACCTAGAAGTTTTATTGGGAATGCTTTACAATCTCTTGGGTAAGCAATCCTCTTAAACTCTAAATTGATAGTATTTCAATTATTTTATACTATTTAATTCATCTATTTTAATTATTTTAGTCTATTTGATTTCTTTTTTAATACATTGTTAATTTGGTGCTAATTTCTATTCTAATTTCTCTAACTTCTATTTATGATTCATACATGTATGTTATATGTTATCAGTTATATATATTCTTCTAAATTTAACATTGTTGCGAATGTTTAATTTGTTTGGGTTTATTGATTTATTAGTATTTCTCTTTTATATTCTTTAAAAAGAAATCTTATACACATATATATGAGTAGTGAAATTTAAAAATTGATCAGTATGTCTCTTTACTACATTTATACAGTATCTATAGTAAAACATTCATTTTCAGAAATCAATTTTCAAGAATAATATATATGAATCAAGTCAGCCTTAAAGTTAATAGGCAAGACATTTGCTTAAATATGCAGATTTTTTATCACTTTTTTATTATTTTGTATGGAATCAACTCTTTATAATTTGTTTATTTTTATTTTATAAGTTGTTTATTCAATCATATTTTCTCGGTATCTATACTAAGTCTTTTTTTAGTAAAGTAATTACAAGACTGAACGCATGAAATCTAATATATAACTACTATGTATCAATTTACATTCCGTATTGTACTCAAGAATTATTTTTAATTAATGTATTTATGAATTGGAAGATTTTAAGTTTATTATTTTAATTTATGTATTCATAATCATGTGCATGGCACGGGCTTTTTACTAGTTAAGTCAAAAAGCTAGATTAGTGTGGATGTTAGAAATCCATTGTCGATGATTCTGCCACATGTTCCTTTGAATGTCGTCTGATGAGCACAACAGAAAAATGAACGTGAAGATATTGGCTTGACACCGGTATGGTGCCTAACCTAATACATTCTGACGCTCAAGTCAGTGAAGTGAAGGAAAAGAAAAAGTAGAGAATTTTGAATGTTTTGAATATCATACCACTTTGAGAATTTGTTTGTCTTTATATAGATAACTCAGCATTCATGTTCGAATACAAAGAGTCTTTTATTAATTATGAAAAATGGACTTGCCGTACGCTAGAAAATGTATCTATTGATTGGATCTATCCAAGATTCTTCGGATAGAGGTGGTTCTATTTAAAACGACTCATTGATCATGATTGGGGATTCCTGGTTACTTGTGATTTGTCGTACGCTAGGAGCGGCCAAGTACACCACTGGGATCGTTCACCTTAACTCCATATCAATGGCCGAGGCCAAGTTGGCCAAAGCATCGGCATGACTATTCTCTCTATGAGAAAGTTGTTGCATGCCACACTTTTGGAAAAAATTCTTAAGTTGAGACACCATTTGAAGATATAAACTCATGCGAGTATATTTAGCTTGAAAATTCCCGTTTATCTTATTCACAATCAACTGTGAGTCGCTAAAGACAATTAGATTGGATGCCCCAATAGTCTTCATTAAATTCATCCCTCCTATCAACGCTTCATATTCGGCTTCATTATTGGATGTGTGAAAACTGAATCTGAGTGATTGTTCAATATTAACTCTACTCCGTAACCTTTGGCATTTGTCGAATCGTCTATGTACAAAACCCATTCATCATCCTTATTCGGATCTGTCATAATAGCATCAACAGCCCTATCTTCTGTGGGTAGAGATTTTGGACCTTTAATTTCTGACGCCTTTCTCATTTCTACTATAAAATCAGCCAAGGCTTGAGCTTTGATCCCAGAGCGTGGTTTGTAGGATATGTCAAATTCTCCTAATTTTACCACCCATTTCATGAGTCTTTCCGACATGTCAGGTTCGTGAAGCACAACTTTTAGGGACTGTTAGTGCGAACAACAATGGAATGGCTTTGAAAGTAAGGCCTGAGTTTCTTTGTTGAAGTGATAAGTGCGAGGGAAAACTTTTCCATTTGTGAATAGCAATGTTCTGCATCCAACAGCATGTGACTTGTGTAATATATAGTCTGTTTCTCGTTGCCATCCTCACGAATCAAAACGGAGCTAACTGCCATGTCAGAAACGCCGAATAAAGATATAATGTCTCCCCATCCTTTGGTTTTGCCAAAAGCACAGGTGTCATCATGTAAAGCTTGAGATCTGAAAAAGCTTTGTCGCATTCCTTCATCCACCCAAACTTTTTGCTTCCTTTCAGGATATTGAAAAAAGGTAGGCATTTGTCTGATGATCTTGAAATCAAATGATTGAGTGCGGCCAATCTTCCTATTAATTTTTGCACTTCCTTGATATTTGTAGGTGTTGGCATGTCCAACACTGCCCGAATCTGTTCGGGATTGGCTTCAATTCCATGTCGTGTTACCAAGTGTCCGAGAAACTTTCCTGAAGAGACACCAAAAGTACACTTTGCAGGATTAAGTTGAATTTTATACTTATTTAGTACCTCAAAAGCCTGTCGAAGGTCTTCAACATGATCCTCAGCTATAATACATTTGACCAGCATGTCATCAATGTACACTTCCATTCTGGTTCTAAGGTACTCCCTGAACATACAATTAACAAGCCATTGATAAGTCATTCTAACATTCTTTAGGCCAAAAGGCATGCCCTGTAACAATAAGTTCTCCGCTCCATGATGAAACCCATTTTTTCCTGATCTGATGGATGCATGCATATCTGATTATACCCAGAAAAAAGCATCCATAAAGCTAAGCATGGTGTGACCTGCAGTTGCCTCTACCAATTGATCAATCTTGAGTAAGGGAAAAATGTCTTTCGGACACGTCTTGTTCAAATCTGTGAAGTCGATACAAAATCTCCATTTCCCATTTTTCTTTTTTACTACTACAACATTTGTTAGCCGACCTGGATATCTTACTTCTCTGATAAATCCGGCATTGAGAAATCTATGTACTTCATCATTGGTTATAGCATTGCGCTCTTTTGTAAATTTTCACCTCTTTTACCTCACTGGCTTATGAGTGGGATCGACCTCTAGCGTATGAGTCATTACCCATGGGTCAATGCCTGGCATGTCAGTAATTGACCATGTGAAAGTATCACAACTTTGAGTCAAAAAATCCACGAGCATCTTTCTTAATCCTTCCTCCAAACCCTTTCCAATCTTAACAACTCTTTCATATTTGGAAGTGTGAATACATACTTCCATTGTTTCTTCTATGGTGGGGTTCTTTGGTTCATCAACTTGTAGATCTCCAAATTGTGATGTCGATTCGACTTATTGTAATTGCTATTTGGTTCTAGAGGCTTTCAGACTTGTAAGATGGCAATTTCTAGAAGTTACTTGATTGCCACGTATCTCCTGGATGCCATTAGGAGTTGAAAATTTGATTGTTTGATGATATGTCGAAGGAACAGCTTTCATTGAATGAATCCACGGCCGATCGAGGATCATATTGTATGGAGAATCTGAATCCACAACTTGAAGCTCTGTCAACTTATTGACCCCCTTTGCTATAATTGGAACATTAATACTTCCAGAAGACTTGGTCACCGCTCCATTGAATCTGATCAACTATGTCTCGGGTTCGATGATATTCAATTTATCTATTCCCATTTGTTCGAATGCTGAGAGATAGATGACATTCACCACACTTCCTGGGTCCACCAAGATGTGCTTTACGTGGAAATTAGCTACGTCCAAAGAAATAACTAAAGCATCGTCATGTGGTTGGTGGACTTCTTGTGACTCCAAAGAAGAAAAGCAAATATCTGGGTCTTGCGCTGAATTGCTTGGGGCGTTAAGATTGAGAACTGGGAGTTTGGTTGCTCTGAAAAGATTTTTCTTGCTGTGAATGACATTCCATTCGTTCTTTCTAGATGTATAACATTGATGATTCTTCTCTCAGTTTGACTAGGCACATCATTTTCATGTCTAGGCTTTGGTATTTTATCGGCCCCTTCTTCAATGTACTCTCTAAGGTGTACACTCTTTATAAGTTCTTCAATTTCTCGCTTCAGATGCCTGCACTCATCAGTTTTGTGGCCATAATCTTGGTGAAAATCACAGTAACTGTTAGGCTCATTCTTTTGATTGAGTAGACCTCTCATCCTTCTCGGCCAAGAAAAATATTATTTGTCCTTGAACTGTGCTACAAGGTCAGAATAAGATATATAAAGTGGAGTAAGTCGGACGAATTGTCTACATCCCCTTGTGCTCCCTTTTTGTCCATCTGATCTTGAGACATTTTCTTGTCTTGCCAAGCTGAGTCATTGTCCAAATCATATTTATCTCTTCTCTCCCTACCATTTCTGTTATCCCTTTTTGGGGAATCTCGTCTTGACCTCTTGTCTTTGCTTCAATCGCTGAATTGCACCTAGTTTGAAAACCTTGGTGATCAGTCTTCTCCCTTGCATATTCTTCTAACAACACAAACTTTTGCGCTCTTTTAAGGGAAGCTTCCATGGTGACTGGCTCATCTAGCACCATAGATTCACAAATGCGTGAATTTGGAAGAAGACCATTTACGAAGGCATCCGCCACTGTGGAATCGTTACAATTCACTATTCCCATTTTCTCTCGTGTAAATCGATTTCTATATTCTTTTAACTTTCATCAACACCATATATGGTCATGTAAAGATGGCGAGATCGTCGAGGGACCTTTTTGCAAATACCATGTTGAGTGGAAAATGCTTGAGCGAGTTGGCGAAAAGATTATATAGATAACTCAGCATTCATGTCGAATACGAAGAGTTTTTTTATTAATTACGAAAAATGGAGAGTCTTTCATTAAAAGCGAAATATGAAAGGATCATCAGTTTCATTTCTAATGAAGTCTTCATATCTCTTCCTCCTATTTGTGATTTATTTTGGTCTTAAGACACTACCGTGTATCATTCGGTATTATTATTTATTGGTCATATTGACTAAGTCCGAGTTCGGGATTGGGCTTTTTGGCCTTTGTGGATTCAGCCTTTTTCTGCCTTGTATGAGGTTTGGTCAAAATGTAAGGTTCATCCATATTTCGGCTCGGCGAGATTTGGCCGAAATGTACTTCGGCCAAAATATGAACTTCGGCTAAACTATGAAGTTCAGTCATATTTTAGCTTTATGTCCTTTTGAACTTGTAATCAATTGTTTGAGCTTCGTAGAAGATCTTTATGCAGGAATTGGGCCGAGTGGGCCTTTATTCGAAAAATTTAAAATACAATTATTAGACCCTCTACAATTAGTTTACCTTATAAATTATTAACTTTTTAACTTATTTAACTTATCCCCTTATTTCAAAAATTTGAACCAAACATACTTTAAAAATAAGCTAACAACTTATTTAAGTAAAATAAATTAGAAATTGCAACTTATAAAACCCTCTTATGTCTACCAATTGAATAGAAGTTAAATAATTACATTAAACAAAACAAAATTGAAAGCATCCATTCATGATTCATGTTCACTCATTACTATTATAGGGTCAGATCTAATCGACAGGCAAGGCACGTAAAAATGGGGTCAAATAAAACAAAATTCCATGCGTCAGGGCAATTAAACCGACTTAGCCTTCCCCAATGAGTGCTTCCCTTCGGCTCTTAGAAGCGGTATGCTTCGTGTTTTCCCTTTCACAAAGTCAATGTCTTCTCTATATGTCTTTGTCTCTATAAATTTATTGTTAGATATAGTTAATTGGTTATTGGTTTAGTTAAAAGGTAAAATTGTTCTTTATTATTTCTAGCATATGTCTCTACTAGTTCCCTTCTGTACTGTTGGCTTTGAGTAACAAAAGTAGGTTTTTCTTCTTCCTTCTCATTTCTTATGTCTCCTTCTTATCCATCATGTATATTTCTTCTCAATCTCAACTTTCTACATGGTATCAGAGCCATTTTGACCCACATCAAAATCCATGCCTGACTAATCTTCTAAACAAAAGGCCAAAGCTCCAAAAAATCCAGAAATTTGAATTGTGTCACAACCCAATTCACATACCCTAACTCAGAACCCTTCTTTATCTTCCTCTGTGCAATTAATGGCTCACCCATTCCAGAAACACATTCTCACTCTCCAATCTTTCTTCTCTTAAATATATGTAACCTCATCTCGATATGGCTTGACTCGAGCAACTTCATTCTTTGGAAGTATCATATATCGGCCATTCTCAAGGCTTATATGGTTTTTGGATATGTCGACGGATCAATTATACACCCCGCACAATTTATCAAGAACTCAGAAGGAACAGAGATTGTTGATCTAATGTATGATCGATCGGTGGCACAACATTATTCCCTAATGACCTTGATCAATGCCACCATTTCCCCTACCGCCTTATCTTATATAGTTGGGTGTACAACGTCTAAAGATGTATGGAATTCAATCGAACGACGATATTCTTCTATGTCTTGCATGAACATTTTGCAACTCAAGTCTAAATTGTAATCCATTTCTAAGAAGTCAACAGGAAAATGGACTCCTACATCCAACGAATTAAAGAAATCAAAGACAGATTATCGGCTATTTCTGTGAATGTTGAAGACGAAGACGTTCTTATCTACATATTAATGGGCTTCCTATAGAATTCAATACTATCAGAACCTTTATCCGCACCAGTGAAGAACCTCTATCCTTAGAAGAGCTCCATGATCTTCTAAAGTCTGAAGAACAAATCATGGACTCTCAAAACAAGAAGCAAGATACACTCTTTCAAAACACTACAATGGTAGCTTATTTCCCCAATCGTGGATCCAATCGAGAAAGGGGGTTCAAGAACTTTAGAGGAAATAGAAATGCTGGGAGGTTCAATTCTAGCGGAGGTGGAAGGTCACCTTCTCCACCACCCTATCTTCTTGGTACTCCTCCAACACAAACTGCTCAAAATTTTGAGCCTCATGTTTCACTCAACAATTTTTCTTCACAAAGTGGCAGATTACAATGCCAAATCTGTGAGAAATTCAGCCATAGTGAAGCGGATTACTATCACATACTCAATTTCTCTTATCAAGGATGCACTCCTCCTCAACAACTCATAGCCATGAATGCAATGAATCATAACTTACAACCTGCAGACTCATAGGTATGGCTAACTGACACTGGGTGTAACACCCATTTAACACCTGACCTTAGCAACATTCTTGTACATTGAGGAAGAAACTATCACTGTGGGCAATGGGCACTCCTTGTCAATAACACATCAAGGTTTTGGTATTCTCCAAACTTCTTCTAAATCTTTTCCACTATCTCAAGTCTTTTGTGTTCCACACTTGTCTTCTAACCTACTTTCTATGTATCGATTTTGCTCAAACAATAATTGTATCTTTATCTTTGATGCACCATTTTCTATATTCAGGACAAGGCTATAGGGGAAACACTACATAAGGGACCTAGTATACAAGGACTCTACCCTATTCCTACTTGTTTACCTAAAAATAAGGTTGCTTTACTTGGTGTTAAGGCCAATAATTTTGTTTGGCATTCTAGACTTGGGCATCATGCTTCAAATATTGTTAGACAAGGTTTAAGTAGAGTTAAATTACCTTGTACTTCTAGTTCTTCTGATCATTATATATGTGTTAGTTGTACACAGAATAAAATGACTAGACTTTCTTTTCCTATCTTTGAAGCTGTCTCTAATTCTTCTTTGGCTCTTATTCATAGTGATGTTTGGGGGGCCTTCCCATGTTACTTCTTCTCTTGGTCATAGGTATTATTTCATTTTTATTGATGATATGTCCATATTCACTTGGTTTTATCCTATTGCCTATAAATATGATATTTTCACTGTTTTTAAAAGTTTCAAACCTATGGTTGATAACTCATTCTCTACTAAGATCAAAATCTTAAGGACTGATGGTGGTGGTGAATACACCAACCTTTCCTTTGAAACCTACTTACAGGATAATGGTAGTATTCACCAAAAATCATGTCCTTACACCCCTCAACAAAATGGTATTACTGGAGGAAACCTAGACACTTAGTTGAGACTGGTCTCACTTTAATGTATTATGCTTTTGTTCGCTTCGGTTTTGGAATTATGCTTTTTCTGTTTCTGCATTCCTTATCAATAGATTATCTACACCTACTCTTAACCATATTTCTCCTTTGAAAGACTCTTTGGTAAAATGCCTAACTATAGCAACTTTAAGGTGTTTGGGTGTGAATGTTTTCCTAGTTTAAGACCATATATGAAGAATAAATTATGTCCTAAATCCATTGCATGCATTTTCTTTGGTTATGCACAAGATCAAAATGGCCACTTATGTTATAATGAATAATCTCAAAGAATGTATGTTTCTAGACATGTATTGTTTAATGAACAACTTTTTCCTTTTGTTGTCACTGGTTCTAACCCATCTATATCTTCAACAACTCCTACCTATACTGGTGCTCCACCCAGGTACAATACCTTACTCCCTCTTCTTTATAAAGATAATTCTATCTCTTCTATTGATGCTTCTCATCATAATACTGCTTCTTCTAGTTATATTCCTCCTTCCAGTGGTGATAATAATGTTGTTCATGCTTCTAATATGCATGTTTCTCCTCTGAATGTTCATTCTCATGCTGGAAATACTATTATGCATATTGATTCTACTGTGTATAATGATAATGCTTCTTCTGATACGTTTGATCTTGTTGTCACTGTTTTTTTCCTGATATACCTATTATTGATCAGATTTTTCATATTGATTCTGTGACTAGTTGATATGCCCAATACTGATTCTCTTAGTGTCTTGCATGATCCTACTAATATGCATCATGTTATTACCTTTAGGACTTTAGATTCTAGAACACCACATGATCTCTCTTCTAGTCTTTATGTTGATTTGCCTATAGCTACTGCTTCTTAGTCTCTATTTTTTATTGTGCATTCACATCCTCGTTCTACACACCCAATGCAAACTAGGTCCAAATCTAGCATATTTAAGAAGAAGGCTTTACATGTTTCTGCCTCCTCTACCTCTCCATGTTTGCATGAACCTACCTCTTTCACTTCAGCTAGCAAATATTCTGCTTGGGTCCAAGCCATGAATGATGAATATAAGGCCTTAATTTCTCAAAACACTTGGACCTTAGTGCCATTACCTCCACATAAAATGTTATAGGATGTAAATGGGTATATAAGCTTAAATACAATCCTGATGGTTCTGTTTCTAAGCACAAAGCCAGGTTAGTTGCTAAGGGTTTTCATCAACAATATGGATTTGAATATAGTGAAACTTTTAGCCCTGTCATTAAATGACCTACTATTCTTATTTTCTTATCCTTGGCTGCCACTTATGGTTGGTCCTTGAGACAACTTGATGTAATCTTACATGGTACCATTTCTGAAGAAGTATATATATCTCAACCTAAAGGTTTTATTGACACGCATTGTTCTTAATCATGTGTGTAAACTAAGCAAATCTCTTTATGGTCTTAAACAAGCACCCAGGGCTTGGTTTGAACGTTTCACTAATCATTTACTTTTCATTGGCTTCACTGCTTCCCAAGCTAATACCTCCTTATTTGTTCATGCATCTTCTTCTTCCTTGACATATATCTTATTATATGTCGATGATATCATCATCAGTGGAACTGATAATGACTGTATTACTCATATTATTTATGATCTGCAAATGGTATTTGACATGACTGATTTAAGTTGTTTAAAGTACTTTCTTGGCATAGAAATCACTAGGAATTCAAATGGGATTTTGTTAATCAACTAAAGTACACTAAAGATTTTCTTTTGAAGGCTAGAATGATGCATTCCAAGTCATGTCAGTCATCATGTTCCACTAAATTTCCTTTGTATAGTCATGTGGATACTCTTTTCTCTTATGTAAACTTTATAGGAGTACTGTTGGCTCCCTTCAGTACTTAACCTTCACTCACCTTGATATTTCTTTTGCTATGAATCGTGTATGTCAGTACATGCATTCTCCTACCACTGCTCATTTTACAACAATTAACGAATTCTAAGATACTTAGTTGGAACTTTAGATTATGGTCTCTTGTTTAAACTTGGCAATCTTCATTTGTAGGCCTTAGATGCTGATTAGGCTGGGGATCCTTCGGATAGGAGGTCCACCTTAGGCTTTCTTCTATTTCTTGGCTCAAATGCTGTGTCATAGAGTGCTAAGAAGCAGGCCACGGTTGCCAGATCTTCTACAGAAGCAGAGTATAATGCTTTGGTCGATACTGCTGCGAAGCTGAGCTAGATAAGATAAATACTCTTCGAGACTTTCATGTTTATCAAGATAAAGCTCCAACTGTATACTGTGATAACACTTCTGCGATATCCTTAGCTTCTAACCTGGTTCTCCATGCAAGAACAAAACATGTGGAAAACATGTGGAGATTGATTTTCATTTTGTGGGGGAGAAGGTTATGAAGAAAGATCTTATTGTTCAATATATTCACTCACAAATTCAGTTGACAGATTTATTCACCAAGGCTCTGTCAAGGTCTAAATTTTAATATCTTAGAGACAAACTTATCCTTCAACCATGATAAGTTTGAGAGGAGGTTAGATATAGTTAATTGATTATTACTTTAGTTAGGAGTAAAATTGTCCTTTACTATTTCTAGCCTACGCCCCTGTTAGTTCTCTTATGTACTGTTGGCTTTGAGTAACGAAAGTGGGTTTTTCTTCTTCCTTCGTTCCTTCTCATCTCTTCTGTCTCCTTCTTATTCATCTTGTATCTTTCTTCCTCATCTCTATTTTCTACATTCATCTCACTCGTTTCTCTTACATTCATCCAAAAACCCACTTTAGGTCTGTGTTTATCTTCTGCATAACCCGTGGCAAAAGAATAATATCAGCAACCTAAGCCTGCCATGGCCCCTAGCTATCCTTACACTGCTTGTAACGTCTTTTGCCATACTCTTTGCCACTTCTGCAGCAGATCCCGACATGCTTCAAGATGTTTGTGTTGCCGACTTAGCTTCTGGTACTCCTTTAGTCCTTTCACTACACGACTTCAATTTTCTTTAGCATTTCATTCTTTGTTTTCTTAGATTATCCTCACCATGGCATGATAATTTGATCTTCTAGTAGTGGGTGCTCCATTTGATTTTTTTTGTATATTAAATTATCCTCACCTCGTTTTCTCCACAATGATAGGACCGCCTCCTGTTTTCTCTTCTTTACTCAATAATGAGATAGAAAGTATAGTCATTGAAACCATAATTAATTGGACAATTTATTGGACTGTTTAAATAAAAAATTTGATTTAGTTTAGTTTGTGTTTTAAATAAATCATTAAATTCAATTTCATTTCGAGTTTCTCTTAAAATCATCAAATCTAAATCAAACCAACTATTAGATAGAAAGATATATAATTTCATCTCAACGTAGCTCAGTTATCATATAGAACACAGTTCGATAAAATAACAATCATTTTATTATTTATTGATTATGTATAAATTATTTTATTAACTAAGTTATCTAATAAAATAAGACACATTTTCTTAACATAATTTTTTTCTACTTTAATTTTGTTAACTTTAAATATAAAAGAAAGAAAATCGATGTACATGAGGGTTGACGACCTCAATGTTGACAACCCGCAAAGTGCAACTCTTACGGCGTATAGGGAGTGTCTCCACCAAGGACGTACCATGGAGTGTCACCGCTGAGGTGCACCCCTTGGGGTGCCGCCACCGAGGTGCACCCCCTGGGATGCCACCACTGAGATGCACCCCTTGAGGTGCCGCCACTAAGGTACCCATGGGGGTCGTTCCCATGGCAGCACCATGGGGTGTCACCCCTATGGTAGCACCATTGATGCCACCCTCATGGGTGTACCATGGAGGTGCATTGATCACTCTCTATATTACAACTTGTAGACACACTACTACACTATCACAACTAGTCATCACATCACAAACCACCAAGTCAAGTGACAAAGACTTGGGTGGACGTATGGTTGCCTGGGAATGTTCGGGAGGCTATGGACTGGAAGGATTAGGGGCGAGATTACGTTGTAATAGGCGGGAGACATACCTCCTCAGTACGACCACTCTAGACATTGAGGGTGTGCTACCCTCCCACCTTGGGGAGGAGTTTTGTTTGAGAGAACCTTTGTAGAGGAGGCGTTGGGTGAACACCGTCGTCGCGCCTCACCGGCTAAGCGTGTTCTCCCTAAATCATGGTCATTACACAAAGACCCACATGGCGTCACCCGATTGGCTCATGTGTAATTCTCTTCTTACTCACCTAAGCATGATCAATCAGTTTAGGTGGCGGGATTTGATTAGCAGTCTTGCAACTAATCAAGGGATTAGTTGTAATGGTCCTCCCTCCTTTTGTTCACCTATAAAAGGAGGACTCCTCCTTCATTTGAGAGGATTGGAAAATTTAGAGAAAGAAGCTCCCACCTTAGAGAAAGAAGCTATCATTTCTATAGTGAGAAACGCCCACTTCTAGAGAGAGAAAAAAAGCATTTGTCACTACCCTTGAGTGTCCAGAGTGCTTCCCCTTCACCTGCTAGCGTCCTCCCCGACATTTTCAGGCGTTGTTCCGATCACAAGCTAGGACTAGACCACTCATGCACCTCACCCATGTGACACCCTTGCATCTACATTTGGCGACTCCACTGGGGAGTTCCAATGAGTTCATACGTTTGCGGATGCTCCCACGAACTCCCTGGTGGCTGCTCCTGGGCACTCTTTTATGAATGCTCCTACGCACTCCAATGCGGATGCTCTAGTGTCCTCTCAGGCGTTGTTCCGATCACAAGCTAGGACTAGACCACTCATTCACATCACCCACGTGACACCCTTGCATCTACATTTGGCAACTCCACTGGGGATTTCCAATGAGTTCATACGTTTGCGGATGCTCCCACGAACTCCTTGGTGGATGCTCCTGGGCACTCTTTTGCTGATGCTCCCGCGCACTCCGATACGGATACTCCGGCATCCTCCCTGACATTCTCAGGTGTTGTTCCAGTCACGAGCTAGAACTAGACCACTCATACACCTCACCCACGTGACACCCTTGCATCTACATTTGGCGACTCCACTGGGGAGTTCCAATGAGTTGCATCTTCAGGGAAACTACTTGGCTTTTTCATGAGTAAGGAAGGAATAAAAGTTGATCCTGACAAAGTTTGAGCCATCATTGATATGCCACAACCTTAAACTCAAAAGGAAGTTAGAGGCTTCTTGGGAAGATTAAATTACATAGCCCGGTTCATCTCACAGCTAACTGCAACTTGTGAACCTATCTTTAAACTTCTCCGCAAAAGTGATACAGAAGGATGGAATGATGATTGTAAAATTACTTTTGAAAAGACCAAGCAATACTTGCAAAATCCGCCTATACTTGTTCCTCCAACTCTAGGGTGTCCACTCATTTTGTATCTTACACTGACAGAAAAATCCATGGGTTGCGTACTTGGTCAACATGACGCCTCTGGAAGGAAAGAACAGGCAATATACTATTTAAGCAAAAGGTTCACAAACTATGAGGTTAATTATTCGATGTTGGAGAAAATGTGTTGTGCATTAGCCTGGGTTGCTCATCGGCTTAGATAGTACATGTTATACCACACCACTTGGTCAATTTCAAAGATGGATCCAAGCAAGTATATCTTTAAAAAGTCATCACTTTCTAGGTGAATTGCTATATGGAAAATGTTGCTCACAGAATATGATATTGTCTATGTCACGAGAAAGTCAATAAAAGAAAGTGTACTTGCTAATTATCTTGCAGATCAACCAGTACAAGATTATGAGCCTATAAAGTTTGATTTTGCTGATGAGAACATATCAGTCATACTAAAAAATGAAGGAGAATCTATGGATCTAGGATTGTGGACAATGTTATTTGATGGCGCATCTAATGATGTAGGACATGGAATTGGGGCAATCCTCATATCTCCCGAGGGGACGTTTTTCCCATTCACCGAAAAACTATACTTTGACTGCACAAACAATATGACAGAAAATAAGGCATGTAACATGGGAATTCAAGAAGCTTATGATATGAAGATAAGGAAGCTTCGAGTGTACTGAGATTCGTTATTGGTGATACGACAACTAAACGGGGAATGAGTAGCTAGAGACTCCAAACTGGTACCTTACAACAAACATGTAACTACATTAAGCCAAACTTTTGAAGTGATCTCATTTGACCATATACCTAGAGAGAATAATCAAATTGCAGATGCACTGGCAACTCTAGCATCTATGTTCGCCGCAGACTTTAAGGAATAAGTGCAACTCATAAAAGTTGAGAAGCGAGATTTTCCTGCTCACTGTATGAGTATTGAAGAAGAGCCAGACACAATACCATGGTATTACGACATCCAGCAGTATATAAAGAATGGGGAATATCCATCCAAAGCTTCTGAGAATGATAAACGCACTATTAGAAGATTGTTCATGGGTTTCTTCTTGAATGGTGAAATACTCTGCAAAAGAAACCATGATATGGTGCTATTAAGATGTGTTGATGCAAGGGAAGCGAATCAAATCATAGAGGAAGTTCACGAAAGAATTTGTGGTGTTCATGCTAATGGACATATGATGGCCAAACAAATCTTGAGAGCAGGATATTATTGGTTAACTTTAGAATCTGACTGTATCAAGTACGCCAAGAAATGTCATGAATGTCAAATTTATGCGGATAAAATTCACATACCCGCATCCCCTTTACATGTCATGGCTGTGCCTTGGCTGTTCTCTATGTGGGGTACAAACGTCATTGGTCTCATCACACCAAAAGCCTCTAACGGGCATCGTTTCATTTTGGTCTCTATAGATTATTTTACCAAATGGGTGGAGGCAAGTTCTTATTCGAGTGTAACCAGAAGGGCGGTTGTTAAGTTCATTAAAAAGGAAATAATTTGTCGATATGGTCTACCTGGAAGGATCATCACAGATAATGGGACAAATTTAAATAACAAGATGATGAAAGAATTATGTGAGCAATACAAAATTAAGCATCATAATTCATCTCCTTATCGTTCGAAAATGAACGGAACAGTGGAAGCAGCAAATAAGAACATAAAAAGGATCATAGAGAAGATGACGGAGATTTATAAGGATTGGTATGAGATGTTGTCGTTTGCACTACATGGGTACTGCACATCAGTCTGAACATCAACTATGGTAACGCCATTCTCTTTGGTATGTGGCATAGAAGCGGTCCTTCCTATTGAGGTAGAAATTCTCTCCCTCAGAGTCTTAATAGAGGTGAAATTAGAAGAAGTAGAGTGGGTACAAACACGATATGAGCAATTGAATTTCATCGAAGAAACAAGATTGACTGCAATATGTAGAGGGCAATTATATCAAAGAAAAATGATACACGCATATGACAAAAAATTGCGTCCCTGATGTTTCCGAGAAGGAGAATTGGTGTTGAAAATGATACTCCCATATCAAAATGATCATCGGGGAAAGTGGACCCCAAATTACGAAGGACCTTTCATTGTCAAGAAAGCCTTCTCTGGAGGAGCTCTCATGCTATCAAACATGGATGGAGACGATTTACCGCATACAGTTAATTCTGATACAGTCAAGAAGTACTTCATTTGACTGCTCTAAGTATGAGAAAAATGAAGTTAGGCAAAAATAAATGTTTTTTAAAAAAAGAGTTGTCTCGAATACTGGAGAAATTCTTATTCCATTTTTTTTTCCAAATCATTGTTTGTAAACATTATTCATCATCAATGAAGAGCTTTCTTTTTTCTCTCTTTCTTTTCTTTCTCAGTTAACAAATACATATACTTCATCTTCTCCTTATTTCTATTATTTCTGATTCCTCTCAATTCTATGATATCATTAATTACTCTTGAAATAACTCAGAAGCATAAACTTGGTTAGGTGAAAGCTAATTAAAAAAGAAAAAAGAAAAGAATAGGAACTAAGAAAGGCGGTCTGAGTGCGAGGTGAAATCAGAAAAGTCACCACGAGAAAGTCGGTATGTACATAACGAAGGCTAAAGCACGATTGGAGGATTACAATTGAAGTATAAAAAATAAGCAAAATGTGGAGAAATTATTCACTTTTCTTCATCATTGACTTAAAGCCGAATACTAGGGCACAAATCAATGAATAAGGATGCATCATTTTCTTGAAAGTATGCACTTTTCTTCATTGCGAGTCCATGACTTTAGGCCAAGTGATTGATTTATTCATCTTTCATCTTCTCTTTTTTTTATTAAAATAGTTCGAATCTCTTAATTTTAGCTTACAATATATCTTGTTCATTCTTATTAATCATCTCTTTTCTTCTTACTCATGTATTTGATATTTCTTTGTTTCATTTTCCATATATAAGTTTGTTTTCTCATTCTTTATCATTTCTCCTACTTTTAATCTTAAGTTTTATTTTCATGTATTGTTTATTTTTCTACAAGGTTGATAATGAGATTTTTTTGTCATCAACTCAATCAATGAGAATGAGGATAAAGCTTTTGAAGGGTGTAAAATTAACTCAATGTTAATCAACCATTTAATGAGTTGAAAGCGTACATTTGATGAAAAGATCTCCTATGATAATTTTTCATACATAAAAATGCATAAAATAGAGAGTAAAACCTCTATACAAGATTATGCAAATATTTAAGTTTTGATTTTTTTTATGTTCTTACAAGTCTTCTCTTCTTTTCTTTTTAATTTTTGACCATCATTTTTGTGACACTTGTTTGAACTAGTTACCATCCATGATCATTTCTAGCAATGAAGGAAGAAAGGAAAATGGTAATTAGTGAACTAAGTGGTCCAAAATAAATAAATGGTATATTTATATCCCAAACAAAAATTATTTTATTTTGAAAGTTTTATTGATTTTCTTTAGTGACACTTGTTTAAACTAGTTACCATGCATGATCATTCCTAGCAATGAAGGAATGAAGAAAAAAATGGTAGTTAGTGAACTAAGCAGTCCAAAATAAGAAATGATATATTTATATCCGAAACAAAATTATTTATTTATTTTTAGTGACACTTTTTTAAACTACCATCCATGATCATTCCTAGAAATGAAGGAAGAAAGAAAATATGGTAATTAGTGAATTAAGTAGTCCAAAATAAAAAATGGTATATTTATATCCAAAAAAAACTATATATTTATTTTTAGTGATACTTGTTTAAATTAGTTATCAATGATGATCATTCTCTTGCTATTTGATTAGCATTGAGTGAAGAAGTGAAAAATGGTAATTAATAGATCATGTAATAAAAAAGCATGTTCATGTTAATTATGTATGAAATCAAGCATTTTTTTCATAGATTAATTTTTTACACATAAAAAAATTATTATTAATATATTTTTTCTGTATTTTAAATTTTTTTGAGTTTTTTTTTTATTTGCATTTTATTTTTTGTTTTTTGTTTTTTTTTTGTGTTTGTTTATTTTTCTATTTTTTCAGTAGATGTTATTGGTTTGTTTTAATTTATTTTTATATATATTTTTAATTATTTCACTTCTTGTTCCATTATTTTCACTCTACATATTCTTTGTTTAAATTTATCATACATATTTATCATCTCTAACATTCATTTCCATTAGTTTTTCTTTTTCTTTATAGTTCTTATCTCTTCTTATTTATTTATGTATTATTGTCATGTGTCACGGTTGTATGTGATTATTATTTTATTTTTTTATCATCAGAATTGACGCTCGTAAATTAAAACCATAACAATTTGATTTAAATTTTGTTAATTTCTTTATTTAGTTTTCACTAAAAAAATCCGATGATGGACTTTTAGAATTTTTGAGATACCAAATTTCTCGAACTACTGAGGTGAGGAGTTATTCCTAGGATACCAAGAGTAACTCCAATAATACTTTGATTTAAAATAATAATAATAATTTTTAATGATCTTTGTACCACCCGTTGAAGGTCATTTATTTGCTCATTTTTATGATGTAAAATGTACAAAATGGGACATTCAGAATTGAATTTCTATAACAATATTTATAAAAAAAATTTGGATAGTATTTGATTAAATTTGGTAACCATTTTTCATAATGGGCGTTGTGGGGTGCTAATACTTTCCCCACACGCAAATGACTCCCCAACCAACTTTAAATTTTCACAGACTAAAATATTTGATATTAAAATTGGGTGACCAATCACGCCCTAAAATGATTGGTGGCGACTCCGAATTTCTTTTTTTTCAAAAATAATTTTTTAATCGTCGCTCCGCGCCGCATGCACGTTGCGACATCCTGTTTAGAGAAATACTATGAAAACGCTACGATAGCATTTTTTGCTGCTATCGTAGCATTTTTTTATTGTAGTGTCAACTCTAAACGACGTCTCCGCTCAAGTACTTTTTCATATAAAAAAACATTCTGAGTTAGAGACATTATCTTACTTGTCACTCCACGAAATACATTGTTCATACTTTCATTTCTTTGTGTAGACGTTATACCAATAGAGAAAAAATTCTTGCTGAAAGCTGGACACCACTTTTTCGTAACTCATAAAACTTTTCAAGCCATGAGTTCTGAGACAAATCAATTAGGGTTGATAGCTGTTCCCATACATTTTGAAACTCTTATTCAGGTTCACAACTATATAAACATCTATGGAACAGATTTTTGAAGTCCTTCCTCTTTAAATAAAATGAAAGATGTTTACAATCATTCTGTCCTGTATGCTACAAACAAAGTATATGTTGTGTCTTTGGAAATACCATCTCAATCGCATTGGCCATTGCTTGGCATTGATTCGTGAATATTGTGTTTGGATGTTGACCTCCCATTGCTTTGCAAAAAAGATTCAAATAACCAAATAAAGGGTCAATTGTCTCATCTAATAGAAAAACACAACCCAAAAAATATTTTGCTTATGATGATTTACTCCAACAAAAGGTACACAAACTATTTTGTATTTCTTGGTTCGATATGTGGTGTAAAAAACAACCACATCATCAAAAAGATAATAGTCGATTTTTTATCTGCCATCCCTGAAAAAAGTAAGTCATATGATTTTCAGAAGCTACTTGCATAGTATAAAAGAATGATGGATCCTTACCTTGCATTTTTTTGAAATGATATCACACTCTGTGCATCCCTTGCTTCTAGTGTAGTTTTGCTTTTATTTCATAGGAAATAGTTACAATCTGATTTCGAAAATCCTACATTATGGGCACCGCCAGCTTGTTCAACAATGTAAGAGAAAATATTAGTAGGTTTTATGCCCCATTATCCATAGTTTCGATCACATTCGCTCGAGCTTCATCTATGTGTCTTCGAAGCATATCTTGTTGGCTTATCTTTGCAAGTTCATGATTATGATCTGGACAAAATTGAGATACAATCTAAATACCATTTTCAATAGCAAACTTTCATGGCCAAGCAACTTGCTCTTGTTTCTAAATGATTTTTTTTCCTGACACGCGAAGGATCTGTCAACCTCCGCTGACCTTGTTTTGAGCATACAAATGCTCTTCCTCTTAAACTTTCATCTGCCAATTGCGGATATTTATCTCTTTGAACACTAAAACCTATAACTTTTGAATACTCATTATAAAAGTTGTACGCTTCGTTTTCATTTGAGAATACCATCCCAGTTTTTTATATATTCTCATAATACTTGCCTGTGACAAAATTAGCATGGTCTTCCTCCTCTTCACGTTGGGACTCGAATGAATCAGGTGATTCCATGACATCACAAAAATAATTATTCGTGCCTTCCTATTCTTCATTCTCACCTTCATAATATATATTAAAGTCAAACACTTTGTATATCGCCTATTATAAATATAATGTTTGATAAATGGTTCAATGATATAAAATAACTTACTGGAAATGGATTCTTCTTGGTTGGACATATACTTCAATAGTTAAAGTTCAGCACCACCAATATCATAATCCTATAAAGAATGAAAGAAGAAAATAGTAATTTATGATTTTCTCTACTTTTCTTCAACCGTAAAATTCAATATGAACGACGAACAACATTACTCGATTCTTTCACTTTAAAAGAAAAAAATCTGCAATGAGGATCAAATATAAGATCATTAAAACACCCCACCTATCTTTCTATAAATTAGGAATTATGTGAGAAAGTAAATGGAAAAGTCCGGAGGGAACAATTGAAGAGGGAAAATTTTGCGGGAATAATCTAATAAAACTAGAGAAGCTAAAAGGACTCCACTAATGGGGGGAATGCATTCTACTATAAAAGAGAGAAAAGTAAGTAGTTGGGTAGTGAACTAGTGGTACAAATGAGTGGGAAAAGATGATGAAAGTGGTTAGACTGTAGAGTCAAGGGATTAGTTGATGACTAAGTCAAAGAATTCCTTCAACTAATTGTTTCTTCATTCAACAATAATTTCTCCCTTTTTAGGCTCCGTAATAGGTGCACAATAAATATCTTGTAATCACTCATTGTTTGAACTAAGTATATAAATAAATAGCCAATCATTATAGTCGAAAGGACAAAAAAACATGTTAACTAACATTATCCTTGTAAACTCTCATCTCTATAATGTAAATAATATCAAAAAAATTCCGTGATTTTTCCACATTAAGTCTTTTGGACGTAAATTATAGTGTCTATGACTCTCATCTACTTATTCATGATTCACGGCTCTATAGTCGTGGGGTTTTCCTTTACAATTATTGGTGCTAAATTGAGAGCGAGAGTCTATAGTCAAGATTCTCATCTCTCAATTTTTCTCAAACCTTCAAACATGTTCGAGAATCTTAATATAATCGTTGTTCTAGAAATTCGGTTCTGAAACACTGATCTCACAATCTATAGCCGCCCTAAATATATACCAAAACCGTGCCAAAAGGAATGGCATACCCAAGGAAAGAGAAAATAAAAAGAAATGATTGTGAAGAGAACCTACCGGATTAGCATACGATCTAGATGAGAGTATCCAATCGGGATCCCACAGCATGACTTTAATCGATTTCAAAAGAAGGAAATGCAAAGTGACGATGCTACAGATAAGAAATCGAAACCTGTTCTTTATAACTCTTTTCAGTTCACCAACTTAAAAGAACAACTGGTTGCATTAATAAAGAATTGTTTGTTATATTCAAAATTCTTATCGGTATAAATCGTATCTCAATAAAACTCCAAGATCTGATGTTGAACACACCAAGAATCAAAATAATTATAGAGCGGAAGTGTACCTGAATCTATGATAATAGATCGGTGTTTAAAATCGAGCGGTTGGCCTTCCAGATCTACATGATTCTCTATCTGAGAGTCTCATTTGATTAAAGCTCTCAGTTTTCTCTCTAACAATGAGATATTAAGGAGAATAGAATGGTTTTCCTTTTATCGTGTGACCTGGGGACCATAACCACTTATAAATAATTCATCTTTTGGTATTTGTATTTTAACCCATCATTAAAATAGAAATTACCCTAAAATCTCTACACATTAAATGGTCCACAACCTATCAGATACATTAAAACCTCAATTGTCCAAACCTTAGTAAATCATTTTTAATTGAGTTTAACTTTATTTGACAGTCTGCAACACATAATTTTTTACACATAAGTCCAACGTTGGATTAAGGATCCAACAATCTCCCACTTGGACTATGTGTTAAACGTTATAATTATGTTTTGTCAAAAAAATAACTGAATGCTTTCAACTTTACTGTCATTACCATAATGTATCTATAACTAATCCGGTCTATCAATCACAACAACATAGGATCAAAGTGGAATTTGTTACATCAATCATAAGTAAACCCACCAATGGTCATGTATATCAATGCAACTAAATGACATGGATTATGATGTGGATGTGTAGCATGAAAATTTTATGTAATGTGATCTTAACATACCTATTTCTAACTGGTCCTCCGTAAATCTGAGTGAGATCAAGCCATACAAGAATCAGAGTATGAATTAGCCAAAACTTTATTTCTATAGAAATTAGCTTAAAATATCCATAAACCGAAATAACTGAAAATATGTATATAAAGAAGAGCACCCAAAATCATAAACTCCCATTAAAACTGATATGACACTCATGAGAGTAGTGTGCTCATGAAACTTTTTGGATGGCAATCTCTTAGTAACCAGATCCGCAATCATGGAGTTTATTTCGACATGCTCTATGGACAACTGTCCACTCTAAACCCTTTCTTTAATAACCAGGAACTTGATGTCTATATACCTCGACTTTGTTGAGCTCCTGTTGTTATTAGAATAGAGGACTGCAGACTCATTGCCACAAAATAACTTGAGTGTCTCTCAATACAGTCCATTATCTGCAGCCTTGTGACAATATTTCGAAATCATATTCCGTGATTGGATGCCTCATAACATGGTATCTTGGTATCCAACAAAAAATCAGAGTCAGTATATCCAACGATCTTAATCTGATCTAACCTCCAAAATGTGAGCATGTAGTCTGTCATTTTCTGTAAATACTGTAAGACCCGTTTAGCTGATTTCCAATGGTCTATGCCTGGATTGCTTAAATACCTACCCAACATCCCAGTCACGTAAGCAATATCTAGACGTTTATAAACCTGGGCATACATCGGACTCTCTACTACTGAAGCATAGGGAATCTTCTACATTTCTTTTTCTTCAAAATCATTCTTAGGACACTGATTGAGAATAAACATGTCTCCCTTAGCCATAGGGTATCACTTGATTTACAGTCTTGCATGCCATATCTTTTGATATCCTTTTTAATATAGCTATTTTGTGATAATCCAAGAATACACGGAGGATTATCTCAGTGTATTTAGATCCCTAATACCAAAGAGGCATCACCAAGATCTTTCATCTCAAAATTCTTAGTTGAAAATCTCTTGGTGTTGTGCAATAAGCTTATATCGTTGCTGGCAAGCAAAATGTCATCCACATATAAAATCAAAAAAAAATGTGCTTGCTCCGACAGAACTTATGGTATATACAATCATCGACCAAATTCATCTCAAAACTAAACGAGATGATCACTCGATGAAAATGAAAACACCATTGCCTAGATGCCTGATTGAGTCCCTAGATGGATTTCCTAAGTTTGCAACCATATTCTTTGGGTCTCTCGACATTAAGTTTTCTAGTTGCACAATATAAATCATCTCTTCAATGTCACCATTGAGAAACTTTGTCTTTACATCCATATGATGCAATTCAAGATTGAAATGCAATATCAATGCTATTATAATCCTGAAAGAGTCTTTCGTAGAAACCAGAGAGAAAGTCTCTTTATAATCAATGCATTCCTTCTATGTAAAGCCATTTGCAACCTGACGAGCCTTGTATTTTTCTACATTACCTTTTGAATCCCTCTTGGTCTTAAAAAATTCATTTGCAAATAATGAGTTTCGCACCTTCTAGTAAGGGGACAAGATCCCACACGTCATTGTCCTTCATGGATTTTATCTCCTCATTCATGGCATCGATCCACTTCTGAGAGTTAGAACTTTCCATGGCATGACAGAAGTTGATCGAGTCATCTTCCATCACTCCAAAGTCTACCTTATATTCTTGGAAAAATATAATGTACTCATCTGGCAATGCACTTCTTTTCTCTCTAATATATCTCTTTAACGGCATAGGTTCTTTAGGTGCTAGAGTTTGTTCTTCTGGACAATCTCTTGAATAAGAGGTTCTCCGATATTGCCTTGATGTGTTGTGTCATTATCCATGTCAGGGAGGAAGTCCTGATCAATACTAATTACACATGTGGAAATATTAGCATATTCCTCCTGAAAGACAAAATCCTTAACTATATCTCCCCCAAATTCGACATCCTCAAGGAACCGGGCATTTCCCGTCTCAAAATCGACCAAGTTGTGGGATTAGAGAACTTGCCTCAGCTGGACATCCCCAAACAAGAAAAAACTTTAGAGTAGATTTCTTGATGGTCCAAAGTTCATATGGGGTCTCAGCAGTTACTTTAGTTGGACATTTATTAAGTATATATGTTGCAGCCTTAAGTATTTCACCCTAGAGTGATTCTGGTAAGGTAGAATGACTAATCATACTCATCATCATGTCCTTAAGCATTCTGTTTCATCTTTCAGTAATATCATTCATAGTGGGAGAACCCGGCATATTGTACTGTGGGATGATACCGCATTCCTCTAGGAATTTAGCAAACGGTCATGGCCGTCGTTTACCTGAACCGTCATATCTACCATAGTACTTACCACCACGGTCAGATCTGACGCTTTTAGTCCTTTTGTTGAGTTGATTATCAACTCCAGCCTTAAATTTTTTTTTTTGGACACATCTAATGACTGTGACTTTTCATGAATGAGATATATGTAGCCATATCTAGAATAATCGTCTATGAATGTAATAAAGTATTGTTGACCATTCCAAGTGACCGAAGAGAATGACCTACAAATATCTATATGAATAATTTCTAAGACGTCCTGAGTCTTGTTGGCTTCAAATCTCATTTTATCAGTTTGTTTATCCTTTATACAATTAACACATACATCAAAATCTGTGAAATCTAAGGGATTGAAAATTTCGTCTGACACAAATCTCTATTTTCTCCATATGGAGATATGATCTAATATCTTATGCCATAACGCAACTGAATTCTCACTGCTTAATTTTCTTTAGTACCTCGTGTACTTACTTGCAGTGATTCCTTAATTGAAGCAATTGTATCCAGTAAATGAAGATTATTGTAACCTGACAAACAACTGGAATCAACCGAATTTGAATCACGAAACAAACCATAGTTTTCATCTCCAAATGAACAATCATAACCAATTTTGTCCAAAATAGAGACAAAACTCAAATTCTGTCTAAAAGATGGTACAATAAATGTTTCGTTACGATTCAAATAAAATCCAGTCCTTAACAATAATCTAAATTTTTTTATCGCCTCAATTTCAACCGTCTTTCCATTGCCCATATAGATATAGCTTTCAACATCACTTGGCCTTCAACAAGTGAAGCAACCTTGTATAGACACACTGATGTGAGTCGTTGCACCAGAATCTATCCACAACGTTTATCTAGCAACCGAACTTAAATTAACCTCTGAACAAATCAAATTGAGAAGCACACATTTCTTAGCACGCCAAGCGTGATAATTGGTGTATTCCTTCTTCCTATGCCCTTCAGCTCCACAGAAGTAACAAGTATTGTTTTCCGAATCAATTAGTTTCTTTTGTTGTTTCTTGTGTGGTGTTGTATCCGCAGCAACCTTATCCTTTTTCCTTCTCTTTTCCTTTCCCTTATCCTTAGAGGTAGAGGCCACGTAAGCACTTTTTGTCTTATCATGTTTCACTATTTCCTCTTCCTTACACAGTGTGAGATGAGCTCATTCAGAGACCAAGTCTATTTCTGACAATTATAGCTCACATTAAACTGGCTAAACTGTGACGAAAGGGATATCAAAATTAGATAAACAAGCAAGTCCTCAGAGAGTTCGAGCCTAAGTGCTTTCAATCTTGAAACAAGATGAGACATTCCCATGATGTACTCCCTGATGTTACATTTACACTTATACCTCATTGAAATTAGATCTGCCAAAAGTGTACCATTTTCTGCATTTTCGTTCTTGACAAACCTTTTTTCAATATTAGATCTGTCAAGAGCGTACCATTTTCTGCATTTTCTGGAATGGCCTTCTTCCTGATCAGCATACACATGTGATTTGATTTCTTCTACCTTTCCATATCCCTCCTTTCATCAGAGGTACTCTTATCCATAAGAGGTGAAAGAGAATTAATCCTCATTGCAAGATCAAGATCCATAACTACAAGAACTATCAAGAGATTATCTTTCTAGGACTTGAAGTTTGAGCCATTTAATACTTTATTTTTACTTGATGTTGGTATTAGCTTAAGTAATAACTTAATAAAGAACAATTAACCAACCTACAACCTCACATGATTCCAAAATAACAATAATAAATTTGAACAAAAGTAAATCCCATCTCAAGACATCAAACACTCCATTAATATTTTGATTTTGGCCAAAATTATTAACTTGTAGGTGATGCCTTGGTGTAGTAATCAAATACTGGCGATAAAGAACATATCGAACAAGAAACCTTCATTGGGTCAATTTATTGTTCACATGTAAAACCGAATAATCATCATGTATTTATTACCACATAAGCATATGTAATTCTGTCAAAAATTCTCTTCCTTTGGACCGATAAATATTCACATAAGTTACACACACATATACCTTTTATATTTTAAGACAAAATTAATTTTCACAAGAGAGGTCACTCTGACGACATGTTGCTTCAACTAATTCATCTTAAAATATATAACATACTGATGTTCGAATTTAAAAAAATAGTACCAAATTTAAACCTTAAATTAATTGATAAATAATTAATTTTACGATCCTTAAAAAAATTTGAAATTATTTTAACCAAAAAATCCGTTAAAATTTCAAAATAATTTATTTGATAATCCTGAAACATTGTTTTGAAATTATTTTAACCAAAAAACCGTAAAAAAAAAATTAAAACAGTTTATTGAATATCCTTAAATTAAAATTAATTTTATGATCCTTAAAAATTAATTTAAAAATTGATCCATGAAATTAATTATAGATTAATTTGAATAATTAAAAAACAATTAAATAGAAGAAAAGAGGAAGGGCAAGAAAACCCCAACCCCTTTCTTTGTGTTGTGGGCTAAGCCCCCAGCATCATCAATGTGTTGTGGGTTAATGACCCACAGCCCAAAAACAATTTTTAAACTGTATACGGGTCAGATTAACCCGACCCGTCACAAACCCTAAGGTTTTACCTAAGGTGCTAGTAGCCACATCGTGGCTGCCTTCTCGCCAACTATGGCCCAGGCCGCGGCTTTCTCCTTCAGACAGCCGCGGCTTCTCCTTGCATGTAATTTATTTTGTGAGTGTTTTCTCTCTGGTTTTTCATTGAATTTTTGAACTTATCAAGAATCTTCTTGTGGCGTCCAAAATCTAGAACTACCATTCACTTCTTCTTCTTGTTCTTGAGTGTAACGCCTAAATCATACATTTCGTTCGTTTTGAAGCATCAAATTTAGGTCTTAAGTCTTATACCTAAGGTTCTCTTTATGTCATAGAAAACGGGTCAAAGTTTCTTCTCCTTTCTTTTGTGAACCTGGTTTTTTATCGATCTTTCATTCCCACTTCCTTATAGTTCGGGTCTCATCACTTGTTTGAGATGTTCATATAGAGCATAGGATCTAATTCAGGTTTGACTTATCCTTTAATTTTTGTTGTCAATTTATTTTTCTTTGTTATTGTTGCTTTTCTTTGATTTGTCTTTTAGTTTTTTCAGAAAAAGTAAAAAAAAAAATCCAAAAAAGAGCAAAAAAAAAAAAAGGCAAAAAAAAAAAAAGGAAACTTACTACAATTGAAGTTATGTTCTCACTTCATTGCTTGCTTTTGACCTCTTGTGGGGTTAACTTACTACAAAACACCTTTAGGGGTTGTTTAGTGTAAGTTATAAAAGAATGCGAGAAAATATAAATTTTTTGTAAGTTTATTGGTAATTTTTCGCGACAAATTTTAATATTTTCATGTATTTTGTAAGTCATTGGAAACGCAACTACCCAGACTATCTCAAGAAGTTGAGATCTAAAGGTATAGTACTTGTTACTAAGTCATGTTATGTTGGTGACTCTACTTTTCTTGGATGATAGACTTTACAGCCAGTAACCATATCAATTGTTCCCTGCAAGGGTTCAGGGAAATAAGAAGGCTTGACGAAGGCGAGTTCAACTTTCGTTGGGGAAATGGAGCTCTAGTATTGGTTGTATCTATGGAAACTATTAAATTATCTATTGATAACAATTTTATGATTTTACGTGATGTTTATTATATCTCAGTTTTTTGGAAGAACCTTATTTCAGTAGCTAGTTTAATTGAGCAAGGATTCAATTTGAATTTCATTGATAAAGATATTTTTATTTTTAAAAATGATTTCTTAATTACTACTACACATTGTATACGTAAAACCAATAGTTCCAATTATATGTGACATTGAAGTGATTTTTTATTCACAAATGGATAGTAAAAGGTTAAAGTCTAACAAATCGATCTAACCTATTTGTGGGACATGTGCCTTGGGCATATTAGCTTAGAAAGGATTAAAAGACTTGTGAATGATGTCATTTACAAACTTTAAGTGTGGGATCATTATCCACATGTGAATCTTGTATAGAAGGTAAAATGACCAAGAAACCATTTTCAACAAAGGGTAAAAGAGTCACTCAATGCCTCGAACTCGTACATAGTGACGTATGTGGGCCATTAAATGTCCAAACAAGAGGAGGTTATGAATACCTCATAACCTTCACTAATGACTACTCATGTTTTGGTCATGTTTATCTAATGCGTCAAAAGTCTCAAACCTTTGAAAAGTTCAAAGAGTATAAGGGTATGGTTGAGAAGCAATTAGAGAAGCAAATTAAAATACTATGATACGATCATGGTGGAGAGTACTTACCAGAAGAGTTTGAAGACTTTCTTAAGGAAGAATTTATTCTTTCTTAACTTACAGCATCTGGCACTCCAGAACAGAATGATGTGTCAAAGAGAAGCAATGGATATGGTTAGATCCATTATGAGTTACACATCCCTCCCAGATTCATTTTGGGGATATGCCTTGAAAACAACAGTATGCATTCTGAACCAAGTTCCATCGAAAATGGTGCCTCGCACGCCATATAAAAGATGGAATGGATGAAAGTCTTCAGTTAACCACCTTAGAATATGGGGGTGCCCAGCACATGTTCTAAAACCGAAGACAGACAAGTTGGACAATCGATCTGAATTATGCATGTTTGTAGGATATCTTAAGGGAACGAAGGGATACATCTTTTATAGTACAGCTTATAAGAAAATATTCGTTAGCACAAATGCACGTTTTCTTGAGAAAGACAATATAAGAAGTGTGAAGCCGAGAATCACTCTTATGCTAGAGGAATTGAGTGAGAGAACATGGACTCCCTATTCAATAATTATTTCTGATTCAATAATGGAAGAACCATAACATGGGCCAGAGCCTATAGAGCCTCAATCTAGTGGGAGGGTTGTGAGACAGCCTGAAGTGGAGATGCATTATCAGCAGTCTCAAATAAGGATCATGATGAACCCGTCTCCTACTCTCAAGCCATGGTTGGTCCTGAAGCAAATTTATGGCAATAAGCCATGAACATTGAGATACAATCAATGTACTCGAACAGAGTCAGAAAACTTGTAGATCCTCTTAAAGGGGTAAAACCCGTAGATGTAAATGAAATTATAAGAAAAATAGAGGCTCAGATAGAAAGTAGAGACATTCAAAGCTAGGCTAGTAGCCAAGGACTATACTCAAAAGGAAGCTATAGACTAAGAGAATACATTCTCGCTGGTAGCCATGCTTAAATCTATCTGAATTCTCATGTCCATTGCTGCTGCCATCGATTATGAAATTTTGCAGATGAACGTCTAGACTGCTTTCGGAATGACAATCTTAAAGAACGCATTTATATGGCTCAACCAGACGGGTTTATGGAAAAATTCCAAGAGGATAAGGTTTTTGAACTACTAGAGTCCATTTGTGGCCTTAAGCAAGCGTCACGGTCATGGAATATTAGTTTCGATGAAACTGTCAAGAACTTTGATTCTAAACAATTAGTGGACGAACCCTATGTGTATAAGCTGATACATGAAGGAAAAGTGATTTTTCTAGTCTTGTATGTAAATGATATTCTACTCACTTGGAATGATGTAGAAGAATTATTTAATGTCAAGATTTGGCTTGCAAAACAATTTGATATGAATGATCTTAGTGAAGTTATATTTGTCATAGATATTCAAATCTTTCGAGATAGGAAGAACAGACAATTGGCATTGTCTCAAGTATCTTATATTCATAAGGTGATGGATATCTTTAGTATGTAAGACTCCAAAAATCGATATCTTCCTTTCAGACATGAAGTCATCCTTTCCAATAAGCAATCTCCCAAGACTTCTCAAGAAGAGGAAGACATAAAAAAGATTCTCTATACCCCAGCCGTATGAAGTCTCATGTATGTGATGCTTTGCACTAGGCCAGGCATTTGATATGTTGTGGGCGTGATGAGTCATTTCTAATATAATCATGGAACCGAGCATAAGAATACCTTCAAGCATATCCTTAAGTATCTGAGGAGAACAAGGAACTACATGCTTGTGTATTCAGGTACTGGCCTATATATGATTGGGTATACTGATTCTAATTTTCAAGCATATAATGATTCTTGGAGGTCCACTTCAGGATCGGTGTTCATCCTTAACGGTGGAGCAGTTGTATGAAAAAGTATCAAGCAATCTTGCATTGTTGATTCTACCAAGTAAGCTGAATATGTGGCAACTTGTGAAACTGTTAAAGATGATGTATGGCTTAGAAATTTCTTGAAGATTCTGAAAGTTATTCTAGAAGCTGACAAAACCCATGACACTTTATTGCGATAACATTAGGGTTTTAGCAAAATCGAAGGAACCAAGGAGCCACAAAAAATTCAAATACATAGAGTGTAAGTATCACCTGATTAAAGAGATTGTTCAGCGTGGAGATGTTGTAGTAACACACATATCGACGGTCAACAATCTGTCAGATCTATTCACGAAGACTTTAAGTAGTAAAGTTTTTTATGGTCATTTGGAGGGCAAGTGGATACGAGATTCTTCACCCTTACTTTAGTCCAAGTGGGAGATTGTAGGAATTATGTTCATAAAGTATAGTGTAATAATTATTTAAGAGTATTTAGTTATTTCTCATACATTTTGTATTACTTAATTAAAGTGTGTTTTACTTAAGTCTTGGAACTATTATCAATGTAAGAAGAGTAAAGATAGAGAGTTCTTCCAGATAAACTCTTCTAAAATAGTTTAGAACGATATTCGCAGTTTTATGATCGACTAGACAATCAAATCCGATTACGACTATTAGGTCGAACCAATATATCTCAGTCTTAGGGTATGAGAGTGGAGACTCAAATGGTTAACCTAGACGTATTATGAAACATGTTGAATTGACCGATAACAAATTAGTTTAGAGCAGAAATCGTTTGCCTAGCTCTAAATCTAATTGTTACACCTTAAGGGTATTTTCATAATTACATTAATTCTGAGGTGAATACGTAGCTTGACTTAGTTACTTGCAATTTTTGATATGTCAAATTGGTGAGTTCGAATTGGTGGACAATATCTCGACTATTGGGATCGTAATTCAACTATGTTGGACTTACGTGATTCAGAGATATAAAAATTTCATGGTTAGATCGCGAAAGCAAAAATATCACATTATGCTTTAATGATGGGTGTGTGAATAAATAAATCGGGTTCAGTATTCAATGAATTGAGTCATTGATTAAGACTTGTAAATTGTACGATACAATTCACTGTTATGTCTTTTTTATGCACGGCCAATAAAAAAGTTAAGAAAACAATAACAAGAGAGGTAAAATAATAATTTTACACCTCCACTCTTGTTACTGATATTCATTATGGATGATAAGTTAAAATATTATATGGAAAGTGAAATAAAAGAGTTTACTTGCACCAACAGAAAATGTAATCCATGAATCGAGAGTTGATTCGGCATCGGACCTATAGTGGAGTTGTACGATTGTTAGGATTAAATAGGTTAGAAATTCATAAAGATAAATTTGTCTAGTATTTGAATTCTATAGCTTTGTTCTTATGGATCCATTCGATCTTTGTATTTTGGTGTCAATGTGTATTTCCCACACTCATATGTGATAGGTGTTGTCACTTAATTAGTTAAGTATAATTAATTGTATTGAAATTAATTCATTTATTATTTTCTAATTATTATATAATTAGTAAATAAAAAAAATTAATTAATTAATTGATAGAGTCAATTAGATTTATCAACTGGATGGATGAAGTTTGATATAACAAACACTAAGAGGATGGGTGTATTTACAAATTCTTAAAATTAATAACTATATATATGTGATAACAATTTGATTGCTACACGAATTGTAGAACACATTAACTGATACTGATCAATACAGTGTGTAATTACATAGAGAGAGAAAAAAGTTGTCCCCCCCCCGCATGTTGCCACCGAATTTCAAATTGAAGGCAGAAAAAATTTTATTTTTCTTATTCAATCGTTTTGAGAGCTCACACTCAGTTCCTAAAAAAGTTCTCACGAGATATATTTATGAAATTAATGAGTGGTTATTGGTGTAAAGAAAATTTTAGGAAATTGGTTTTTGAAGATCGTACTTGGATTTTGGTTCTTGAAGATCAAGCTTGAAAATTTGGATCTTAAAGTATGAAGAACGAATACAAGGATTCAAGCAATTCAGAAAATCTCTTATACATCGCAAAGGTGAAAATCATTTCAACATTTTTCTATTCATTTAAAATTTTATATGCATAAACATTTTATTATTTTTTTTTTAATTATTCAATTTGATTGAAATAGTTTTAGAATTTTTTTTTTATATTCCGCCCACGAACCGTTCGTGATTCAAACTTATTTTTCTGAAATTTTAAAACCTCTGATCCAACAGTTCAAAATAGCCCTATTAATTTTTTCACTAAAGCAGGAAATTGGTTGGCCCTCTTGCATTAGGATGGATCCCGTATCTAAACCTGAAGCATCACACTCAACTTTGAATGTTTTAGTGAAGTTAAGTAAAGCAAGCAACTGTGCATTGGTTAGTGTTTTCTTGAGCAAATTGAATGACTTTTTTGTCCACTACGCCACTTAAGTCCTACATTCTTTTTAATGACTTCGATTACGGGTACAACTATGGTGCTAAAATATTTCACAAATCTTCTAAAAAAGATAGCTAGCCTATGAAAGCTCATAACCTCTCCAACACTACTAGATTTCAGCTAATCCCTGATTACTTTTATTTTTTCATCATCTACCTCAATTCCCTTAACATTACTAACAAACCTTAGAAACACTAATTTATCTATGCCAAAGATACATTTCTTGAGGTTAGGAAATGATCTTCTTTTCTCAAAACTTCAATTACAGATTTGAAGTGATTACATGTTCATCCAAATCTCTATTATAAATCAATATTGTCATTAAAATAAACAACCATAAATTTTCTAATGAAAGCACAGAAAACATGGTTCATTAATCTGATAAAAGTACTAGGTACACTAGTCAATCCAAAAAGTATTACTAACCACTCATATGAACCATATTTTTTTTGAAAGCCGGTTTTCATTCATCACATTCTTTCATCCTAATTTGATGATATCCATTTTTAAGATCAATTTAAGTAAACACACAAGAACCATGCAATGGGATGGTGATACTTTACAGTGATGTTATTTAAGGCTTGGCAATCAACGCACAACTTCCACGTCCCATCCTTCTTAGATACAAGCAACATGGGAACCGCGCAAGGACTCAAACTTTCAACGAACATAACCCTTCTCCATTAGATTGCCCATTTATCTTTATAGCTCCCTTTTCTCCTCCGATTTGCTTCTATAAGCGAGTTTGTTTGAAGTAGAAGCTACAGGTACAAAGTCGTCCCTTCAAAGTCCTACAAAAGAGATACAACAACACTAGGCAAAGAGGGTTTAAGTTTGTTATTAGAAAAGCAAGACTATGTGTACAAAAGTACAAGCAAAGGCCGATTGGAACTCAATGCTCTTTTATCCTCACTCTCTCTTTCATAGAAAATCTCTTTTTTCCTCTCTTGATTTTTCTCACTCCTCTCGGCCAATTCTCTATTTTTCTCTCTTTTATTTTGCTCCCTTACCCTCTCAGTCAGCTCTTTTTTCACTCTCTTTTGTTTTATTCAATCACTTCTTTTTTGAACTTTCACTCTCTTATTTTTTTCTCTCTCTCTTATTTTTGCATTCTCAATCTATCATTGGTTTTATTATCTCTTTTTAACTTTAATTGTTCTTCATATACTTATTTTGAGGTGAGGATCACAAGAGTAATGAGTTTGTTATCAATTACAAATGAGTGTTTATCCGTGTAGCCATCGTGAATGACTTTTCTATCAAATTGTCACAGCCCGCCCATGAGAAGAGGACCTACTTACATTGGCGCCACATCACATAAAACTTCATCGATATACTTGCCAATAGAGCAAGAAACAAATACTTATTTATGCACATTGATTTCCCCACAATCATTCAACCATTTAAGCTTGTATAGATTAGGATGTTTTAGTGTAGGCAAGTTTAGTTTTTTTACCATATAAGTGCTAGCCACATTAGTACAATTCCTCCCATCAATAATCGTATTACAAACCTTATCATTAACAAGGCATCTAGTATGAATAATATTTTCTCGTTGTGCCTTTTCATCTTCCTTGGCAATGGCACTAAAAGCTCTTCTTGCCACCAAAAGTTTCCATCAGCCTATTCTTTTCATCTTCTAGTGGTGGCATGGACACCTCTTCGGATTTACTTCCAGTCTCAATATCTCCATCTTCTCTCATGATCATCACTCTCTTGTTTAGAAATTGAGAATCAATATGACCCACCCTCAAATATTTAAAACATTTAATATCACGAGTTCTAGATGGTTAGGAATCGATTTTACTTTAATTGGATGTGTTTTCAACTTTGCTACCATGCAGACATCAGCCTTTGGCTTAAGATTTGGCTTCTCCTCCTTCTTCCAATTCGATTTCCAAGAGGTAAATGATGAATTTGCTTGCTACCATAGCCTTGTGGAACCCTTCCTATTTAGTTGTTGCTCCACTTTGAGAGTCATGTCCACCATGTTTTCCTACTCTACATAGTGTTGCAACTCAACCACATTTACAATATCTCGATTTTGGCCAACTAGGAAATATTTCCATTGTAGCCTTTCGTCCTCTTCCACATTGACTTGAATCGTAACAATCTCCATCTCTTTGAAATAGTCTTCCACACTTCTTGATCATTGCCTCAGGCTTTGTAACTTTTGATAAAGATCTCAGTAGGGATGGGCACGAATCTTCTCCACTTGATGGCCTTCATCTCTTCTCAAGTATCAGTCAGCCTCTCACCATTCATTCTCCGATTCAACCTTAATTTATCTGTAAAAATGGTTGTCAATTTCACCTTCTTCAACTCAGAGTAGTTATGGCACTCAACACCAACCTCATTATCTTCTTTCATTTTAAATAAGCTTCTGGATCGTTCTTGCCTTGAAAGGATAGTATCTTTATTTGAATGCTACCCAAATTGTTATCCACTATTTCAACAAAACTATCTTCTCTATTCCTATGTCAGAATCTCCTATCTCTAATCCCACGGCATAATTTGCCCATGTGAGAAAATTAGTCCTCTTCATCAAAGTTTTCCCTAAAGTTTTCCTCATACTCAACACTAGTTGATCATCTCACCCTTTGATGCCCCATTAGAGCTATAGGTTGTTCTACCCGTGATTCTACCCAGTCAATCCTCTTATGCACTCGTTCTAACCCCTCTCATAACATTCTCTTCAATTCACCCATTAATGCCGTCATTTCTAACTTCGACAAACCACCTTCCGCCATTCCTCCACTATCATTGTTGTTTGACATGCTTGAAAGAGAATAAGATTAGTAGAAAAGAATTAAGGACCTCACAATTTATCCCTCACGTGCTTACACTCAAAGATTGAGGTTCATTCAATTTTATTTCCGCTTGTATTCTCACTCAATGTTTTGTTGGCTTTTACTCTATTATGATCTCACACACTCTTTCCTTTTACCACTTTTAGTTTTCTCTTTCAGTTCTTGATCAAACTAATAAATAAATTAGAATTCATCAAGCAACAGCCAAAAGATCTAAACAAATCAAACACTATGAGTTTGGTTAGTGCAAGGGCAATTCAATGATCCAGAGTAGGAAGTAAAGAAATTGGATTAGCAAAACTAACAAAGAAGAATATGTGCAGAATTTTTTTAAAGGCAAGGAAACAATTTTACAAGAAAAGGAAACTCAAGACAAAGGAAACAACCACAGAAATATAACTAAAAGTAAGGAAACAAAAAATTTGAAAGGAAACAATGTTAGTGCAACAACTACTAAAATGAAACTTTGAAATCTCAAAAGAAAAAGGAAACGGACAACTTCAATTGTAGTAAGTTTCCTTTCTTTCTTTTTGCCTTTTCTTTCCTTTTCTCTTTTTGGATTTTTTTTAATTTTTCTGGAAAAACTAAAAGATGAATCAAAGAAAAGCAACAATAACAAGAACAATAAAAATTGAACAAAAATTAAAGGATAAGTCGAACCTGAATTAGATCTTATGCTCTGGTAGTAAATGATATGAACATCACGAACAAGTGATGAGACCCGAACCATAAGGATGCAGGAATGAAAGATCGATCTAATCAGATTCATAAAAGAAAGAAGAAGAAACTTTGACCCATTTTTATGACATAAGGAGAACCTTAGGTATAAGGCTTAAGACCCAAATTTTATGTTTTTCAGAAAGAACCAAATGTATGATTTAGATGCTACACTTAAGAATAAGAAGACGCATGTGATAGTTCTAGGTTTTGGACGCCACAAGAAGATTCTTGATAAGTTTGAAAGTTCAATGAAAAACTAGAGAGAAAACTCTCAAAAAAGAATTACATGTATTAAAGTTGTTCAATACATTGTGAAACCATGCTTAAATAAAAACCCAGAAGCCTAGAAAATCCTAAAGTGGTCAAAGGACCTAGACTTAATTCTAAACAACATTCAAATCCTAAATTAATGAGCAAAGAACCTGGCTTAAATTCTAAATGACATTCAAATCTTAAATTAGTGGTCAAAGAACCTGGTCCAAATTCTAACCGACATTCAAGGGAATTAGTAACGTTCAAGCTTTGAAGAAATCTTTCCTAAAACATAAAGTAATATTATTTATAATAAAATAAAGAACTTTGAATCTACCCATTGACTCCAATTGACTACCTACTTCTAGGTTAGGATTGCTAAGTTATCTTGCTTCCATGTCATTTTTTAAAATGTCATGTCATGCTCTTTGTTGGTTGCCATGTTGGACTCCACGCCATGCTCTATGAAGGTCACAATGTTGATAAGTCTAACTTTTTCTTTTCTATACTTAGACATCTCCACACTCGTTTGGGCCTCTACATGCTTCACTAGCCCATTGTTCTATCTCTTATGATTGGGCCTCTATATGCTTCAGCCATCCTCTTTGTTCTATCTCTTGCGATTGGGTTGTTTGGTACTTGAAGTGGATCCATTCTTTGAGCTAGTGAAACCAGATCCTCAACACTTTCTGTTATTGATATGTGATTGTTTACAATCAAACTGTTTCCATTCAGATTTGACTCTTTGTTTTTGTCTTATGCATGTTCTTTATCGTTAGATGAATAAATTTTTGTCAACAAAGGATAGTGGGATGAACAACTTCTGTTCACCAACCCCTTTTGAGTTTCTTTTGTACATCCAAAGAGAGGAGAGAAACACGTTTTTTTTATTATCTTCTTTAGTTATTATTATTTTGAGTGAGTGAAAGGCATTTTGCCCTTAATAGAGAGAATAACTCATTGAAATCAAATAACTAATGTATTTCCTTTCTTAGGAGAACTCATTTGTTGGGGCAAGGAGTATATGAAGTTCTAATGAGGGCTAAGATATTTAAGGCGTTAGTTTAATGAGAAAATAGTGGTTGTGCCTGCCAAAGTTGATTATTTGACTATGTGGAGTTCAATTTGGGGGAATTCTCAACAGACAAATCCACGTTCTCCTTAGTAACAGTCTAAATTTCTCCTTCCCACTTTCCCATACCTCCTATCCCATGAAATATTAGTAAAGAAGCTATGAATTCCCTCATTTGTACTTTTTTAACTTCTCAGTTGCGCCAGACTAATTTGTTTCATGCTAACAAAAGCAATGGAACTCATAATATTAAATATCATTTTATGTCAATGGATAGCATGCTTTGAAATCAAAATCTAGCAAAGGTACACTTAGCATGAGATGCACTTTAGAGGATTGTTGGATGCCAAGTGTAAAGATAATAATTCTTTATTAATGCAACCAGTGTTCTTTTTAGTTGGTGAACTGAAAAGAATTATAAATAACAAGTTTCGATTTCTTATCTGTAGCGTCGTCACTTTGCTTTTTCTTCTTTTGAGATCGATAAAAGTCTTGTAGTGGATCCCGATTGGATACTTCCATCTAGTATGATAATCCGATAGGTTCTCTTCAAAATCATTTCTTTTTATTTTCTCCGCATTTTTCCTTGGATATGCCATTCTTTTTTGCACGGTTTTGGTATATATTTGGACCGGCTACAACTTGTGAGATCGGTGTTTTCGGAACCGAATTTCTAGAACCATGGTGGATTGATTATATCGAGATTCTCGAACATCTTTGAAGGTTTGAGGTTTGAGAAAAACTAAGTGATGGGAATCCTCAATATAGACTATCACTCTCAATTTAGCATCAATTGTAAAGGAAAAACTCACGACTATAAACCGTGAATCATAAATAAATAGATGAGAGTGATAGACGCTATAATTTACACCCAAAAGACTTGATAAGAAAAAATCAAGGAAAACTTTTGATACTGTTTACATTATAGAGATGAGAGTTTAGAAGGCTAATGTTAGTTAATATGTTTTTTTGTCCTTCCGACTAGAATGATTGGGTATTTATTTACATGCTTGATTCAAACAATAAGTAGTTACAAGATATTTGTTCTGCACCTATTACGGAGCCTAAAAAGGGAGAAATGATTGCTGACTGAAAAAATAGCTAGTTGAAGGAATTCTTTAACTTAGTCATCAACTAATCCCTTCACTCTAACCACTTTCATCATGTTTCTGCTATTATCATCTGTTGACTGTGAAAGAACATTCTTAGCGGGGTAAATACGTTTCTGTTATAAGATAAATAATTTCCGTTTTTAGTAAGTATATTTACGTTCAGCATACATATTTTACAGTTTTAGGTAAATAGATTTCGTTCAAGGTATAAATATTTCCGTTTGGGGTATTTTCGTTCAGTGTGACTATATTTCTCTTCTGGTAAGTATATTTCCATTCCAAGATAAATGTATTTCATTTTGCCACTGTAAATACATATGTTTAGTAAGTAAACATATTCATTTATTGTGTAAACATCTCTGTTGTCAACTCTCAATATATTTTCGTTGTCAATTCTTGATGTGCGTCCGTTCTCAGTTCATGGATGGCCTTTGACCCCTTGTGGGGTGAACCTTCTATGGATATTTTCAACCACCAGTGGATAAGAGAATGAGACAAAAACACCTTTAGAAATTGTTTAGTGCAAGTTATAAAAGAATACTAGAAAAGTTAATTTTTTTTTTAAAGTTTATTGGTGATGCTTCATGACAAAGTTTAATATTTTCATGTTGATAACACATGAAAAAGTTAAAAAATTTCTAGAAAAGTAAGATTATATTGTCTGGTATACAAGAAAGTTGGTAAAGTTTTATAAAAATATATAAGGTAATTGAAGTATTCATTTTTTATATTTTGACATTTATCTAAATATCATATGTATTTTACTATTTACTCTAACAAAATAACCTATTTTAATGACAATAATAAATTCAAATCCACTACTTTGAATACCAAAACTTAATTATTTATTTTTCTCCCAGTATATAAATGATTTTTTGTCAAATATATAATATATAAAATTTAATTGCATAATTTTCACTTATACCCCATAATTCAACCTTGTGACTACCTCGAGACAGGTCAAGCCAGGATCGCCAACGATGGCACGGGAACCCCTCCAACAATGTTGGGATTTTTATGGCGGCATGGGTGCATCGTTGATAACGTCAGTATCACCAACTTACCACGGGAACCCCATTGATGGTGTCGGAATTGTCGACGGAAACCCCATTGATGATGTTTGGATTGCTAACGAAGACACGAATACTTCGTTGATGACGCCATGATCATCAACGATGTCACGGGAAACCTGTTATGGCGTTGGGATCCCTGTCGACGGCACGAGAACCCCATTGACGACGTCAAAGTTGCTGATGGTGGCATAAGATCGCTGACGGAGACAAGGGAATCCCATTAATTTTGCCAAAACCATCGACGATGCACTAAAACATTGTTGATGGCGTATGGATTGTGAACAACGATAGGGAAATCCTATTGATGTGGTCGTGATGCCGATGGAGGCACGGGAAATTCGTTGATGACGTCTGGATCGTTGACAGTGGCACGAGTATCCCTTGAATATTTCTTTAATAATAATAAATTATTAATCATATTTAATTTTTTGTTCAAAATATTAATCTAATCATTTTATTGAAATTTGAGAAAGTAAATAGTGATTTTGGGAAAAAAATTGGGGAAAATGATAGGGAAAATAGAGTGAGGTTTGTTATATAATCAGGTTAAATATCTTTCAACATTAAAAAAGAATGATTAAAATAAACATAAAAAAATGTTGAAAAATAAGTTTACTACATACTTTAACACGCAAATACTCGCACCAAACATCCCCTCATAAAACGGTTTTCTTTTATGATATTAAGAAAAAGAGTCATTTTGAAACAATTCAATCAAATACATATAAAATTATGGATCTATGAGACACTAGCTAAATCCCAGGCCAAGAAGACGAAGGGAAAAAATGTTGGAATATTTTGATTCTTAGATAACATAAAAATGAGCTCAATATAAATTTAAAGATGCGAGAGTAAGAAGCTCACCTATAGTTACTATAGAGGTGAAAATGTTACTTAAGCCATAACCAAGATCCAAGACCGAGACCGCAAAGGGTCTAGTAACATTGGTTGCATGACCCATGAAGAGACACTCAAATGAAGGTCACGGGTTGAACCATAGTCTGAGAATGAGGTGTCTTCTAGCCCATGGGTAATGGTCCGAGGATGAGGCATCCCCTAGACCATGGGCTAAACATGATCGAAGTATGAGGCATTCCCAAAGCCATGGGCAAAATCATTGTCCGAGGATGAAGTATCCCCCATGACATAGGTTGAACCATAGTCCAAGGATGAGGCGTCCTCCAGGCCACAAGTTGAACCATGGTCCGAGAATGAGGCACCCCCAAAGACATTGGTTGAACCATGGTCTGAGAATGAGGCGCCCCCCAAAGACATTGGCTGAACCATGGTCCGAGGATGAGTCATCTCCTAGGCCATAGGCTGGACCATGGTCCGAGGAGTAGGCGTTCCCAAGGTCATGTGTTGAACCATGTTCCGAGGATGAGGCGTCTCCAAGGCCATGGGTTGAACCATGGTCCGAGGATGAGGATCCCCAAAAGGCATAGGTTGAACCATGGTTCGAGGATGAGGCGCCCCTAGGCCGTGTGCTGAACTATGATCCGAGGATGAGTTGTCCCTTAGTCCACGTGCTGAACCATGATTCGGGGATGAGGCGTCCCCTAGGCCATAGGCTGAGACATGGTCTGAGGATGAGATCCAATTGTTGACCGATACTATTATGATAGTCGAGGGTCCATCACCTTGATGGTTGAGGGTTGATCACCTTCATGACTGTGATAGTCCATCACCTCCCTGACCAAGACTAGTATGATGATGGCTTAGGCTACCATAATGGCCAGGGTTCCATCACTTCTATGATCAAGGCTACCACGAGTGTTGAGGTCAATCACCTCCATGACTGAGCTACCATGATTGTTAAGGTTCCATCACCTCCATGATTGAGGCAACCATGATGATGGTCGAGGCTACCATGATGGCTAACGATTCATCACCTCCATGATCGAGACTACCACGATGATCGAGGCTCATACCCATACACTGACCTAACCATGTATGGTAACCTTTTATACATGGGACCACCAGAGATCTCTCAACAAGGAAATCCTAAGCCATCGTGCAAGGAGTTTGAGCCAAAAAAGGCAATTCCCTTAATCATTAACAGTTTTCATCAATACACCTCATTCATTATAGGCATAAGGAGAGAATATATATTGAATTTGGAAGAAGCATCACTTGGAGTCTATATAAATAGATGGCGCACTTCACTCATTTACAGTGTGCAATTTCTTCTCACTACTATTATTTTAAAACATTCGACTGAATTGATCGTCAGAGTGTAGTATGAGGCCCACCACAATGGTGCCACGCCTACTACTTTCATGACTTTTCATCATTTCGTAGATCCTTCAACAAATCACCGAGCAAGGAGTTGTGATTTTTTTTACAGTAGATGGAAGCATGTACGGTTACAACCAATAGCAAGCTTAGTACAGCAAGTCATAAGTAACTGACAGCTGTATAGTAAATGTGCACCGACTCTCTATATATTATCCTTATCCTAATGTATTCGCACATGTTAAACGTCAATTGCATTAAGATGAACATATTAGGTAAATTTCACATTTCCGTATGAAATTCGTCATCAAATTAGACAAGCCATTCTCTTTGATTTGTTGGACCAACTTCTTTCGTATCTGCTGCAGATAAGTCAAATTTATTTCAATTGCTGAGCAAATCTACCTTTATGAAAATTCTTATCAATATCCAATTTGTCTTATTGCTTCTGGACCTAAGATGAACTTATAAAATAGCTGCAATGTTATCTCAAATCTTCAAATTAATTATTGAGTTTGCTACAAATGTTGTCTCGAAATTTCAAGCTAATTATTGAGTTTTAATCATGTTGTGTGAAAGATGACAAAAGAATTGTGATTTTCCAAATTTAGATGGAAATTATGAGACATCTCAAATTTTCGAGGGATTTGGATAAAAAAATAGGAGACAATTATATTCGGTCAACTATTGAATATAAAAATAACGGACTATATTTGGCCAAACTCAAAATAATTTTTTTGTTATGTTTTGTTTAGCCGATCAAACAACTATGTGAAGACAGATGGTTGATAAATGGTCATGATAAGTGTAAGTTAAATCATTGAATAATATAATATTAATATTATTAAGTTCTTCTAAAATTATTGAACTAAATTGTTATTTATTGGAACAAAGTTAGAGAAACAAAAGTAAATTAGTACCGAAAAGAAGAGGCACAGATTATTTCTTGAACAATCCATATCAGTTTGGTGCTATTATGTCTAATTAACTTCATAAATAATTTTAATGTTAATAGTTAGATCGAACAAGGATTGCATCTAGCCAAATTGATTGTTTCAAAAAATTCCGCATACATAAGAATGGAGATCACTAGCCTAGCGAGAAGGCCACAGAATGTAATATATTAGCTAGGTTCATGTTTGTAAGTTATAACAAAATTATTTTCCAATATAACTAATTATCTGTACAAACACAAAACAGTCTAACTAGATCGAACATAAACACTTCATATTCATCAAGTAAGAGATGATTATAACGTGTGTTCGAGTAGTGTCATAGTTGAATTGTCTCCGACATCATTTTAAAAAATGAAGTCGAGACGATAGTATAAATGACTTCTCAATTTCAATTAAATGTTTTCATCAATCAAAATTAGTTTTATTCAACACATCAAGGTATATAAAAATTTGGTCTAAATCAAAATGGGAGCCACATAATTTTGTCTAACCCATACCCAACAAATGGAGGTGCACACGAACCCGTTGAACAATTTGTTGTTAATCAGATCAGAGTGCTCCACCTACCCAAGTTCTTCTTCTAAAAGCAGCCTCTGCGGATCTCATCAACAAAAGCTTTGAGATTCAAATCAGACGTACCACCTTCTTTGGTAGCTTCCTTAGCCGATTCCTTCCATTTCTTAGCATTCCTTCTCAATTCTACCCCTTTCTCACCCTCTCCCATTACTATATCCAAACACCTTTTCATTTCCTCCCCTTCAAGTATTCCTTCCTCATTTGTTTTCACTCTCACTCCATTCTTCCACACATCTTCAATCAGTTTCGCGTTCGTCCTTTGATCCGTCCATTGCGGAAACCCCACCATCGGCACCCCTGAGACTAACCCTTCCACGCTTGAATTCCACCCGCAATGCGACACAAAGCATCCGACCGACGGATTCGACAAAACCTCCACTTGTGAACACCATTCCACTATCTTCCCTTTCTTTTCCATCTCCTCTCTATACTTCAATTCCCTTTCCTCTCCTTTCACTCTCAATACCCACAAGAAGGGACGACCCGAATCCAACAACCCCCGCGCGATTTCCTCTGTTTGTCGTGTAGTTAATTGCGACATGCTTCCAAACGACACATAAACAACCGATTCGTGGGGCTTCGAGTTCAACCATTCGACGTAACTGTTTCCGCCACTGACGAGATCACCCCCAAACGTCGTGTCAGATGGGTCCTTGCCGTCTAGATATGCCGACGGGAGCAACGGCCCTATCGGGATCATGTTGAACTTGTCGATTGCTCGTAGCGCTTCGTGCTCTAATTCGTCGAACGTGTTTACTAGAATTTTCGGGTTTTTTTCTTGGGCGAGTATGTCCATGTGCCACTTGAAAAGCCGGAGAGTGGAAAAGAACGTATTTGAAGGGAGGAAAAATGAGGGAATGTCACGGCAACTCAGCAGTGGCAGGCTTGGTAATTTTATTGATGGAGAGGGGTTAGTGTTGTTGCTCATGATAACATCCTCATAACCGTTGTAGTAGAAGTAGTAGATGTCGAAAATAGAAGCAGGTTGATTCCAAAGAAGCACCGATGGGAGGTGGAACGAACGCGCCACCTCAGCCACCCAAGGGACGAGTATAGAGTAGATTACCAAAGTAAATGCTGGGCCTTCCTTGGTGGTGGTGGCGAGATAATCAGTGAGAGATTGGGGACCCCAACGCTCGACTTCGTACATGAAGTTATCAAGGTCATCGTCAAGTTTGAATCCGTCGTCATGGCCGTCGGAGAAGGTGGCGAACGATAAACCATCTATGGTAGGTTTGCTCATACGGCGGGACGAAGCGGTGGTGGTGGAAAAGGTAACAGAGACGCCACGGCGAACGAGGTTCTTGGCGAATTGGAGGGCGGGGTTGATGTGGCCTTGGGCAGGAAATAAAACGAGGAGGACGTGAGGTTGCTTTTGCTCCATGTTATTGTTATCGCTTGTGGCGGCGCGTATAAAAGTATGTTCAGGCTATGAATGCTTAGGAGAACGGTGAACTTGTAGGGACAGAAATGGAAATTTTGGTTGGATACTAGAAGTGGGAAAATTAAGATGAGAAAAACAGAAGTATGTGTTTGCTTATATAATGTAACTTTGGAGAAGGAAAATGACGTTTGTGGTGACGAAATTGTATCCTTCTAATGGCTTATGAAACATGTGTACCAAACGAATTTGTACACGCTGGCTTTGCTAAACTGGTAACCCACGTTAACTCGACTGATTAGATCCTAAATTTGAAACATGACATGTGATGAAAAATCAACTTTTTTCAATATTTTTTGAGTCAATTTTTTATTTAAGTGAGCACATTATTCTCAAAATATCGTAAATTTTTCTGTTCTTTAAAGATCATAAGTTTAATTTATCTTTGACTATTTGAAGATTTATCTCATTATTAACTTCAAATCTTATGAGATTTAGTCAGACATAAATTCAAATATCCAACCCAATAAAAGCGTACTGCATACTGAAAATGAAGTGTCATATAATTTTATAGATTGATTTTCTTCATTTGGAGACAAAAATGAGACTTATGTTAAATTTACACATTCATTTTATTTTTATTAGTCTAGATTTATTTGAAAAAATTAATTCTTCAAGAAAGAAGCCCGGTGGACCGGAGAGTGTAGATGATGAGTTAATATAGTGCAATTCACGTAAAAATTAACATGTACAATTAAAAACCTAACTAACTAAACATAATACGAAATCTAATCAATTAAAATACAAATAATTCATATAAATTATCAGAAAAAATTCTCTCACTGTCTGCAGTCTGTGTCACGGTGTCACTTCTTTTCATTGCAGATTTTGCTAGAACGCATTTGCGGCTTCATTGTCGATGCACTACAGACGAGACAACCGAATCTCCTTCCAATGCCACTGCGTTTTGCCAAGTAAAAGAAAAAAGGAGAAATATCTAAACTAAGATCTGTGAGAAACGACAAATATTGTAAACCTAACCAAAAAGAACGCGAGTTGAACACTAAATTGTGATGTTTCAAGAAATACTTAGAGCATGAGTGTTCAGTTCGACTAAGTCGATTTTTTTATAAAAATTTAAATTAAAATTTTGGTTCGACAATAATATTGAACTGAACCGTTCATGTCAAAGAACTGAAATCTGAATCAAACCGTGAGTTTAGTTTCGGTTCGGTTCTGTATTATTAATTAAAAATAATTTTTAAATGATATTATTGAAAAAAATATAAAATCAAAAATTTGGTTCAGTTCGGTTCGGTTTGATATGAAATTATATATATAATATGAATTTAATGTTTCAGTTCTCTCATTTTTTTCAAACGAACACATATAAAGAACTGACTAAATCAGTCATTTTCGGTTCAATTCGTTAGATTCAGGACAATCTTGAACACCCCTAACTTTAAGAAGAAACAGAAAGGAATGAAGAAGGAATAGGAAGAAAGGAGATAAGATCTTTTCTTGAAGAATGTCTCGATTATTTCATTAACCAAACAAGAAGAACATGTACAGTACTTAAACAAACTTAGTCGGCAATTAAGTTAAAAGAGAAAGATTAAACTAACTAACGGCTAACTAGACAAACTAACCCTAATATCAAGAAGGGCCACGTGAGCAATCTGTAGAGACACTATAAGAAAAGGCTATTTTAGCGACCAAACTTTTAGCCACGAAGTTAATTTCGTGGCTAAAAGTGTCCTTTGGAGACCAACTTTTTTGTTGGTCGCCAAAGACCCTTATATTTTACCCGGCAAAAGCAGAAGAGAGGCGTGCTAATTTTTTCTTCGGTTTTTACCGACGAATATTAGATTTTCGTCGCTAAAAGATAATGCTTTAACGACGAAAAAAGATATTGGTCGATAAAAGTAGTACTTTTGTCACTGAAATATATTTTTCATCGACATAGAGTGATACTTTTACCGACGAAATAAAATTTCCGTCGCTATAGACTACCTAAAAAATGACATCGTTTAAAGATAACAATAAATCCTTCGAGCTCCTCCACCCAACAAGCAGTTCAACCCTCACCCAACGAGCCCCCGCGAGCGACTTCGATTCCCCTCACCCCGCGAGCGACTTCCTTCGTTTCCCCTCACCCAGGCAGCGAGTAGTCTTTGCATGCAGTGGGTCCTTTCTCCTTTAATCTTTGATTTCCCCATGTTGCATCGGAAACCAGTGATCTTGCCAGCGAGTTCTTTTTCTTCTCTTTTCAGAAACCCTTTTAAGCCATCTAAGTTCTTCAGGGTTTAGTCCTCAATGGCTCAGTTTCAGGCTTTGGGTGTTCTCCTCCCAACTCTCTCGCGAATGATTTAAGTCCTTGTTTGTTTCTCTGGGTAAGTCCCAGTTCCATTATGTGCTTTTTGATCTGTTCCATTTGATCTATTAAAATCTATTTAATATATTAGTGTGTTTTCTCATAAATTTAAGAAAAAATCTGTTTAGTAAAGACATTTCTGACTAACAATCAAATAGATTTTGCTAAAACACTTGAGCTTTGCATAAGGTTGCAAATTGCAACTGAAACTGAAAATTTTGCAACACACAGCCACAATATTGACTACAAACCTTCCCCCAACTATCAGAGCAAGAAAAGCAATTCATACAAGTACAAACCCGAATTTATAATATGTTCTTCGAGTGTGTTTGAAAGTGCTTATAACCATAAACACTTTTATACATGGGAATAATACCATTTTAGTTAAAAATTATTTCATATCCATCTATTTGTGAAGCACTTGAACTTGATGTGAACTGTGAAGCCTGTTATTTTGAAGAGTTTTAAGAAACACTTAGATGTGTGTTTCTTTCTTGTATGTGTTTCCAGTTACAAAATATAAATGATTTAGTGTAATAATTTTTTAATACATTAAACTGATTTCAAACAAATCAGTCTCAAACTCACCCTTAGTCACATTTGCAAGGTAAATTCATACAATTAACATAGTATCAAACAAACTCAATTCATCTATTTGTTAGTAGAGTTTTCATTCTCTTCTTCAGTCAACCACATTTGCTTCAACAAAACTACGGTTTCAACAAAATTTATAAGTTTGTTTACTTTAGAGAATCTACTTTAACTTAATAAACCACCTTATCAAATTAGGAATACCCTTTATTTATAGAAACTTCATTAAATTAGCAAGATTACACGTTGAGCTTGAGTGAGGAATTGAGTAACACCCGCCCTCGCATTATTTTACCACTTAATTTAAATCACAAAATAAAGAAATCAATGAAAATTTTATTTTTTTAAGTACCTATAAAAAATTTTGGATCTTCTTTTGTATTTTTGACATATTAAACTATACCATAGTACGATATATTCTAGTTTCAATTTTATAAATATAATTACAATCTTTCAAGAACAAGTATTCATTAATGAAAATGCACTAGAGAGAATATTTTTTGAACTCGCTTAATAATCATTATCATAATTAGAATGGGCACCATTGAAAATGTTTTAATTGCTTAGAATTTAGTATGTAGAAGGTTTTATTTGCTTAGAGATCTTTTGTTGCGAGTTTCTCTAAATAGTTATTTAATTTACAGAGTGACACAATGGACAAAAGTTGGATAAAAATCCCAATAGATTGTCCAAGAAGTATATTGATGGTATTTTACAGTTTATGAGCGTGGCCAGTAATTATCTCAATGTAGAGGGGAAAACTCGTCCCTCTGAAAAATATCTTAATTCAAGATAATTGTCTTTAATAAAAGTTAAAATGCATTTGTGCCAATATGGAATGGCATTGAGCTATGATCGTTGGGTGTTTCATGGTGAAGAGATACAAAGACGTCACCATTCACCTAATATGAAGATAAATAATACTACATCTCACCTTGGTAATGATGATGATGGTGATGATGGTGATGAGATGAGAGAATAGTTAGATAGCATGTGTAGTTTTGTTGGGATGGAGGTGATTGTTGAACAAGTTGGAGAGGATAATACTGATAGAATAAATCTAAATGCAGAGACGTTAGATAGATTTAGTGATTTGTTCAGTGAAGCCGAAGAAAACTTTATTCTGGTTTTCAAAAGTATACGTCATTATCTTTTATTGTGAAGTTGATGCATATCAAAGTGCTTAATCATTGGAGCGATAAGCCATTTGACCAATTACTTGAAGTTTTAAATGGTTCTCATCCAGTAGGCTCAAAAATTCTAGCCTCTTACTATGAAGTCAAAAAAAATTAAGAGATTTAGGGTTGGGATATGACACCATTCATTCTTGTAAATATGATTGTGCTTTATTCTGGAAAGAGAATGAAAGAAAAGATAGATGTCCTGAATGTGATGAACTAAGATATAAAATGGATGATGGAAAGGGTAAGAAAGTTCCCCAAAAAATTTTGTGTCACTTTCCTGTTAGACTTCAAAGGTTGTTCAAGTCAAAATACACATCTTTCGATATGAGATGGCACAAGGAGAAACGTGTCAACGTTGAAGGCGTATTGAGACATCTTGCTGGTTAGAAGGTTGGAAGGATTTTGATAAGCAATATAGTTGGTTTGCAGAAGATGCTCAAAATGTAAGATTAGGGCTTGCAACGGATGGATTTAATCCATTCAAAAATATGAGCAACTTATATAGCATGTGGCCAGTCATATTAGTACCTTATAACCTTCCTCCATGGAAGTGCATGAAAGAACCATTCTTTATGATATCGTTACTAATTTCTGGTCCAAGATCACCCGGTAAAGATATTAATGTGTATTTACAGCCATTGATATATGATTTAAAACAACTGTGGGATGGGGTGCAAGCATTTGATGTTACTTCTGGGCAATCTTTTAATATGCATGTGTTGTGGATAGTTAATGACTTTTCAGTGTATGGAGATTTGTCTGGTTGTAGTATAAAAGGGTACTTGGCATGTCCTATTTACAACGAAGATGCATCTTCGTTGAGGTTGCAAAGTAAAATATGTTATATGGGACATCAACGATATTTTCCTTGAGATCATATGTGACGGAGGAGTAGATTGCATGATGGTAAATAGGAGTTTTGTGATGCACCAAGAAAGTTGACATGAGAAGATACGTTGAGGTAGTTAGATTAAATTCAATTTGTCAAGTTTGGCAAAACCCCAAATAAGTTATACCAAAAAAGAAAGCGTCCTTTAGTTGGTCTTAATTAGACTAAGAGAGGTGTGTTTTTTCAACTTCCATATTGGTCTAAGTTGAAAATCAGACCCAAATTGGATGTCATGCATATTGAAAAAAATGTTTGCGATAATATATTAGGTACATTATTGAATGTAGAAGTCAAAACAAAAGGCACTTACAAAGCTCGATTGGACCTAGCCGACCAGAAAATATCCAAAAATCATCTAACACGCTAAGATACAAAGTGATAAACCCCCCCAACACACACACACACACACACACACACACACACACACCTTGAACTAAAAGGGAACAAATATTTTAAACCACCTGCATGTTACACATTGACTGTAGAGGAGAGAAGAAAGTTTTGTGGTTTCTTAAAGTCAGTCAAGTTTCCAGATGGCTTCGTAGCAAACATATCATGATATATCAACCAAGCTGGGGGTAAGGTTTCAGGATTGAAAAGTCACGATGTCATGTTTTACTTCAAAGACTTTTACCATTTGAGATTCGTGGTTCATTGGGTAATGATGTGTGCACTACTTTGGTTGAGTTGTCTAACTACTTCAAAGAATTGTCCTCGAAGACACTGAACACTAAGGACTTGGATATTCTTAGAAATGAAATCAGTTTGATCCTATGTAAGTTAGAAAGGATATTTCCCACAGCTTTCTTTGATGTTATGGTACATTTGGCAATTCGTTTACTGCAAGAAGTGAAATCATCTGGTCCTGTTGGTTATAGTTGGATGTACCCAGAAAGGTATATATCTCAACTTTTCCTTTACTCACACATCAAATATTTCGTGCACAATGTAATTGTTGTCATATGATAAGAGTTTGCGTACACGTAAACAATATGTTAGAAACAAAGCTCGCACAGAGGGTTCGATTGGATAAGCATACATTGTTAATGAGCTGTTGACTTTTTGCTCATTGTATCTCTGTGGCGTTGAAACCAAATTCACGCGGAATGAAAGGAATGATGATAAGTCCTTTGACAAACTAAATGAGGAGTCAGTAGCTGTCTTCACTCAACGAGCTCATCCAATTGGTGGTAAGAAAATAGTTCAGCTTTCTAAACAAGAATTAGAGATTGCCCAATGGTATGTGCCAAATAATTGTGATGAGCTACAACCTTACTTAGTGTAAGTATATCAATAACATGATTAAGTCAGATTTTCAATGGTTCTTTTTATGTCACAAATCATTAAAATAAAATGATTAATGTGTGCAGAAAGCACATGAGAGAATTAAACAGAGTTAGTCAGGTTGACTTAAGTTCAAGACATCGAAACTAATTTCCAAGACGGTTTAGAAATCGGGTACGTGTATATATTTGACTATATACATCATTAAAATTAGTACAAAAGTAACTAATACTTTTGTTATTTTTATTAGATCATTGAGTTGCGCCGTCAAGGGTCATTAGAAGCCACATATGATTTATATGGTTTACCATTTGATCCAGATAATCGTGTCAGGTCATATTCTAGTTGTATTGTCAATGACATTCGATACCATAATATAGATCTAGATGAGTCAGACTCAATATAATTTCGCAGGCACGACGTGGAACCTTCTAAAATAGATGCAAATGTTATTAGAGTATGAGAAAAAAATATTGAAGATATTGATTTTATTGATGATGATGCAATGAAGATGACACTTTGGTTAATTATGATGATGATTCAGATGATATTATACCAATTGATGATGATATAAATTAAATTTTAAAGTAACGGTGAGCCTGTTTGTGTAAAATATTCGTTCATTTCTTCTTAAATTTACTTTAATTTATTTTGTAAGTAATAACTTGTTTATGATCTTCTTTCATGTCACTTATCTTTATGCAGGTTAATAATGTCTCCTGGAAGAAATACTCATATTCCAAATCAAGATACTACTGTAGGATCTTCTACTGAAGAAGATGGTTCCCATTTATGTATATACACTTTGTAATAGTTCTCATTATAATGGTTTCTTATTCTTTGTTTTGTTGTAGGGGCTTCATCTTCTTCGGGGAGTGTGAGAAGGTTTCGTGCGCCAACATGAGGGATTGAGTGGGAAAGGTTTTTGACTAATTCATTCCGGCACCCGGTCACGACGTCAAGCGCGTCATATTTAACCTTTCGGAACTGGCGAGGTACTAGACACATATGATGAGAAAGGGCACCGGGGCTGCTTTCGTGATAATGCCGGATGACATAGAGGGCAAGATGGTCTTAGAGTATGTATGATGGTGGCATCAACTGATGTTTTCTTACTTCTCGCAAGGAATCAACAAGCTGTTGACATTCAAAGAGCAGCAACTCCCTGATCAAGAAAGAGTTGGGAGTCGAAGGCGTCTCTCTGACCTGATAACTAGTATCGCCTCCCCGCTCAGCTCTATCATCAGGCCTTTTCTTTTGCAATACTTAAGAAGGTCTCTCATGGCCCAATTATTATTGCAACGTTCTCTACCATAGAAGGAAAGTGGGGTTTCCTTCTAGGACCAGAGAAGGTCCAACTCTGGGTGGACTGCCTGGTTTTTCCTACGCTACGGTTGAACAAGATTGAACCTTTTTTGTTCAACTGAAGTTAAGGAGTTCCAGAGCATGAGGGAATGGGCTTTCATTCCTAGGAATGCCTCGTCTATGTGTGTCTCCCACTGAAACTAGTATCTTATCCTTGACCACCATTAACACAGCTTTTTTGAGCCAGTTCAGAAAATTACTAATCGATACTCCTCCTCCCGGTGCTGTTAGACCTGTTGGAAAATGAACCGTCAAATTCAACCTTGAGATTGGTGACCTCGTACAACAATTCATACCACTTCAATATGAGGGTGGGTCCAATGTGCCTGAAGAATTCTTGGCAGTTATAATTTATAGGCTGCAGGTAATAATGATAATCTATTTATTGTTATATTTTCTTTATTGCGTGACTGATAGTATAAGATTATTACAGGTCTAATTTACTTTTGAATTGATCATTAATGCTATGATCGATTGATTTGAAGCAGCGAACACATACAAGGGATACAAGTACACATTGCATAAACGTTATAAAAAATTCAAAGATCCAATAGTAGCACGACGACATCCTTATAAGGATGTATCACAGAATGATTGGGATTAGCTATGCATAGTTTGGGAGACGGAGAAATTTGAGGTAATTCCTATTATCAAAGCTTATTTATTACATTTTGATTATTTGACTAATTATTTCAAATGATGATGTTTGAATATTTGAGCGTGCTTGATGATGATGATGTTTGAATATTTTCTGAATTCATGCTCATTGTGTGGGTGTGTGTGGGGGGGGGGGGGGTT